>KZ107852.1:260272-578274 GCA_002116315.1 Epicoccum nigrum
CTTGACTACCTGCTCATGGCCTCTGGCTGAAGCTGCCTGCAGTGCGTTGCCGTACTCTCCGCCCTGCGCGTTGACGTCGGCCTTGTTGTCTAGCAGCAGCTTGACTACCTGCTCATGGCCTCTGGCTGAAGCTGCCTGCAGTGCGTTGCCATAGCGTCCACCCTGCGCGTTGACGTCGGCCTTGTTGTCTAGCAGCAGCTTGACTACCTGCTCATGGCCTCTGGCTGAAGCTGCCTGCAGTGCGTTGCCATAGCGTCCGCCCTGCGCGTTGACGTCGGCCTTGTTGTTTAGCAGCAGCTTGACTACCTGCTCGTGGCCTCTAGCTGAAGCTACCTGCAGTGCGTTGCCGTAGTATCTGTCCTGCGCGTTGACGTCGGCCTTGTTGTCGAGCAGCAGCTTGACTATCTGCTCGTGACCTTCAGCTGAAGCTGCCTGCAGTGCGTTGCCGTACTCTCCGCCCTGCGCGTTGACGTCGGCCTTGTTGTCGAGTAGCATCTTTACCATCTCACGATGACCTTGTGCGGCTGCCAAAGACAATGGAGTATCGCCGCGGCTATTCTTGGCGTTGACCGTAACCGTGATGGGCCTTTGCGCAGATACAACCTTTTCCGCTACAGTAGCAAGTCCAAAGTGTGCTAGCTCGTGCAGAGGCGTGGCCGTCGGATACTCTTTGCTGTACCCTCGGTACTTGTAGACAGGAACCCGGAGAACCTGCGCGGCACACAACAGCGAACGGCTGTTTAGAAATGTGCCTATCTGATCCGTAACGTCGGCCTCTACTGCTCTTGCGTGGTCCCCCCAGTGCTTAGCTGCGTAGTCGAGAAACTGGTGTTCCTGCAGTCTTTTCTCATACTCTTCATCGCTGGAGCAGCTGCCGCTTTGAAAGGCACAGAAGCATAGATACGTGAGGCACGTCTCAGCAATACGCAGCTTGCCGTCCGGTACCCATGCATCGCCAGTCCGCTCAAAGTATTCCTGTGTAGTGTAATGCACAAGGCGGACGATAGCACTCTCCTGGTCGACAACGACGAGACCTGCGCAGACAGACACTATATCTTCGCTGTCGGGAACGCTGTCGGGATCGGTCTCGGCTTCCTCGGGCTCTACTGCCAGAGCGCAGCATATCTCAGTAGTAGTGAGCGGTCGCTTTGCGAATGTGATCCACGATAGTACTCTTCTGGCCAGCTTGCGGTCACCTTCCAGCTGACCTTCGATTCTTTGAAGGGCGTCTGTGTACGCGACGTCGAGTGCCGCTGCCCCCTTTGTAAGTTTTGCAAGACTTGTCTTGACGTCCTTGATGGTCCGCTTGTCGAGCAGCGAGTCTACATGCAGGCGAGCAAGAAGAAACCTTCCAGTGGTCAGCGTGTACCGCCTCCTAAGTTGCCAGTGCACTCACATGCCTTCTACTGCCTCTAGTATCTTCTCCTGCACCATGTCCTGCAGCGCCGTGCTACGCTGTATGCATGCAGGCAGTCGGTATGTCTGGCCGGCGATGAAGCGCTTCACGTCTTCCCTGCTGGCCTGTACCTCTAGCCTCAGCGCTGCTTTGAAGGCATCCTCGATGTCTGGTATGAATCGCGCTGTGACCATCAAACGGACATCGTGTCCTGCCTGAAGATCTCGGAGTTTCGCCATCAATTGGAGACGGGTAGCAGTCTGACACTCATCTAGTGCATCAATTACTACACAACTGTAAGGGTAGTGTGCAAGGACGTTCCGTAGTGCGCTGGCGATCTCGTCGACAGACGGCTTAGTTCCTCGGTCAGCATGCTTCTGGTGCAAACGTTCTATGTGCTCTATAGCTGACGGTCGACCTGAGACTAGCTGCTTTAGAATGGCCGCCAGCGCACTAGACAAGTCTTGCTCCTCCTGAGCTTTGTAGTTGCAATACACGTAGGCTACTCCGTGTTTGCTGTGCTGCACAGTGTTCAGCAAATGGTCGATCGCAATAGCCGCGACCATGGTCTTGCCGGCCCCGGGGATACCTGGACAAAACAGAGTGGCCTTGGGCTCGTTGAGCCACCTTGAGACTTCAGGTGCGTCCACGAACCACTGGCCAGTTCCTTGCTCTCTGCGCTTAACGATGTCTGATTGTTGAGCCGGGTAATCTGATCTCGATATCCATTCTAGCAGCGTACGGAGCTTTGCCGAGTCGTGCTGCTGTCGGATCGTGTCTACGCCGGATTGAATGATCGGTAACTGCGTCCGAAGGAAGGTGGAATCGTCCTTGATGGCTTGCGAGAGTTTGCTTGCATGAGTGAGCTTTGGTGCTGAGAACCGCTAGGAAGGAAGCTCACAAGTGATCCATCTCCAATGCGACCCCTACCAGCCCTTTCAATCTCTCGATTCGGCCTAAGATGCTCGCGACCTCTTCCTTCCTGAACTTCCACATCAAAGCTTCGCCAGCCTTCTTCAGTCGACCGCCATCGGTCGTCTTAGCCTGCAGCGCTTCCAGCGCTTGCTTGAACTGATCGAGCGGCCCCCCCTGGACTGCAAGGGCTCGCACGGCCCTGTACCATGGCTGATTGGCACTACCTTCTCCCAGTCGACATCGCAGGCTGACAAGAAGGCTATAGAGATTGGAAAGCTCGATCTCGCATTGCGCACGGTCCTTCGAAGCGTCTTTGACGTCATTCAGATACGCTAGGACCTTCGTAGAGAGCTGGAGAATCGCGATGATGCTGGCCGTGACGCTGAGCGGATCCATTTGGCGTGCAGCGAGACCTAGTCGAAGGCCTATGAAAGCTAGTGACGAGGAGAGGAGGGAGAGACATGACGGGCGAGCGACCAGGCTGAAGGATGCAGCTGCAGCAAGACTGAGCAGCCATGTTCGAATCGCGGGGCGGCGTTGGAGCGGAGAAGATGCACGTGACACAATAGCGAGAAGCGCTAGCGACGAATTCCAATAATAGCTTTCATATGATGGACAATTAGAAGCGTCTAGTCAAGAGCCACACCGTGATTGTACAAGTCCAGAGTGAGTGTTACGCTTGGTTCCGCGTGCAGCTTTGCGAGGATCGAGCTGATGCATTTGGTAGGGAAAGACAGCAATTGTGACGCTCAGTGCTGACAACCTTATTGGTTCCGCATGAGCCTCGCAAATGTGTCGACACAAATCTGCTTAATCTAAGACACTGTGACTTGTCACAAGTAGAGGAGGGCCGCACCTGGCGACTTGTTTTTCCATGGGAAAGAGTATCGGAAATAGCTATCGAAAATCCATGTCTCAAGCGTCAATACCGATCTCCAGCGATCATTCGCGCCACTGGAGCTCTCCATGGCCCCAGGGACGCAGCAGGGGGAGTCGCGTCGATTATGGACTCTTTCCCGCCGTTATTAAGGGCATCTTTGCGTTTGCACCCGCGCTTCGCTTTGCCAGCAACAGCCTTTTCCTCCGCAGCGCGCTTCGCTCGGCGCTCCTCGAGGTCCTCAGCGGTCATAACTTTTGCGATACCAAGAACCAGCGATCTCTGTGACCGCCGTGCTTTGACTTCGCCATTGATCTTGGACAAGAAGCGATTGTGATCTTGCAAGAGGGGTCGCTCTGCAAATGCTACTCTGGCGGCGCTTGCAAGCTTCTGCACGCGTCTATGTATGCGTCGTTTCCTTGGCTCGTCAAGACCTTCAGCATCCTGCTTGATCATATTGTACAGCAGTGTCACGGCCCCTGTATCGACAGGCGTGATCGGTGTTACAGGCGTGTCAGTCATCTGCGCTGTCTCTGCTTGCCACTCAGGGGTAGGATAGGTAGTCCAGTTGCTTCGGTGAGTCAAAGCTGGCCAAATGATCAATGGAAGGAGTGCTGTGCCATCACCGCAAATGCATTCGACAGCTGTCACCATCGTACGCTTGACCCCTGCGCCTCGGTAGTCTCGCTCATCATCCTTACCTACCAGCACCTTTACGGAGCTGAGCATGCTTAACATCACACCTGTCTCGTCATGTTATACACGTTCTCCGGCACCACAGCCGGGTCTTCGAGCACCTCCTTGATGACCCTAAACCAGTGTGATATCTTCTCGTATATATATATTTGTCGTGACGGTTCCAATCAATGGGTTTGACTGTCCTTGCCTTGAGCAAAGGGTTGCGTTTCCGAAAGGCCTGAGCCCAATCCTTGCCCGGCGGCTTGCTCGGCTTGTCCAAACACGACCGCTGGCGGGTGACACTGAAAGCTATGGAAGGCAGGAACTTGATCTGTACTGGGTGCCCGGGGGCAGATTTCATTAGCAGAAATTTGTCGACTGCCTTCTCTTCGTCCGGAGTCAGATACTGTCTGCGCTGGGCCGCTTCCTGCTTCGACGGACGTCCTTGGAAGCGATGGTGAAGGGTGGAGAGCGGGACACTCTTCCTGTCTGCGCGAGCAGCCCATGTCCTCGAGACTCCTGGAGAGAGGGGTTGTGCCAGGGCTAGACTGGCTGGATCCATTCTAACAACGTTGACGATTTGGGGAGGAGTAGAGGCAAACAGAGCGTTCAACAAGGACACCACCGATAGGCTATTTGTTCTAAAGATAGCATGCTGCACCTTGAGTGTAAGAGGCATAGCGTATGATAACACGTACAGTACAGCCACAGATCCTCCTCGCTACGAAAGCACATCATGACCCGTTGCCAAAGCACACAGCGCCAAGCGAATTGGCTCTAATGCGAAGATAGCCTCGGAAAGCATACTTTCCGGGCCCGAATGCCTTGAAAACCTGGGGTAATGCGCATCTTGATCAGGTCTATTACTCTAGGACACCAGAGCTAGATTGGTTGCACACAGCCGTCGCAGAGCAGGGGTAGAATGCAGCCTGCTCTGATGCTGCATGCAAGATCGTTGCCGGTCAGACTACTACTGCTGTAATTTTTGTATAGGAGAATGCAAGTAAAGACGGGACTGTTTAAAGACCAGGAAATGTTTGAGATAAGTCTATACACGCGTGTGATGAGGTTTGAGGGGGCTCGACGCCAGATCTATCTCGGTGAGGGCGAATTCTCGCTTGCACCGGATGGACGTTATAACACCTTATCACCTTTGACCGGACGCCACGAACGCTGCAAGATTCACCAGAAACCAGACAGTGCCTTTCAATTGGTGCGTACCGCATAATTATGGAACTCATCAATAAGAGAAGACAGCTTATTGGCTGTGACTGCCTTTAGCCTTGTCGGACTTGAATCCTTTCAGTGTACAGAGAAGATAGTATTTGGTCACGCACGTGGATCGTGCACCCCATCGCAGATATCGCTTGCGTGAGTGATGAGTATACTCAATGCTCGTGGTTGCGAAGCAAAAAGCAACATCCAAAAGCGATCGCTTGTCGTTACTCGATACAAACGGCGGCTCAGACCAGCGCGAAAAAAAGCTAGAAACTGTCATTGATCAAACGTACATTTTATGTAGTGGATGTGTCTTGATGTGATGTGCGTACGAGTGTTATCGAAATCTGGGCTGGTGATTATAGTATACACAGTAGACATTGCCCCAGCATCAAATCGGCCATAGGAGCCGATGCCTAAAAGCCGACTCCCGAAGCGCGCAACACCAAACACATCAACTGTTGCCCACCACCAACGAAATGGCTCTCCGGGCTTTGACTCCGGGTTTAGCGACATTTCCGTTGCGCAGAGGACTGCAGACTGCAGCTTCTGCTGCCTCTCAGCGTGTTCCTGCGTTCGCATTCGCATTTGAGTAAGGAAGGCACGTTGACGAGCTAGAGAGAAGAGCTCTGCTAACAGTCGCAGCATCGATGGTGTGCTCGTATGTGTATGTCTGCAGCACGAGAAGTATGATACTGATCGGTACCTCAGGTACGAAGTTCGGATGCATTGCCACGAGCGCATCAGTCGCTTTCGTATCTACAGGCACAGCGCATACCATTCATCTTACTCACCAATGGCGGCGGCAAACATGAGTCTGAACGAGTGGCCGATCTGAGCCGCAAGCTCCATGTGCCTCTCGACACGAGCATGTTTGTGCAGAGTCACACTCCCTTTGCCGATATGGACCAGTACAAAGACAAGACGGTAATGGTGGTCGGAGGATCTGAAGATAAGTGCAGGCAGGTTGCAGAAGCTTACGGGTAAGTTCAAGTCCTGTGGTTCTGAGAGCACTCTGTGCTAATGCTATACAGATACAAGAATGTGGTTACGCCAGGCGATATATTGGCCGCCTATCCAGATGTCTGGCCTTTCTCGCAGCAGCTTTTGTCTTACTACAAGACATTCACGCGGCCTCTCCCGGCTCCGATCGACCCTACGTCACCGTCAACTTCTCTTCGTATTGATGCAATATTCGTATACAACGATCCTCGCGACTGGGGTCTCGATGCTCAGATCATAAAGGATGTCCTACTTTCTGAGCGTGGAATTCTTGGTACCCTTTCCTCTAAAAACGGAAACACCACCCTACCAAACAAGGGCTATCAGCAGGATGGACAGCCAACTCTCTACTTTTCAAACCCCGATTTGCTGTGGGCTGCAAAATACCACTTGCCCAGGCTAGGTCAGGGTGGGTTTCGTGAAGCGTTAGAGGGCATTTGGGCAGCAATCACTGGAGGCGAACGGGAAGGTGTTCATCTTCAGAAGGTTGTCATGGGTAAACCTTACAAGCCTACGTACGAGTTTGCTGAGAAACGACTGCTTGCGCACCGGCGTCATCTCCTGCAAGACGATCACGGTCAGATTGGACATCTGAAGCGCGTGTATATGGTTGGCGACAACCCTGCGAGCGACATCGCTGGCGGAAACAATTACACCAGTCCCCATGGAACGGATTGGGCCAGCATCTTGGTCAGTACTGGCGTTTATGTAGAAGGCACACAGCCAGCTGTCCAGCCTCGACAAATTGTGGGCGATGTGTGGGACGCTGTCAACTGGGCTGCTGCACAAGAAGGCTGGACAGGGTGAGTAGTGTAAGACCGGTGCATCCTCCCTCAAGCCCGTGTGCGCCTAATGCCGTCATTCGAAATCTCCGTAGATACTGCTATGGGCCCAAACATATGTAAGTAGCCAAACCATAGTGGAAAGTTTGACAAGAGTTGGATCTCCCAGTCGACGCTCTTCTAAGCAGCTCTCCAAAGTCCGTTCCTTGTCTTGAGTATCGTGGGTAAGTGCGCTGATTGTGGCACGTTAAGTTGCAATATCGGCCTATGTCTGCGACATGTTATAGATCTTTGTAAACCTCGAAGCAAGCTCTCCGTTCTACGGTTGCGCTGATTGCTTGTCCCAGAAATTGCTTAGACAAGTAATCCTTTAGCATCGTGCGAACACGCATCTGAACCACGCGGGAGCTGACATAGTGACGACTTGTAAGTGATATTCTGAGCTAGTCTATCTCTGTTCTTCTATTTACATAGACTTACCTGTAAACGAGTGTGAATACGCGCACCGTGTGTTTCAGCACGCATTGGTTGTTTTCTATAGATGCGTTTCGTGGCTTTGGCGAATATGGCATTCGATGTAGAGATCCGTGGTTCACCGTCACTTCCTCAACTCTCACCTGCTGCGTTTGCCTTGACCAGGGTTCAGCATTAGCTCCTCACCACCCGTAACTCTGCTCTCTCTTTAGAACAATCTGCTAACGCTAAAACTGCAAAGCTCGTCACCAGATCGTGCGCATCTAGCGGTGACTGCGTCCGCAACTTGGCCTTCAGATCAGGAGGACGCGATCGACGCAGTAAGTCCAGTTTCTTGTATGCATGTCTTGATCTCACTACTGAGCCTCGCAAAAGGTCGCCGAGGTGCTGCTGCTATAAACACCCGAATGGAGCGTCTGCCAGCAGGTACCTCTGCAGCTGAGAGCAGGTGGTCCCATACGCACATCCAGGTCGTCCCTCGAAGCTTCCACCAGCCGGACGCATCGGTATCTTCATCGCCGCTTCCTATACACATGACCGGAGACTATACTTTTCCACATACACACCAGCAAGGTCCAACTGGGGATATGTCTTACCGTTCACACAAAGACTACGATCTCGAGGATGATTTAGCTGATCACGGGAGTATGTCGCTAGCTGGCATCATCAAGCTACAATCAGACCGCAGAAAGGGAAACAAGTTTTGGCGACCGATGCAGGCCAGCGACCTCGGAGAGTCCCATTTGGACGGTACAGACCAGCCCCATGATGACTCGTCGCAACAAAATCATCAAGCGATGGGAAACTCGGCAATACAACTCAAGACCGATAGCGGAGGCCGCCATCAGCATAAAGAGCACTACTTGGCCGGGAACTACTTGGCTGAGGCATCTCGTGCGCAATTGTTCGGTACTCTGCCTGATCCTATCCAACTTAGCAAACAGACAGGCGAGTTTGATGGTCAAGTGGTATTCATAGGCCACCCAAACAGAGATGTCTCAGCACACCAGTGGTCGATGCCATCTTTCCAATGGATCAACATTGGTCGATACTCCAATTTCCGAGGCAAGATTGAGGGCTCTCTGGCGTCTGACCGTCTTCGAGGGATTGGCAAGCCTCATGATACGCTCGAATATTTCAAGCTAGCTGCTGAGAATCGTCAAGCTCTAGTAACCGACAATGGGAGTCTGGATCAGTTAACCACATTAACCCACCGAGGGTTCGACCTAGGACCAGACAATGCGGTTTCGAGTCAGACTCGCAGAGATGCACCAGCAGTGAGCTTCTACAATACTGCTCAGATACAGGGAAGGACCGGCTTGTCATTGCCTCGTGCAGCTTCTGCAATGTTCACGAAGGCGGTTTTAGAAGACCCGTTTGTTACTGCGGCCAACGTCTTCAGCTCGCAGCCACTTAGCAGTAAGCGGATCTCAGACGATCGGAAGTATTCGACAGGATCTTTAGATCTTGCCTACCGATTTCCCTCCCAGACGATAGTAGCCACGTCGAACGCCACGTCCAACCTGTATGAACAACTGCGTTCTGGTATCTTCTCTGGTGAAGGCGCTGAGTGTTTTGCGACCAACGTCTCATCCGGATCATCACCGCAAGAGGTAGCTCTAAGTGAGGATGCTGCAACCCAACACGGAATCATTGCAGCCAACATAAGCAGTCCTCAGCAACGACTACCTGTGAGTGCGATCCTTCAGCGTTCTCTCGCGCGTTCGCAACATTTAGAGCACATCGAGGCATCGCTGCCGACTTCACCAGAGTATGAGGAGCCCACCTCTAGCGTTACAAGAACGACAAAGGCCCCTGTTTCCCGGCATCCTGCGCTGTCACGTTCAGCCGCCCCCCTGATCTACACAAAATCAGCTCTGAGTGCTACCGCAATTCCATTTGCCAGACCGACGACGACAGCCACGGCGCCTCGGGCATCGGAGTCCAATGCCGGTCTTGTGAGATATATGACATCTGGGCTCCGCTACAGCGATCCAGATGGTCTACGGGCGACCCAACGCTATGAAGTTGTGAATGGTCTGAACCAACAAGCCCCAACCCCTCAGAACTTCAAAGGTCCGTTCTTCACCGAGTCGAAGCCTACCGCACATGACCCTACAGTAGCATTAACAGTACGCGTCAGTGATGAAGAAGAGCTCGCAAATTGGTTCCGCGACGGTCACCGTCCAGCTCGGCAGAAAGAATACGCCAAGTCTCTCGTTGCTGCTGCGGAGGCAGGCGATAAGATTCGGCGCTTTGGAACTGTCGATGAAACGTATAGCAAGGAGAAGAGCGACCCTTACGCAAACACAGTCGCTTTTGTACGCTTGTACGAGAACCTTTCAGAGTACGCTGAAGAGGGCCGCAGTGGAACTGATCGGTCGTATTTCACACGAAGGTGGGAATCTGCCCGGCCCCAAGCTCAAGGGGTGGCATTTGACAAAGGTGCTGGCTACTTCAGCATGGGTAATGTGCACTCCCGCTGGCTAAAGTCACCAGGGTTCGTGCCTTCTGATCGTTCTTTCTGGGTTTGAGTAGGCATCTTCCGAGCAGCCGTCAAAGGTTGCCATATCGCGACTCAGCTACGTTACCTGGGAGGGGGATAGTCACTGTTGCTGTTCAACCGCTAGCTGATGTGCTCAACGCGAACAGAATGAATATGGGTCATCTATTCAGTAGTATCTGGGCCTTCGAAGGTAACATCTGTATTATAGGAGCTACACAGTTACGCACTCATGCTGTATACAGCATAAGCGTACGAGGTGGAGGGGGATTATCTCTTATTCTAATATAGCTCTTCAAGCCGCTTTTGATGATGTCTACAACTCCTTTGTCCGACGACCCTTCATTCTTCTCCCAAGAGCCCGGCAGAGGTCTCGATGAACATGTGCGATATCGCAACCTGATTCTGATGGACGATCGTAAGATGGCAGTCTCGGGGGCACTCTTCAAGTGCAGATGAGCCTTATCTAAGACATGGCAATGGACGTGCATTCGCCACGCAGGCCATGCATGCCCTGGTGCGCTCAGCTGGTGCTGTGACGTAGGCCGAGAAAGGCCCAGCCACGCGTGGGACTGAATTGCAGCCCTGTGATCCTCTGTGCACCTGTTGCTTCCAAGACATTTAGTCTTCCAGCCCGCTCGGCTGGGATGAGTGCACGGCAGTCGTTCAAAGGCCTTTCAGAAGATCGGCAGCGAGCTTCCGCTGTCCGCTCTCTCCGAGGGCATTCTGGTCGACCTCCTGAATGCCCTTGCCGACCGCCAGTGTCGTCCTCACATTCCCACCATCAACGTGCACCAGGCCGTTCCTGCCGACGGTGATCTCGAAGCCAACCTTGGCCCCAATGACATCAAGCAGTGCCAGTTCGCTCTTCGGCGCAAGCAGCCTCCTCGCCATGCCTAGGCTGATCTTGAACAGCATGCCGCCCTTTAGCGGACCGAGGCCCTCGCTCTTGCCCGTGGATGGGTCTACGCAAGTCAACTCGGGCGGCTGGTCTTTGCCGGCGCTGGCGACGCGGCAGTAGACGAGCGAGTTGGGGGGAAGCTGGGGGCGGGTCTTTTTCGTGGCGCCTTCGAAGGCGAGGTGAGGGAGGGCGGCCGGAGGGGTCTCGGGGGTGAGCAGGCAGTTGAAGTTTTCGGCGGCGGATCCGTTGACGGTGGCTATGACGAGGTCGCCGGTGAAGGGGGTATACTACGTTGGATTAGAGAGGAGCGTACGAAGTGAGCTAGAGCTGACATACGCGACCACTGTTGAACTCGACCAGCGCTGCATTCTTCCTGTTGTCGGTCACGAGGGTGCCCGCAACCGTGGTGGTGACGGTGTTCGGCGGGATGTGTCGCAGGCCGGGGCCCAATGTGAGCGTCTTCTTCTTGCCAGTGCCTGTGGGCAGCGCATGCGCGGGGATCGCATCGCCGGGCAGGACGACGCTGAGTGTTGTGGCCATGGCAATGGTAAAGGCAAAGGCAAAGCGGATGTGTGAGAGTCGCAGCGCCCGCACGTCACAAGCAACGAGCAACTAACTTTTGGGGGGGGGAGCATTGGCCCGTGCCCTGGTCACCGCGGACTCGAACAATTTTCGAACGACTTGGCCCAGAAAATCGACTCCCCACGATCAACACGCAGTCGCAGACTCGAACCACCAGAGTTTCGCCGCCCGATCCGTCGCCCTCTCTCCCCCCACACCTCTGCATTTTCCTGGAAGAAAAGCGCGCGCCGCCGCCACACCACACCACACCACACCACACAGCCAAAATGAGCGCACAGGCAGACCCCGCCCAGCGGGTTGCGATTGGTATTTCGTTCGGAAACTCGTACAGCTCCATTGCGTACACGTCGACGGTGAGTGGCTCTCGCTGAGGGGAGGCCTGGACGGCGTCTGACTTGGAGCAGGAGGGCAAGGCCGAGGTGATTGCCAACGAGGACGGAGACCGCCAGATCCCCTCGATCCTCTCGTACGTCGAGGGCGAGGAGCTGCACGGCGGGCAGGCCAAGAGCCAGCTCGTCCGCAACCCCAAGAACACCGTCGCCTACTTCCGCGACTTCCTGGGCCAGAGGTGAGTCCTGCCCTGCGTGTGCTGCGTGCCCTGCATGCCCTGCGTGGACTCTGCTGACCCTGACCGTCCGCAGCTTCCAGTCCATCGACCCCACACCCGCCCACCAGTCGGCCCACCCCGTCGAGAGCGAGAGCACCGTCGCCTTCAAGATCCGCGACAGCGAGAAGGAGGAGGAGAACACCGTCACCGTCAGCGAAATCACAACCCGCCACCTGAGGAGGCTGCGCACCTCTGCCTCCGACTACCTGGGCAAGGACGTCAACGCCGCCGTCGTCACCGTGCCCACCAACTTCTCCGATGCCCAGAAGGACGCCCTGAAGGCCGCCGCCAAGGAGGCCGGCATCGAGGTCCTGCAGTTCATCAGCGAGCCCACCGCTGCCGTCCTGGCCTACGACGCCCGCCCCGACGCCAAGGTTAGCGACAAGATCATCGTCGTCGCCGACCTTGGAGGCACCCGCTCCGATGTCACCGTCATTGCCTCGCGCGGCGGCATCTACACCATCCTGGCCGCCGTCCACGACTTCGACGTCAGCGGAGCCAAGCTCGACCAGGTCCTGATCGACTACTTCGCCAAGGAGTTCATCAAGAAGCACAAGTCCGCCGGCGACCCCCGTGAGAATGAGCGCTCCATGGCCAAGCTGAAGCTCGAGTGCGAGGCCGTCAAGAAGGCCCTGTCCATCGGCCAGGCTGCCCAGTTCGCTGTCGAGAGCTTGGCTGGCGGTGTCGACTTCAACGCCACCATCAACCGTACCCGCTACGACTTGCTCGGCAACAAGCTGTTCGGTGCCTTCACCCGCCTTGTCCAGCACGCCGTCGAGAAGGCCGAGCTCGACCCCCTCGACATCACCGAGATCGTCCTTGCTGGTGGTAACTCGCACACTCCCAAGGTTGCCTCCGCCGTGGGCGCCGCCTTCCCCGAGAGCACAACCGTCCTCGCGCCCTCGACCTCGTCCACCGCCATCAACCCCTCCGAGCTCGCCGTCCGCGGTGCCGCCATCCAGGCCAGCTTGATCCAGGAGTTCGAGGCCGAGGACATTGAGCAGAGCCTGCACCCCATGGTCACCGTGACACCGCACCTGTCGGCCGCCGTCGGCGTGCTCTGCATCTCGGGCGACGAGTCCAACGGCGTCTTCCACGCCATCGTCGACGCCGAAACGCCGCTCCCCGTGCGCCGCACCGCCACCATCACAACACCGCGCGAGGGCGGCGACGTGCTGATCAAGCTGGTCGAGGGCGCGCGCCACATCAAGGTGACCAAGCCCGAGCCCAAGCCCAAGAGCGACAAGGCGGAGAAGGACGACGACGACAGCGACAGCGAGGACGACAGCGAGGACGAGGACGAGGAGCTCCGCGAGAAGACATGGAAGATCGGCTCCGCGCTCGCCGAGGCCGCCCTCCGCGGCGTCAAGAAGGGCGCAAAGGTCGAGGTCCAGATCAACATCGCCACCGACCTGAGCGTCACCGCCCTGTTCCGCGAGGTCGGCGGGCAAGGCGGCGTCCGCGGTCAGCTGCAGGGGAAAGCGGCGCAGAACGGCAGCGCTTAGAGGGTTGCGAAGGGGGCATGTAGAGGAGGAGGAAGAGAAAGGATGATTTTCACGAATTCATTGATTGGATAGACTTGACTTGGTTTTTTTTGGGTGGGTTGGTTGGGCAGACGCCGCCGCCCTATAGACAAAATAGCATCGCGTCTTTTGACTTGTCCAATGCTTGAAACTCTCCCAATGCTTGAATTCCCCCCAACAATTGACTTTCATTCAGCACTCGCTGCATATCCCCCAGCACCTAATTCCATCCGACAATTCGCTCCGTACCCAAACCTCACCACCACGCGTGTCTGTATGTCCAGGGCTATCCCCCCCCCCCCCAAATCGATCCCCGCCCATCGGATCAATCAATTCATAACCCTGAACCCGCGATGTCACCTATCCCTCAACACGCGCAACCTGGCGCCCATCCTGCGGCCCTGCGGCGTGGCCAACCACGCGTCCCACCCGCCGTCCTGGCCGCTCCACTCGACACCCTGATAGTGCCAGCGCCTCTGCTCCCAACTCTCCCTGTCCAGATCGTCTCTCAGCAGCATCTCCAGCGCGGCGACTTCGGCGCCGTCCTGCTCGTTCTCCCACTCGCTGCTCTGCGCAATGTTCAGCCAGCGCAGCCGGCCGAGGTAGCGCTCGTCGATCAGGGAGTACAGGTCGACGGCGGTGAAGCAGCGCGAGGGGTCGATGCCGGTCTGGCCCGAGGTGACGAGGGTGAGGGACTGCAGGGGCCGGGCGGCTTCCCACATGCTGGGCCGCCAGTGCGGGGGCATGTGGGCGAAGCGCGAGTCGATGTAGTCGAGGGCGATGGTCAGGTGGGTCAGGTTGGGGAGCCACTCCAGCACGCCGTTGAGGCGGCCGTGCTTGACGTTGGGCAGGTCGCGCAGCTCCACCGTCGTCAGCTGGCTCTCGAGGTTCTGCAGCAGAGGTCGTATCCCCGTGTGGTCCAGCCCCGGGGAGTGCAGGATGGACAGGCTGCGCATGCCGGGCGGGAAGTGGTCGGGTTGGCGCAGCAGATCCCAGAGGAACTTGCCGTAGATGCTTCCGGACAGGCTGAGGTGCTGCATCTTGGGGGGCCAGCGCACGTTGATGCTCAGCGCCCCCGCCTCGTCCTTGTTGGTGCACCGGGGCAGGTAGACGGCCTCGACCGCCCCGAGCCGCCGCAGCGTCTGCGCCAGGCTCTGGAAGCTGATGCACTCGCTCACCAGGCTCAGGTCCAGCACCCGCAGCCTCTCGCACTTGGACAGGCTGGCCCAGCAGTTGACCGCGAAGCTGGCCTGCGGCGCGATGAACACGTGCAGCCCTTGTTTCGTGCGCCCGAGCAGGCGCGCTGTCGTGGACTTTGTGCCCTGGTGGATGATGTGCGAGAGGTCGAGGACGCGCACCAGGTTGGCGAGGTTCTGCTTCTTGATGTGTGCGAGGACCGAGGGGCAGATGGTGCGGACGAAGAGGTCGTAGGCGCGCCCTGTGAGGAAGGGCGAGTCGTACAGCGGCTGGATCGCTACATCATACCATTGTCTAGGAGTGCTCCAGTGAGCGCGTGCACTGCAGGGGTTTTGGAGAGAGCTGCCATGTACCTGTTTACCGCGCAGAAGGTCGCGAGTGTCGATTGCTTGGAGCGCGTGTCCCAGGCCTCTATGTAGGCCAGCACTTCGAGAAGGATCTCATCGGGCAGATAGTTTGCGTATGTGGTCATGGAAGGATGCTGAGTGGAAGTGATGTGGCGATTATCCTATCCAAAATGTTGCAGGGTGGAGTCGTTGCGGCGCGAATCGATAAATGACGTTCTTCCCCTCTATTTCTAACTCCGCATAAAGTCCGAAAGTCGATGGACCCTGACCGCAGCACAGTGCAGCTCATATACCAGTTTGGTGAAACCTTCCAGTAATTCTATCACGTCGCACTGTACGATTTCTTCACATATAGGCAAATAAAGTAGTGGTGTGATGTTACATTCATTTCGTCCTACTCCAAGCTGGCATTTTTCACGAAGCTGATATCTCCCTCATACTACTAAACCTAAACCCACCCAGCAAGGCCACTTACGGCGTAACCCTCTGGGGGTCACGGGGGAACAGACTGCACATACGGATGTTAGGTAGACCAAGCCAGAACTGTACGATTCGCTCCAGACCGAAACCTCCACCGGCATGTGGCGGGCAGCCGTTTCGGAAGCAGTCGACGTAGTCCTTGGTACCGGCGCCGTTGGGGTCGATCGGGGGGTCGTGTTCGCGCATCTGCTTGGCCAACAGCTCAGACTCGTGGATACGCTGAGCACCAGAGCAGATCTCCTGGCCGCGCATGAAGAAATCGTACGAGTTAGAGAGCTTAGGGTCATGCGGCGAAGGCATTGTGTAAGCAGGGCGGATGTCGATCGGGAACTGGTCGAGGACATAGAAGTCGGTGTTGTACTTCTCAAGGACCAAGCGGCCGAGGTGCTTTTCCTGAGGTGTGCTGCGTTGCGTCAGTCCAGGCTCTAAGTATCACGGCATCGTCCAACTTACCTCAGGTCGTCGTAGTCGTTCAGCTCCTCGCCTGCTTCGCGCAGCATCTTGATACCCTCTGTGAACGGAATCCTGGGTACCTTGCCCGAATCGGGAAGCTTGAACTCATCGACGTGGTAGACACCGCGAACGAGGTCCGTCTCGCGCTTGAAACGTACGTTCAGCTCCTTGAAGATGAACAGCATGAGATCCTCAAGCACACCCATGACCTCGTGGTAGTGCTCCTGAAATTCCATCTCGAGATCAAGGCCAGTAAACTCGGTCAAGTGGCGAGCAGTGTTGGAATTCTCAGCACGGAAAACAGGCCCGATCTCCATGACCTTCTGGAAACGCGACGCGATCAGCATCTGCTTGTAGAACTGTGGCGACTGCGCAAGGTATGCCGGGCGGCCGAAGTAGTTCAGTTCAAAGACGTTGGCGCCTCCTTCCGAAGCGGCACCCAAGATCTTGGGAGTCTGGACCAAGGTGAAGTCCTTCTTTGAGAGGAACTCCTGGAAGATTGCGCAGACGCCACCCTTGATCCGGAAGATCGATTGATTGATCTTAGCCCTCAAATCGATTGTCCTGTTGTTGAGCCTGGTGTTGAGGCTGACGAGAGGTCGCTCGCCGCCCTCTTCCTTCTGCTCCTCTTCGGTAGCAGCGGTCTCGGCCGGCAAGGGTCGCTCGCAATCATCGACTTGCAGAGGCAGTGGGACCTGGGCCTTTGCCTCGATGAACAGCTGCTTGATGTGGATCTCAAAGTCCTGGATGGAGGCGCTCTTGATAGGCTCGGGCGCCTTCTTCACCAGACCAGTGACGACAATGGTGCTCTCGGTGGGAACGGTGCCGCAAAACTTGACCATCTGCTTGCTCAGCTTGTCGCTGGCGGCAATGACAGCCTGGACGGTGCTCAGGTTCTGGCGCAAGTTCAGGAAAGCTAGCTTCGCTGACTGGCTACGAGCGTTCTCAACCCAGCAGCGGAAGGTGATCTCCTTGTCAACGTGATCGGCAACATCGTCGAGGTTGACGCGCGCGATGCCCGTGGGCTTGTAGTCCTTCGAGCCGGTAAGAGGGAGCTCGCCGTACGAGTCCTTGGAGATATCCTCGGCGTCGGCAGCCTCCTTCTTGGTGCGCTCGGCGAGTTCGCGGGCCTTTGCTGCGGCCTTTTTCTCTGCCTGTACAGATAATCAGAGGGAGATTCAGTCATGCGAGCACACCACTAATATTTACCTTCTCCTTCTCCTTCTGAGCCTTCTTCAAGGCGTTCTTGGAGGGCGCCTCGCCCTGTGGGGCTTCGGCCGGTGCTGCAGCTGCTGGAGGTGCGTCGCTCATGTTGCAATTGGTGGAGAGTGCGAGTGGAGGTGTGTCTCGAGAAATTGTGCAAGTTCGCGTTGGAGGGGCAGCTGCGACTCATGGTACCCCACATTCCACCCACCAGCGTCATACAGAGGACTGAGTCAGGCATGCGCATGCTCAGCTCCGAGCAGACACTGCACTCTGAATGTCTCGTTTCAGAAAGACTAAGGAGTAAACTTGGCCGAAATGTAGTGTAATCAACTCAAAGACTTTACTAAATTGTCTTGAATCCGTCTATTCTATTGGACCTAAAGCAATCCGATCAAAACCCAGACTTTTGTGTCCTGTCAGAGCTGGTAAGATACAGTAAGCAGCTGCAACGCTTCGATCCATTTTGTTTGAACGGGCATAATTACTATTACGAAGATACTACACTGGGTATCGAATGAAAAGTACTTCGAACCCGTCATGCTGTCGTTCAATGCCAAAGTCCACGCTATGCCCAGACCAGCCGTAAAAACATTTAGAACCACCATCGCGCCGACCAGCCCAATGCAAAGCAAGCATATCCTCATACGCTAGCTGCGCTGTGAAACGCCCATACCAAGCTTGTATTCCTTCATCCGTGTATAGATGACCGGCTTGACGCAACCGCGCCGCCGTCCCACAACCGTACAGTCTTCATTGTGGGGTTCTTAGGTTCGTGACATGAGAATATGTTAACATGATTGTCGTGCAAAGCAGCAGCAGCAATCATGAGTCGATGTGGGTGGAAAGCTGTTGCAGTAATTGGTGCAGATCGATCGCGGAGGAAGCCTGAATAGGGCTCGAAATTGGACACAGGCTTTCCGTTATTGATGTTGAAGATCTTCACGCGGTGTTTTTGAGTTCCACTGTCATGTCGTTAGCATAGACGCTCGTCTTCCTGCCATTCAAACTTACGTGGCAAAGACCGGGGCATGCTCATGGACGCTGAGCGTGCGCAAGTGGTCCGTCGTCGCTTGAATCGTCTTAACACTGCGATCCATTCTGATGTCCCACAGTTTAACTTCTCCGCTTCGACAGCCACTGACGAGCTCTCGCTGTCCACCACGTTGTAGGTGGACATTGGTGACCCACTGTTTGTGCTCCTTCCAGACCTTTACCATAGCAGTCGCAGGCTTCTGGCGCTGGTCGTACACACGAATGGCACCGTCTCCAAAGCCTGCAACAAATACGTCTCCTTCTACCTGATCGGACGTTAGAGAGGTGATGCAAGATCCGGATCGCGCGGGAATATCCTACAAGAGTCAGCCACTAAAACAAGGACATATTGCGTTTGAATTAACTTACGCTGATGCAGACTTCTGTGCCTGCATTCCAGACACGGATGACCTTAACATCGCCAGCCACTAGCACAAGGCCCCTGCCCTGCTGCCAATCGAAGACAAGACCCGCGTTCTTGTTGCTGGGTACGAGATCGGTGAGAGCTCGGAATCCAGTGACGAGTTCGGTCTTTCCCCTTGAGTCATAGTTGCGGAAAATTTTGATCACTCCGTCTGACGATCCGGTCATCAGCAGCGCCTGGTCATCTTCGTTGATGAATCGAACATCTGTGATCCTCGAGTCTAATGGGTTGCCGTTCGAGAAGCAGTTGATCCTCCTTACGGCATCTGAGTAATCGATGACGTTGACTGTATTCCAGTTGTCAGTCACAACGAGGTGATCTTCAAACTGATGGAACGTCATCTTCATCGGCTGACTGAGATTGTCGAAGTAACCGCGAGGAACGTCCCATCGATTCGACACCGCGACGTCCTTGAGCGGCTGAGTCTCAGCAATGATCTTATCATTGCGGTTTCTTCGCCAGAGTCGTCCGTTGTAATCTGTGCTACCTGGCTCGTCCGCCTCCGTGGGCTTCATCTGGGGTTCACGGAAGTATTCAATAGACCAGTCGAAGAAAGCGCTCTTAAGAGGGATCTGTGGCTTCTCCGATAGAACACGAGGCTTAAATCCCCTTGACTTCGGCTCCTCTTCAGCATTGTATTTCTCGGGTGTGTCGGGACGTGTCTCTGACAATGTAGTATCGGAGTCATCCAGCTTACCCCTTACACTCGGTTTCTGAGGGGAAGTGGAGGTGTCGTTACCAGTCCAGAGACTCTTCAGAGAGGCAGTTGACTTGCGCATACCACCAAAGAGTGACAGATAGCCGCTGTTTTCTTTCGAAGGAGTAGGCGGTGTAGCAGCCGTCTGCTGAAGTGGCTTCTCCTCCTGCACGCGACGTGCAGGACGAGCTGCAGAATTTTTCTGGAGTGTCTCGTTGAATTGCGGTTGCGCAAACCGGCCGAGAGATGATTCAAGCAACGCAACCAAAACATAGTCCACCACTATTCCAGCATCTTTCGCGATTTCGGGAAAGGGATCGACAGACATGACCAGCATCTCTTTCCAGATAGCAGCATAGACCGTGTTGTTCGAGCAGCCGTTTGCAGAGGAGCCGTTCGCGGTCGCACGCGTTTTCATATACAGTCCATCGCCGTTCTTTGGATCCATATGTGTCAAGACGTCGCTGTTCTTCTCCTCCGAAAAGTGTTCGAATGCCGTCACAATGAACCGTGTTTTGTATCGTGCGACGAACGTCGAGAAGAATATGAGCAGTTCTTGACGAACCATGCTGTTACCGTCGGTAGTCATCAGGAGCACCGTCGAAGCAATGGATTCCTCGATGTTCGCAACTTGTGCTGTGACGTCCCGAATTCCCAAGAAGGCCGTCAACGAATGCAGCATTGCAGCTCGGACCTCAGCAACTGGGTCTATGACGAGGTCGCACAATCGTTCATGTGCCATGCAGCGGATGCCCACCCATTTCGCCTCCTCGTAGTCGATCCACAGCTTACTTAGACAAAGACAGGACCACTGTCTGAGCAAAGGGTTTTGCATATCCTTCAAGTGATCCAAACAGCTTTCCACAAGCTCTGTACTTAAAGACGCACGCTGGCCCTGGTTATAGTCCTTACAGAACATGGATATAATAAAGGCACACATCGCCCTATGCTCACTTGCATTCTGAATAGGAATACCTGTACACATTAGTATCATATAGACAGATATGGTGGGGTGAGACGGACCAGAGTTTGGGTTGAAGATGTTTATGAAGTACTGATAACCGTTATCTTTCAGTAGATCAGCCTGGCATGAGGAATCGACCGCAAGTATACGAGCCCATATAAAAACCATTACTGGCTTCAACTCGTTTGCCTGGGACTGCAAGAGCTTGAGAACATATGGGAATATACCGATACTAAGAGCGAGGTTGACGGCCCAAGGTCCATGGTCCAAGAAGCTTGATAAGAGAATGAGCGCGCGCAACCTATGCACCTGACTGAGAAGGACCTGGAGCACAATAGGCAGCTGCTCGGGTATCTTTTGCTCGACCGCTCCTTGTGACAGATATACCTCGAATGCAGTGAGCTGTTCGGAGAAGAATTCTGAATGTTTGTAACTATATTCTTTTTCGCCACGGGCCTCAGCCTGCAAGTCAGGGAGCTGAGCTAAGATAAGTTCGACAGCAAGATCCCAGCTTCGCCAGAGAGGATGATCGTGAGTCTGTGGTATCTCAGGATGAGATACTGGGTTGCAATGATACACACGCATGATGCGCTGTGCTAGCAGGTAGTTACGGAAGAGTGCTGCAACCATCAGATCCTGCCGGAAGAGCTTCTTGAATAGAGGTTTTGAGAGCGAATTCCAGGCAATGGTATCAGTAATAGCCGTGAAGATCCAATTAAGCTCTCCAATAGGGGTTCGGCGTTCCGATACCTTGCCTGGGATGTTATGAGCGTCGCGTAGGGTGACCTTGCTCGGAAGAGGGTTTTGGAGAATGAAAAACCTGACCGCCATGGTTATGGGATCCGTCAAGCAGGATGTAAAGACATCTGCGGGTAGTTCGGGGTTTGTCGGTAATGACTCCCTCTCCCGACAAGCAGCCAGATGAATGCAGTCGCTGAAGTCAACATACTCGACATTAGGGTCGCGTCGACGTGCCTCCTCAAACTCGGCCTGGTGCTTTTCGGCGAACCTGTTGAAATTGCTTATGATAAGGCCAGCATCGGAACAATCGTAGACAAAGAGGCTGGGAGCGCCGATCCAGCTCTGCAGATCGTACAGCGACAGTGGTATGTACTGGGTGTAGTTCCTGTTGAAGACCCAGATCTCACCACTGGAAGTTGGCTTCGGCACGCCGTGTCCGTTATAATGAAACAAGACGCGTTCATTTCTGGCATTTCGTCGCAGTGTGGAGGTATATTTCCGTGTCTCTTCGGTGGTCGGGTCGAGCAACAGCTTGTAGCGCGTGCGCATGCTAAGCTGCTCGTACTGTGTTTGTAGTGCTTTGCCAATCTGATTCATCGGCGTATGTCCTGGGGTCTGTGAGGTTACCGTTGGGTCGATCCAACACTCTTCTTTGGCGCATGGATTGGTCTTGATGACGTCTGGCGGATCAACGCCGATGTTCAAACAGAGAGCCAGCACGGCAGAGACGGTCTTCAGGCGATCTCGCATGCGCCATTCCTGCACAGTCGATGCGCCGAGCTCGCCCTTGGGGTGACCGCCCGTTTCGTGCTTCTTGTCGGTATAGTACATGAAGAAATTCTGCCGCGGCTAGTCAGCTCCAGAGACGGTGGCACCGTCGACACAACGCACCGAGGTCAGCATGTTGCTGTATTCCTCCGAGTTCAATTGGTCGTCCCATCCATGTCGGATCCTGAAATGGCCGTCGACGCTGCTGTCGTCGGCCGGCTCTTGGGGCTGGGAGTGCGGTCGCGGCCCAAAGTCGCTCTTTGCACGCGCAAAGCTGGGGCGGTGGGAGCCGCCAGCGCTCACGGACGGACGCGCTGACGGGGCGGGCGACTGCAGGTCGTGGCGGGCGGCGGCCGAGGAGGAGCTGGGTCGCGACGGGCCGGCCTCTTGCGACGGGCGCCTCTCTGGCGGGGCCGAGGACGCTGGAGCGGCGCTGCCCATGTTGGCGGGGGCGGGGGCGTGCGAGGCAAGTGGGTTGGGGAAATGGTGGGCAGAGTCGTTGGCCGGTCTCATGGTGAGCTCGAGCGTGCGGTAGACGAGCTCTCAGCAGCGCCCATGTCGCATGGGCCGGCTGGGTGCTCTGGGGGGGAGCGCGGCGGGAGCGGGGCTCTGTGTGGGAGAGCAAGAGCAGGAGCAGGAGCAGGAGCAGCGTGCAGCTGGCGGTTGTGCTGCCGTGACAGCTCGCGATGCGGGCGCTGGAGCTTCAAGAAGTCAGTGCAGGATGCAGCTGGAGGTCACGGTGACGCTAGAGCGCAACAGGCCGCGGTCAAGGTCCAAGGTCCAAGGTCGAGAGTGGATCGGCGTGCGGCGCTGTAGGCACGCGCGTTGCCGGCACCCAAGAAGGCACACCGAGCAAACGCCCAATAGACTAACTGTGACTGCAGGGCGAGTGCGGTGAACCACGGTGCTGCGGCTGTCACAGACCCTTCGATTGAGCTGTTCCGCATGTCTGCAGCTGCTTGGGCCGTCGTCAGCAGTCGGCTGCGCGTCTGCATCTGGTGCTGTGAAATGCTCCGTCTGCCCTACACACGCAGTCCAATCACCAGCGGCGCCATCCCTGTCGGCGTGCATCTCAGGGGGATCGCGCCGCGAATGCTGTGAACGCCGTCTGAAACGCTCCCACGCTTTGTACGGCTCCGGCCCTGTTAAACTGAACTGTTTCCTGCCATCGCTGTCTCTGCCCACCCGCACTGCGTCAAGTCTCGTGCCGGCCACTGGTGCGCTGTCCACGTCTCTCTGCCGCTGCCGCTGCTGCTGTCTCCAGCTGTCTCGTCGCCGACCACGCCAAGTGCTGTGCAACCCCGACCGACATCAGCGCCGCCCAAAAGTTGCGCTGCACCTGGACACTCCACAGTCAGCCCGGTCACCGACGTCTGGCATCTTGCACTGCACTTGCACTGCACCTGCACCTCCGCTCCTTTGACATGCGCACAACCCCCGCCGACCACCCATAACACCGACTCACAACGCGCGCGCACACCAGCCGGCCCCCCAACCTCGAGCCTCACTAGACGTAGCCCGCCCGCACGAGCTCCACTCCACCCATTCCCAGCCCACGAGCTTGCCCGCCTCCGTGCAGACCGAATGCGTGTGTAGCCGGCACCCGCTGCCATTGTAACGTCCCCACGGCTGCGAAGCCGGCGTCATGTCGTTCCTGTTTGGCAAGAAGAGCAAGCAGCAGGGCAACAACGCACTCCCTGCGGCCACGCGCGAGATCACATCGTCGCATGGCCCCAATGGCCCCCAGCCCGCGTCGCTCAACGGACCTTCTCGCGAAAAGGACGGCCCTCGTCCAGGGCCCCAACCGCAGACGAACACATCAACACCGAGCGGGAGCGTAAACAATTCGCTTAGTTCGCTGCAGGGCCGCGAACCCCAAGCTGCTGCGCCAGAACCCAAGGCGTTGCGCGAAAGAGGAGGGTCCAACGAACAGGTGCGGGATCGCCATTGCTAAGCTTGCTCTTTACAAACATGCTGACAGTCGATCATAGAATTTATTACAGGGTCCAAGGCCAAATGGCCCACCTCAGGAGTCGCCATACCCATGGTCCTCCCGCCGCCTGAACTTCACCGCCGGTAATCCGTTTCCCCGCTACGGCGCCGCCATTAACTCGGTTGCCTCCAAAGATGGCGTCGTTTACATCATGGGAGGTCTCGTCGGCGGTGCCACAGTCAAGGGCGACCTCTGGCTGACCGAAATGGGCAACGGAAGCATGGCATGCTACCCCATCTCAACCACTGGGGACGGCCCTGGACCTCGTGTAGGGCATGCCAGTCTATTGGTTGGGAATGCCTTCATTGTCTTCGGAGGTGACACAAAGTTGGCGGACAACGATGATCTGGATGATACCCTTTATCTTCTGAATACCTGTAAGCCCATTTGTACTTCAAAGTAAACACTTTTACTGACCGCAATGAAGCAACGAAGCATTGGTCGCGCGCACTCCCCCAAGGCCCCCGTCCCACTGGACGCTATGGCCATACACTGAACATCCTGGGGTCAAAGATATACATATTTGGCGGTCAGGTAGAGGGTTTTTTCTTCAACGATCTTGTAGCCTTTGATTTGAACTCGCTTCAATCGTCCGCCAGCCGTTGGGAAGTTCTACTTCCGAATACCAAGGACCAGGTTTCTCCACACATCCGCTCGCCACCACCACGCACCAACCACTCGATAGTATCATGGCAAGATAAGCTGTACCTGTTTGGCGGTACAGATGGCGTCACCTGGTTCAACGACGTCTGGACCTACGAGCCTCGCTCGAATACTTGGACTGAGCTCGACTGCATTGGGTATATCCCCGTGGCCCGTGAAGGGCACTCTGCTGCCCTTGTCAACGATACTATGTATGTCTTCGGCGGCCGCACGCAAGAAGGAGTCGATCTGGGAGATCTGGCTGCCTTCCGCATCACCTCTCGCCGCTGGTACATGTTTCAGAACATGGGGCATTCGCCTTCTGCTCGGTCTGGTCATAGCATGACAGCGTTCGGAAAACACATCATAACTCTCGCCGGCGAGCCGAGTTCTTCTGTTGCTGATAGAAACGAGTTGAGTATGGCGTACATCTTGGACACTTCGAAAATCAGATATCCACCCAACGAGAGTGCAGCCCCTCAGCAAGCGATCAACGCGCCTCGAAAAATGAGTGGAGGCGAACGCAGCAACATCCCTCAGACTAGAAGTGGAGCGCCGCCGAACCGTGAAAGCATGTTGCCCGGGCCCCAGCAGCAGCGAAGCCAGGAAATGCTGAATGGAGCAGGCCCAGGCGGGTCCAGATTGCCTCGCGCTGCTGGACAAGCGCCTTCTGGACCTCCTCCACTCCAGCAACTCCCACAGCCAAGAATGAACGGCGCCAATCCTCAGGTCATCCCAGCTTCCAGGAGCAAGACACCCACAAAGAACGAACGATCTTTTGGCCCTTCTGTGGACACTGAGGTAGCATCTTCGGTGGATAGAGACAATTTGGCATCCGCGGCCAGGGATAGTCCATCTAGTGCAGGGCCTCAGCGCAAAGACTCCGACACTGTCGGCCGCCCGCCGAAGGAGAGTATGGACACAACGCGTTCTGGCAGTTTAACATCACGAAACACCTCACGACAGCAAATGCACAGGCACCAACCATCTCATGACACCATAGCTAGCATTGAACAGGAAGCACCCAGACGGTCGATTGAGACTCCCCAACAACGCGCTCTGAGCAGGGAGGCTGACAGCCGACAAATCGACAGTGGATTGGGCGCTTCACCTGGAATGGGCCACATAAATGACGATGTTGTTCGAGAGCTTGATGTTGTCAAGAGCCGCAACGCGTGGTATGCCTCAGAGCTTGCATTAGCACGCAAAGCTGGTTATCATCCTGCCACCTCGACAAGTCCAATGTTTGACGAGCGATCTGCCGATTCGTTTCAAGACGAGGATCGTCCACTTCTCGAGGCACTGTTGAAGATGAAGGCGGAGGTCGATCGTGTGCAGACATCAATCAAGGCTCAAGGTGATGATGCAGCGAAGCGAATCGCCGAGGTCGAACGACAAAGAGACGCTGCTATCAGTGAGGCTATCTATGCAAAGACAAAGTTGGCAGCTCACGGTGGTGGTAGCCAGGCGGGCACCCCACAGCTCGACGGCAGCCGCAATACGGAAACCCCCGATCTAGACCGCATGAACGATATTAGCCGACGTCTAGCTGCATCTCTGGCCTCACAAGCCGAGTTGACCACCTTGGTTGAAAAGCTGACTCACGAGGTCGAAGCTGAGAAGAAGGCTAAGCAACTGGCTGATGAAACTGCGGAAGCTGCGCAAGCCCGTGTGCAAGAACTGGACTCGACCAGACAGAAGGCGGCTGCCGAGTCCGAGAGCCTGAGAGCTGAGCTTCACGAAGCGCAACGCGTGGCTCGAGAGATGTCTGCTAGCCATGCGGAAGCCGAGGCGTCCTCTCGCTTACTTGCTGTCGACAAGGAGGAACTGAGCTCTAAAGTCGCTCATTTCACATCTCAAACAACAAACCATACTGCAGTACTTGAGTCGTTGCGCGAGGCCGTCGCTGCATCCTCGGAGAAGTCTACGCTACTAGAAAGGAAGCTTGAAGAAGAACGCAGCCAGAGCGAGGGTATACGGCAGAAGCTCAGCCAGCTTCGTGCGGAACACGAAGCTCGTACAGCAGAGCTGGAAACTGCTACCCAAAAGTTGCGGGATGCTGAGGAGATGGCGGAGAAGCATGCAACAGAGGCGCGCCTACACCAAGCTGCAGTGCTCTCTGGATTAGGAAGTATTGCCGCTCATGCTCCTGCCAATGACAACGTCGCGAATGAACGAGTCAGGATCTTGCAACAACAAGTCGAAGCCGCAAATGCCATGGCGCGCAAGAACCAAGCGGCTGCCGATCAAGCCTCCGAGAAGTTGCGACGCGCCGAGGAAAGGATTGCTGGTCTCGAGTCCTACCAAGAGCAGTCCAGTCGCGAAGGCCTTACAATTCGTAAACAATTGCAGCAAGCCATGAGGGATGTACAAGCATCAGAGGTAGAGAAAGCTCAACTCCACCAACAGCACGAACGCCTGCGTCTAGAGAGCAACGCATTTGAGGTTCAGCTGAAGACTCTCAAGAATCTACTTGAAGAGCGAGGAGTCAACCCTACTGATCACCGACGCTCAAGAGTGTTGGATAGCCCTGGCTCCCGCTTCGGCACTCCAGAGCTTAATCGTGTTCGGGAGCTTGAACAGCAAATCGATTCGATGAATAAGATACACGAGGAGTTGCGTGTCTCTTTCGAGCAGCGTGAACACGAAGTCAGCAAGGACTGGGAAGAGAAACTCCAGGCTTTACACAACGACCACCAGGCTGCTGTCAAGTACCTCAGAGGCACCGAGAAGATGCTAGCGAAGATGAAGCAAGAGCTCGATCGATACAAGACAGCGAACACAAAGCTAGAGGAGGAGCTCAAACAAGCGACTTCAGCTCCACAAGGCCCTACTAAGGAGCAGGCTGCTGAATGGGAGGCAGAAAAGACCAGCATGAAGGAGACCATCAGTCGTCTTGAAAGCCAGCTGTCCACACTGCAGTCTGAGTTGACTGCTACACAGAAAGAAGTTGAAGCCGCGGCAACCAAGACCAAGCAGGCCGAATCCACCGCCACGAAATCTCGCACCGACCTCGAGTCCCTCCGCCAGCAGTACACTGTCGTCGAAGAGCGTGCACGTGAAGCAGAGAACCGTGTACAAATGTTCCTCGATCAGTTTGAGAACTCCGTTGACAACTACCGACGACAATCCCAAGTCCCTGGAGGCAGTAATGGCGAGAGCGCGCGTCATCGTGGACACGACAGTATTGCTTCCGCCGACTCTCTCTACAGCCGCAATGACGACGCTAGCACCCCGGAGGCACCCAACAATCGCCGAGCATCTACCGGTACACGCAACTCTATGGCGCTGGACAACCTTGCTTCAGAGCTTGATGCTCTGAGGAGTCACTGGGAGACTACAAACAAGGCATACCGCCTGAGCGATCGATTTGACTTCGAGCGCACGCCCACGAAGGATCGCCACGACACTAACGAGGGCATCTCGCAGTGGAGAGACTCGGTTGACTCCGAGATCTCTATTGCAGAGATAACGCCAAAGCCGCCGGCACAAGCGCAGGTCCCGACTGCACCGGTGACGAACGGGCCGCCAGCTGGCATGCTTTGATGATATTCACGAATGTTTGTTTTACTTTGACACCGGCGGGCAAGTTATTACGAGCCAAAACATGTTGTGTGCTCGTACGCCTGACCACAACAAGCCTGTTGTTGATACTGGTCGGGTTCTGGGTATTGTTTTCAGTACTATATACCATTCTCCAATGTTTAATCTATTTGTTCATCTTTACACACTACGATGCCCTGCTCGTCCTATCTGCTTTTCCATACCGATATCGCAGACTGGAAGGAGCGCGCCTGCGTCAAGACACTGCTCGCGACTTGCTTTCACTGCTTTCACTGCTCGCAACTTACCTTCACTGCTCAAGCTTTCACTTTCACTGCGCCGCCAGACAATAGGAAACCCGGCCTCCTGAATTGGCAGCGGCGCAACCTATTGTCTCAATGGCAGGTTTTTTTCTGGCAGCTCGTGGGTTCTTAGCCAACCTCGCCGCCCCCTCGAGCTCCCAGACTTCTTTACCCACTCTCTTCGGAACCCTTTCTGCATTGACGCTGGTCGTCACTTCTTTTCTTGTATTCTTCGTCGTTTCTTGTCCTGTTGCATCCATCATGGCTGATTCTGTTGCTGATTCTGGTTCCGGCGAGGACTTTGCCTGGCTCACGGACTACAACAACAGCGCCGTTGAGCACTACAGTGCCCGGCTCACGAACTTCAACAACAGCGACAATGTTGAAGTCACTGATGAGGTGGCCGTTGAGGACTCCAACGTCCCTCTCGCAGATATTGACTCGGCCACCACCTCCTCGTCTGCTCCAGACACTCCATCGGCTCCAGACGATTCAGCTCCAGACGCCTCATATTCTTCAAATGTCTTATTCGCCTCATCCCAGGTAGACATTGCTAGTCTGCTCAACGATAGCGATGTCGCTACGTTCGACAGCATCGGCTCTCAACTGGTGATGCCCGGAATCTATCAACCTCGTCCACACATTCTCGCCCAGGAACCGGAGCCGTCCTCCGTCTCAAGCTCGCTTTATAGCCGTCTGACAAGTCCGCGCTTCCGCAGCGCCGCCGAGGCCAAAGCACACCGAAGGCTTGCCCGCGTGAAGGCAAAGTCAGAAGCCAACGACATCATCCGTGTGAAGAGCTTCGGCCGCGACTACTGGGTCTGCCGCATCTACAACGCGATGATATGTACTCAGCAAATCACCGACAGCCAAGCTTCGACCAATCGCACCCGCTTCACCAGGAACAAAGTGTTTGACGAATCTGAACTCGAGGCTGCAGCGCACCATGTCTTCGACGAGGCGATCGCCGTACATGAGCGTGGCTGGACTCGCCCCAAAGTGTACCACAAGCACACGGTGCGAGGCAAGTCGGTCGACAAGAGCGAGAACAGCGTGGAGATGCGGCTGAGCAGGATCTGCGCTCTGCTGCAGCATACGAAGAGCGCTGTTGACGACGTCATGCGTGGTGGTCTTACGCTGGCTCTGCTCTGCGACAACCCCGAGGCTCGCTGGCATACGAAGGTATCGAACGACGTGGGTAACGCTAAGCGGGGTGCGAGGCTGAAGCAGACTTCGACCCCCAAGAAGACTCCGAAGAAGGCGCAGCAGGTCCCGCGAGAGGAAGAGGAAGATGTCAAGGGTAATGAGCAGCACGGATCTCAGCTTGTGGGTGGTGAGCAGGACGAATTTCAGTTTGTGGGTAGTGAGCAGGATGGGGTTCAGCTTGAGGTTGGTGAGCAGGACCCATTTGAGTTTGTTGACTTTACGGCGTGTGGCGACTCTGAGTAGACACCACTCCTGGACTTGTCTCACCATGCCAAGGAGACGTATTGGTGGTAGCAAGGAGCACTGAATGTAGGGCTGAGGTACTTCAAGGCTATTTAGCAGGTTCTTCATAGCTTGAAATGTCTTTGGCATAACTACAAAGCTTATAAATGTTTGTTTTTCTGTTCTTCCTTCGTTGAATGCTTAAAGTGCGAATAGTTCAGTCGATTGACAAGACACAGTACTTTGAAGGCCCCTAAGGTTGGTTTGCAGGTTGTGCACTCTTGGGTTAATTGAATGGGATACCCCTAATAGAACTTAACGCCTGCAATGCTCTCCACCTTAGCCTGCCGCTGCTCACCCTCCTCCTCAACACTCGCCTGCTGCTTCTCCCCCTGAGCCACTTCCCCCTTCGCCGCCTCCTCTCTCAAAGCCCTCCTTTTCTTCTTGCTCTGAAACAGCGCCTCCTCATCCTGGATCTCCCTCAACACCTCCGCCCACTCCCTCTCGCTCGCCTCATCCCCCGTCCCCAGCACCTTCTCAACGTCGACATCCTCGCCCTTCTGCACGCGCTCGATGACCTCCCTCAACAACCCGATCTTAGCCTCTGCTTTGCGCAGGTTGTGCGCGCGCTCCTGCTTCAGCCACAGGATCTGGATCGCCTGCGAGCCCACCAGCAGGCTGAGGATGATGTACGGGGTTGCGGGGTTCCACTCGCGCGATTTGGGGCCGGAGGAGGAGCGCTCGCGCAGCGGCTTGGGGATCATGGTGGCCCAGAAGCTGGGGCGCAGGATGGTTGGTGTGGAGATGAAGCGGGTGTGTGGGAGTGAGGGCGCGAGCGAGAAGTTGCGGGTTGAGAGGAGGGTTGCCCGGCAGGAGGCGGGCGTGCGCAGGAGCTGGCGCATGAAGATTGTGGATTCCATTGTGTCGTTGTGTTGATGATCGGATCTCTGAATGCTGTTGCGCGGAAGTTTAGATGGAACATTTGGGGAAAACAATTGACAGGGGTCTGAGAGCTAGCTGGATGGGTGTCTAGCGCTGTCTACGCCGTGTGCCGAGGTATGCATGTAGTACTTGTAGACTGCATGTCGTCGCTCTTTTCTGGGGCTTGCACACAACTTTGAAGATGGGGGAGCATTTCAAGAAAATGTTCTCGAAGAATGAGGACATGTCGCCGGAGGAGAAGGCGAGGAAATGGGTATGGTGCTGACGATGCATATGGCGAGGAAGTTGGGCTGACGGGGTGCAGTTCGAAGTCGCGAAGTCATCAGACTATGAGGTGCATTCAACCTTTTCCAAACATCACCATAGGTCCTTACATACATACAGGGACACGATGCAGCGCTTCCACATATCCTGAATCTCGAATCGGTGACTGTGGCACCTACCAAAGCAGATCCCCATAACTGCCGAGTAGTCTACAGCTTCACAGTTCCCAAGAAGCTGTGCAACATGGGAGGTACGTGGTCTGAACACCAATCACTGCTATAAATTTGCTCAGTTCAATCTCAGGAAATCTCCACGGTGGAGCGGTGGCGCTGATCTTCGACATCTGCACTTCCACCGCCATCACTGCTGTCAGCCATGACGGCTTCTGGGATACTGGCCATGTCAGCCGCACCCTGAACTGCACGTATCTGCGCCCCGCTGCCGAGGACACTAAGGTCTACGTAATAAGCGAAGTTGTGCACCTGGGGAAACGCCAGGGACTCACCAAAGGCGAGATCAGACTAGAAAGCGAAGATGGAAAGATTGCGTATACTTGTGAGCATGGCAAGGCTGCTTTGGGATCGTCCAGTCTCTGAGAATGGTTTCATTTTCAACGCGTATTGCTAGTTATAGATTGGCTCTTTCCCAATATATAAGGGTGTTATCAGAACCTGATTATTAAATGCAGCCCGTCGTCGATGCAGCAGCAGAGCTCCAAGATGACGTTGGGTGCTTGCCCGTGCGCACCTCCGCCATTGGCTGACACCTGATGTCGAGTGCGAGCGTCGGTACCTGGAAGCATCAGACTGACCGTCGCCGGCACAACAACAATCACACCATTATGGACCTCGGTGATGATTCCCCGTGGGGCGGTAAGGAATATCGCGCGCCCAAGCTGCCCGTAACAGAACTGATCGCCCCGCAGACGTCCCCTCGCAATCCGCCCAGGACCCTCCCAAGCAAGACAAGGACGAGAACAACACGCTTTCACCTTCAACAGACAATGCGGCCACCAGCTCGGCACCCAGCGCGGCCGCTGCACCACGCTCGCCTGCCGCCCGTGGACCCCGCCGGCGACAGTATGGCACCCAGTCTACGAAGCTCGAAGCCGTGGAGGATCCGCTGGGCCCGCTGGGAGCTCCCACGCCGCCTACAGCCGCAGACGTCGCACCGCCAGCGCCGCCGCAGAAGGAGAATATTGCGACGCGGAACAACCGCCCTATGACGGGCACCTCGACCTCGTCGTCTCTGCGCGGCATGATGGACTCGGTGGACCTCAACGACGACGATGACGACGAGCGCCCGCAATCACAGGGCCCCAGAGTGCCCCCGCCGGTTCAGCCCCATGCCGCACCCCAGCGACATGTGCAGCCCAGCGTGAGCGTCGAGCAGGCTGCTAAGCCTATCTTCTCCATCTACGTGGGCGACCCGCACAAGGTGGGCGACCTGACGAGCTCGCACACAGAGTACTCTGTCACCACCAAGACCACCTCGAAAGGTTACCGCAATCCCGAATTCACCGTCTCCCGCCGATACCGCGACTTCCTTTGGCTGTACAACCAGCTACACAACAACAGCCCCGGTATCATCATTCCTCCACCACCGGAGAAGCAATCCTTGGGTCGTTTCGAGGCCGACTTTGTTGAGTCGAGACGAGCAGCGCTGGAACGCATGCTGAACAAGATTGCTGCGCATCCCATACTGCAGCATGACGGCGACCTGAAGCTGTTCCTTGAGAGCGACGCTTTCAACGTGGACATAAAGAACAAGGAGCGCAAGGATGTTGGCCTGGGTGAGAGCAAGGGCATGTTCGGAGGCATGCTTTCAGGGAGCAGCGGCAAGTTCATTGAGCATGATGATGTAAGTTTCAGCAAAATACGTATAGGCATTCGCTAATTTGGAATAGTGGTTCCACGATCGCAAGATCTACCTCGACGCATTAGAAACTCAGCTGAGGGCGCTCCTCAAAGCCACCGACACTGTCGTGATGCAACGCAAGGGTCTCGCAGAAGCATGTGGGGACTTTTCGGCCTCGTTGCACTCGCTCTCTGCCGTCGAGCTCTCGCCCTCTCTATCAGGCCCCCTCGACAGCCTCTCTGACATCCAGATCCGCATCCGCGAACTCTACGAACGCCAGGCCCAACAAGACGTGCTCACCATGGGCATCGTGATCGACGAGTACATCCGCCTGATCGGGTCCGTCAAGACGGCCTTCCAGCAGCGACAAAAGTCGTACCACACGTGGCACGCAGCCGAGCAGGATCTCCAAAAGCGAAAGGCCAACCAAGACAAGCTCCTGCGCCAGGGCCGCTCGCAACAGGACCGCCTCAATCAGCTCAGCGCCGACGTTGCGGATGCCGAGCGCAAAGTCCACCAGGCGAGGCTGCTTTTCGACGACATGGGGCGCCTGATGCGCAGCGAGCTGGAGCGCTTCGAGCGCGAGAAGGTCGAGGACTTCAAGTCGGGCGTCGAGACGTATCTGGAGAGCGCTGTGGAGGCGCAGAAAGAGGTACTTTCCCCCCACCCTATCCCTTGCACACCATACACGATAAATCCGTACTAACACGTTCTACTACTCCAGCTCATCGAGATCTGGGAGACTTTCCTCATGCAGCTTGACACCGAGGACGGCGAGACGTTCGTCCCGCCGGCAGGCGTCGTCGCGTCGCCGACGATGGAGCAGCCGCTGTCTGCGAATGGACGCGCGGGCGCGCAGCAGCAGGAAGAGGAGGAGCGCGACGCGCAGGGAGAGACCGAGCAGGAAGCAGCGGTATAGTAGCTGTTGCTCTTAAGAAAAGATGCTCGCCTAGAAGTAATGCAAGCGTTACAGTGCTCTTTGTTCGGGCTCCACCACTTTATCGATTTGTCCAGTGATACAAGTCTGCACAACGTTGCAAGCAGTCGCCATATGAAACTACGCTCTTTAAAGAGCGGTAGCTCTGTTTGATGACATTCAAGAAAGATATCGAGTTTTTGATCTCCAGGGACGCTACGTAGTACATCTACCGACAGATGCACATTGCCCATCTCGAGAGCAGACATATTTGTGCGGTAAATTCAACGCACACCGCTACATACAACGAGCAGTATGGAGTGCTTCTCGAAATCACTGGTAACGTAGGTAACAAAGGCGTATGAAGCGTCCTGCTGCAGTCCTTGGATATATCAGTATAATATCACGCGAATGCGAGAATAAGTTCGTACTATCCACAAAGACGATAATCCACATCATAATGTAGGCCGCAATGAGCGACTTCCTGTCCCACACAGCAGTGGTAGCCCTCCATCTTCTCAACGCCATTCTGAGCACCAAACGTGGAGAATACCGCACCGCTGTCTCCATCACTCTTGTGGACGGGGTGCTTGACATCTACCACTGGAGTATGGCCAGCCTCGAGGGCTTTGTCGATATCCTTGGCCGCCGAGTCGGCATAGTCGACGGCAGGTTGTCCCAGGGTGGGACCGCTGGAGGAAGGATTCTGCATAACGGCTCAAAGCAGGATGATGTTAAAAAGGACAATTGCGTGACAGACGAGAAAGCCCCCAAGGATGACAGTTGCTGAAGTCGGGTGCGGAAGAGGAGCGAGCCACCTGCACCTGCATTGCTCTTATACCACGTGCTTGGGCTGCACCAGGATCTGCCCGTCTTATATCACTTCTGCTCCTACACAACACTCCCTATACATAATCCCATAATCTCCATAATATCATCAGATAAAAGGCATAAATATCACAAAGGATAGTCCGACAACCGATAGAAGGGTTATCAAACTACAAGAGTCCTTGTGTGAGTCAGCCTTTTTGCTCCCAGACCGCAGGTTCGAGTGTTTGAGTTCTGCACGTGTGTCTTCTTTTTGGCAGTTGCAAGCAAAGGCGAAGACGTCGTAGATACTTTCAAAGCCTTGTATGCGGGCGATCAGCAACTCGCAGTGAAAGGCTCTAGGGCGGACATTCCGCAGTAAGAACTGATACATAATCAGCAAGACATAGACGAAACAGCACCAAGATCTGGTAGGTCAAGAGTTCAGGACCAACGCTTGCTGAAGTTCTTCTGTTGAAGGTCTTCTGCGAGCTGGTGTTGCGTTGTCTGGATGTTGCATCTAATCAGATCGAGGGCGCTAATTTTTGGGCTTCTTTTCGCTGCATTCAAGCAATGGCGCTGGGCTTTCAAAGTCAGGAATAGGTCCCAAGACAGCAGCGAAGGTGCACCGTGAAAAAAGCACACGCACACGCCCAAGGTCTGTATGGGGTGTTATCGGCGCACACCAGTTGTGGATGCACTCGAATTAGAGGAACAACTAGGCCAATGGCACCTTTCGTTCGTTATTGAATATTTCGAATTTGGCGCGATGACAAGCTTCTTGCTGAGAGTTGGTTACTATGATATGTAGTATACTGAATTTGCGAAAGAGGTGGAAGTTCGTAATCTTTTCAGACGATCTCGCTACGTGCACGCAGCATAACATTTGTACGGGTGGCTGTCGTGTAGTCTAACATAGATGTCTTTTGGCCTTGAGTTAGTCTTAGTTTACAATTTCGTTGTAGGGATAGTCCCGAAAAGGAAAGCCGGATATTTGGGCTAATACCGTCCGGCTAAATGCTGATGCAGATGCTGATCTCCTCACGATTTCAGCCTCTTCTTCGGTAAGTAAGCACGTCGGTCATGTGGGTATACATACAACAAATGCAATGCGTTTCCAACCTCCGCTTCGTCATAGCGAAACAAACCATCCAGCATGCCTCTCGTACGCAACCCCATTCTACCTGGCTTCAACGCCGATCCATCCATACTCCGTGTCAAAGATGACTATTACATCGCTACATCGACTTTCGAATGGTACCCTGGCGTCCAGATCCACCACTCCAAGGACCTTGCGAACTGGGAACTGGTGACTCGTCCGCTCAACAGGAAGAGCCAGCTTGATATGCGAGGTGATCCAGACAGTTGTGGTGTTTGGGCACCTTGCTTGACTCACGATGGGGAGAAGTTCTACTTGGTATACACCGACGTTAAACGCAAAGACGGGTTCACCAAAGACACCCCAAACTACATTGTCACAGCCGATCGCATTGAAGGTCCATGGTCAGACCCATACTACGTCAACAGTTCCGGATTTGACCCCTCTCTATTCCATGACGACGATGGCAAGAAATGGTTTGTCAACATGTTGCAGGATCACCGCCGTCGTCCAAGGTCATTTGCCGGCATTCGTCTGCAGCAGTGGGACCATGAAAAAGGCTCCCTGGTTGGACCAATCAAGACCATATTCCACGGCACAGAGCTAGATCTGGTCGAAGGGCCCCATCTCTACAAGAGGAATGGCTGGTATTACCTCCTTACCGCTGAGGGTGGAACAGCATACGAGCACGCCTGTACTCTGGCTAGATCTCGTGAAATCTGGGGCCCCTACGAGCTGCATCCACAAAAGTACATTATAACCTCCAAAGATGCCCCTCACAATGCTCTGCAAAGAGCTGGCCACGGAGACATTGTAGATACTCCGGATGGCAAGACCTACATCGTTCATCTTTCTGGGCGTCCGACTACCCAGAAACGACGCTGCGTTCTCGGTCGCGAGACAGCAATCCAGGAAGCTTACTGGGCCGACGACGACTGGCTTTACGTCAAGAACGGCCCTATTCCGTCTCTTTTCGTTGATCTTCCCGCTGCTCGTGATGACACCTCATACTGGGCTGAGAAGTTTTACACCTTTTCCGCTAAAGAAGGGCTGCACAAGGATTTTCAATGGCTTCGTACGCCTGACACTGAACGCATCTTCAACGTCAAAGACGGGGAGCTGCAGCTCACTGGCCGCGAATCAGTTGGTAGCTGGTTTGAACAAGCGCTTGTTGCTAGGCGTCAAACACACTTCTCGTATGACGCGGAGACAACAGTCTCCTTCTCACCGTATGATGAGAGGCAATTCGCGGGGTTGACCGCATACTATTGCCGCTTCAATTTCTTCTACCTGACTGTCACGGCCCACTCGGACGGTCAACGAGAACTGCTGATCCTGTCTTCCGAGGCGTCGTGGCCAGATGGCAACCTGAAGTTCCCGCTGGCGGATCCCGTCAAGATCCCGCAGGAAGGCAAGGTGCGGTTGGCGCTCAGCATCCGCGGGAAAGCTTTGCAGTTCTCGTATGCATTAGAAGGGGAGGAACTGAAGAATATTGGCCCGGTGTACGACGCGAGCATCCTGAGCGACGAATGCGGAGGACATCAGGCGCACGGCAGCTTCACAGGTGCGTTTGTAGGTGTTGCAGCGAGCGATATCAATGGGACTGAGACGAATGCGTCTTTTGACTACTTCATCTACAGACCTGTAGAGCACGAGTCAGACAGGTACGAGATTTAGAGACGACTCATCGATACCCACAATTGCTGCTAGGCTGGTCTCGCAATTGACAACACCGTTTCGTTATCTTGCTTTTCAACCAAACATTAAGGACTCGTTGATCTACGGCTGAGGCATCAAGTGTAGAGAAGGCACCGAGTCTGCGACAGGGTTATCGTTGTGCAGTCAAGCGAGTTTGTGTATGTGACTGCAAACGTTTCAGTCCGGCTTGTCGGATCTTAGTTCAGCAGAGCTGCAACCACAAAGTGCGCGTACATGGCTAGATTATCGGGAAAAGATTTCTGGAATATTATAGCCTTTGATTCCATATTGCCAGATATTCGGGTTTTGTTCTGCTGGGGTCGAAACTGCGATTCCCGCGGTGCGCAGCTTTGCAATTGTGCGTGACCGGCTCCTTACCCCAAGTTCAACTACGCTCCTGCAACGAATGGCATACGACAAGACGTAGCTACTAGATTGTAAAGCTGCTACTGATCTACGATGATGGCGTAAAGGTACTTGCCGTTTGCCGCTGTCGTTCTCCTATTTTGTCGCGGATTTAGCCAAGGCAGACTCCTCCGTCACAGCACAGTTTCAGAAATTGTTTGCCAGCTGCCCTCGTTATCTACCACAAAGGATGCAGGATATAAGCCGGCAGATAACCTACAACGTATTGGCAAGCAGGATCTTTGCATAGCGCAGTCTTCTCACCCCACGCCTTTGGCGCTTTACATATTATTTTAATTTCCACCGTCTGTGTTGCTGGGCAAACGCGGACATATACGACCTTTCTCTTCAATCCGGGACCAACAGAAGATCCACTTACCATAGTCCGACAACATGTGGACAGCACAGCGCCCAGTATCTACTCGAAGTGAACGCACAGGATCGATACATTCCGTCGCATCGCTTTATGGTGGCCGACCAGAGTCAGTCGCTTCGAACCAGTCTTTCTCGCAACTCAGAGGATACGACTCGGACCAATCCTCAGAGAACGCCTTCGCAGACGATCAAATGGTTTCCTCACGTCCAGTGAGTAAAGTTGTCATTCCGGCGATATGGCAGCCGCGTCCCAAGGAACCTAAGCTCGCCCCTCCTGCAGAGCAGCCAGCTATTGAGGCTTGGAGAGCTGGGCAGACCGACGAACCTGTCGTTCGTCTCGTGCCACAAGCTCTGAATAGCACGCCGAAGAACGACTGGAATGCCCGTGGTGGTGAAGCAGATAACGACACCGAGTCCCTCGCATCAACACTCGATGGTGAAGACGACATGCCTGAATACCCGGAAAAGACACCAACATCGATCCCAAGGATGCAATATGCCAACGATACGAACGAAGCTAACGATGAGCCAATGTCGCCAGCGCCAGCGCCGCACAAACCAGGGCCTCTGGAATCCCAACTTGCTGCGCTGATGTCAAAGCTTGTTTACATCGAGCGATCGAACCCTGTAGCAGCTGTCGAGCCCGCCGAGTACGAGGAGATGGCAGCGCGACTCAAGAAACTTGAGGCAGACCATGCTCAGCTTTGGAAACGACACACGGCCATCTGGACTCTGCGAGATGAGGACCTGGAGAACAACATCAAGATTCGAGGGCTATTGGCCAAGAAGGATCGTGATCTGATTGCAATGACGGCTCTCCGTGACGAGGACCTGGTCAACGTCCAGGTTGTCAGAAACAGATTAGCAGACAAAACTCGTGAGGTCGAACGCTTGCAGTCGCAGACAGGCAGAAGCAGCCCGACTCGAGGACGACCAACAAGCTTCATCGAGCGCCGCGCCACAAACGACCTCTTCGCGCAAGCCAAGTCAGCAGCACTTGAGCAGCGCGTGCTCGAATTGGAGAAGAGGAATTCTGATCTGATCACACAGGTGGAGTCCTTGAAGGGAGGGGCCAGCATCGATGATCTCAACCGCATGACAGCTCACCAAGCCTGGAAGGACCATGTTGCAGACCTCGAGGTTCAGCTCAAGGCCAAGGATGCTGAGTTGGCAAAGCGATCGAATGGCAGTGCAAGCGCACCTGCACCCAGCGCCAGTGAGTGGTCAAGGATAGAGTCAATCGTGCAGGAGCATGGCGCGTATCGGGAAAGTGTAGGAGGCAAGCTCCAGGCGCTGCGATCAGAGAAAGAGGCTCTTCAGAGACAACTACACGCAAAAGAAGATGAGTGCCATACTCTAGAACTCAGTGTACAGAGTTTAAGGCGGAGGATAATGCCTGCCTAGGTGCGCGACGTGGACGTTGCATAGGCTGGTGTCGTGGCTGGTATAGTCTTCGAGTTTTAGTTGTACCTACTTGGCGGGTTTTTAGCGTATGGCAGTTTAGCTGAAACACAGCACTTTCGTGGCTCGGGAAGCCCATAGACCTATCAAAGTAATTGCCCTGTCTCTCACCGATGTGTGGCTTTGATCTTTTGACCCCAATGCGTTTTCCGTTGTAATGGCTGTCCCGTTGTGGTATTACGAATGACGTAGCGGGATGGGCCTCGCCGCGTCAGATTCGGCGCTTTTCCTTTCACGGCCAAGCATTGACTGGAGAAAGCTTGATGCTGCCCTGTTTACGACCATCACCATCGTCATGTCAGCCTATGATCCCCATGTAGCGTTGCAAATCCCCAGTGCCGGATTCCGGTAGCTCGAAATTTTTCGAGTACCATGTTTACACGTTATGTGGTGATCCCTTTAAATACTGGGAAAGAGCGCGCACCACAAATGCTGTGTCTCTGTAGCCCGCAAACCCTCGCTCAAAATGCTCTCCTCAACGCTCCTCACCCTTGCCGTGGCCAATGCCGCCAATGCCGCGTATTCGTTCAACCCATTGGACCATTTGGCTGGTGTAGGTTTCCTCGGTCAGCCATATATGAACGCTTACTAACCTGACACAGATCGCTCCTTACTTTGAGGACCCCCAGTCCGATCCGGCTCCCCCTCAGGGTTGCAATGTCACTCGCGCAGCCTACCTCGTTCGCCATGCTGCGATTTACGCAAATGACTTTGATTATGAAGAGGTGAGATAATGAGATCTTGGAGGACGAAGACCATTAACTAATTTCTCCAGTACATCGAGCCATTCACAGACAAGTTGGGCAACATGTCCGTGAACTGGAAGGAGGCAGGTGCCTTGGACTTCCTCCAAAAGTGGAAGACACCCATCTCGGAGGAGGAGCTTGAGGATCTCACAACTGTTGGCCGTCTTGAGTCCTACAAGCTGGGAACACAGGTCCACATGCGCTACCCTGGCTTCAAGACCCCCAAGAAGGTCTGGACTTCGACAGCTGAGCGTACAGAGCTGAGTGCGAAGTCATTCATCGAAGGATTGGTCACTCAAACCAACGAGACTGAGCGTGTCAGCATCTCCGAGGACAAGTCTGAGGGCGCGGACTCTTTGACCCCCTACAAGGGCTGCCCCAAGTACAGTTCGTCCTTTGGCAGCAAGCAGTCCGGCGAGTTCCAAAAGGTCTACACAGCACCGATCATCGAACGTTTCCGCAACCTTGCACCTGCGTTCAACTGGACTGCCAACGACATCACAGGCATGCAGCAGCTGTGCGGCTACGAGACCGTCATCCGCGGTGACTCGCCCTTCTGCTCGCTCGAGCTCTTCAGCGCAGACGAGTGGCTGCAGTTCGAATACATGAACGACATCCAGTACTTCTACAACACTGGCTACGGCAACGAGATCTCCGGTGCTATCGGTTACCCCTGGTTGAACGCCACAGCGCAGCAGCTTTTGGCCAAGAACTCCACCCAGGATTTGTACGTCTCGTTCACTCACCGCGAGCTTCCCCCCACCGTTGCCGTCGCTCTGGGTATCTTCAACAACACCGCATGGACTGGCGGAAACGTCAACGACACAATGCCGCTCAAGAAGCAAAACTACCAGCGCGCATGGAAGTCCTCGCGCATCCTGCCCTTCCTGACAAACATTGCGATTGAGCGCCTCGAATGCGATTCCTACGGTTTCCCTGCTGGAACTTACGTCCGTGTGCTCGTCAACCAGGATCCCCAGCAGCTTGAGTGCGCTGTTGGCCCTGGTGACAGCTGCTCTGAAGGTTCATTCGCCGACTTCATTCAGCAGAAGGGCGAGAGGTTCGGCGGGTACACTGAGAAGTGTGCGCCGACTGAGTACAACAACTCGACCGACATCCTTACTATCTATAATTAGACGATAGAAACGATAATACCCTAATGATAATATATCTATTCTTGATCTTTATGAAAGTGCTGTGACCTGTTGAAATCTTATAAGGATGTGGTCAAAGAAGGTTGACTAGCATGAAGCCAATGCTGTTCGATCTTACACACATTTCCGATACTGTTTCTTCTGCAATCGAGTGAGGTTTCTCAGATCGCAGATGCGCAGTCCTGGGTCTTGAAATAGAAGTCGATCAAGCACTTGAACAGCTCTAACAAGGCAGACCTGTCACATAAGGAGACCAAGTTTGAAGGCTATTACGTTCCCGACCCTACTGGCTCGGCCATGATTGAAGGACAGGTCTTTCTGCACCTTGTCACGGCCGAATGGATACTGGAGAGCTGTGGAAATTATCTACGAGTAAGTGGAACAAAATCCTGGAGAACAAATGCAGACCTTGGGTTCGAGGGTTGACTCGCCACTCTTATTGTCTGCTCGACATGCAGTCGACCGTGTCAGGGTGCACTTTACTGTTACTTGGTGCTAGAACTTTCGTGCTGTGCACTGATTTCAAAGGTCTGTTCAACGTCTGCTGTTAAGATCAATTACAAGAGAACGAGAATGGCACAAAAACACGGGGAACTGTAGTTTGGTAGTTCATGTCATTAAGGTATTAAACTATATCCAACACTCGTGGTCGCTCGTTCCTTTTTTTCTTTCAGTCTGTACATTATCGATATTACTGGCCGTAAATGCCAATTACAACAATCTGCTCGCAATCTCTTAAATACACCTGGGGTATTCTGCACTTCTTGTTCAAAGGACGTTCAAAAGACATTTAAACCTGGGTACCAGTGTGGGGGACGGTAGCAGGGCCGTCCAGGGGAGGCTGAACGGAGCTGTTCTGAGGAGCACCGACAGTGCCGCGCTTCTCGCGGATGTGGTCGTCGCTCTCGTAGTCCATGATATCCATGCCAATGTGGGCAGGGTCGATGTTGCGGTGGCCCCAAATGAGGAGAGCACCGAAGCAGGGCTTGGCGATGAAGTCAAGGATGGAGTAGAAGATGGCCTCGGAGTCGGGGGAGATGACGTTGCCACCCTCGCAGAGACCCCAGGCAATGGGGTACAGGATCCACAGGAAAGCAGTCAGGGAACCGCAATACAGGAAGCATTTTGTGACCTCCGGGCCGTAGCGGGTGGAGTGGCGGCGGGCTTCCCAGACGAGCTGGTAGACAATGTAGAAAAGCGCAATGCAGCCAATGACGAAGTAGGCCCACTTGTACCTGCTGACAACGAGAGCACCAACCAGACCGGTGACGATCATGATCTCGTCAATCAGGATGGTCCAGAGAATCGAGGGCCACGGCATGCCAGCAGTGAGGAGAAGGTCAAGCAACAGAAGAGGAGTCGTAATGAACCAATCGATGTAGCGGACGTAGAAGATCTCGCGGTATTCGCCACGAACCACAGGGTTGTTGCGCTTGAACTCGACCTCGATCGGTGTGAAGCCGAGGTTGGAGCCCATGGTGAAATAGGCAATGCATGCTACAAACACAACACCTGCAGTGATGTAGTGGAACAGACGGTCCTTGCGCTGCTTGCGGAAAGCAAGACCAACAAAAGTGAACCCGGCGAGGCCCATAGCCGCACAGATGGCAAAGTACAAGTCAGAGCCACGAGGGGTGATGGCAATGTCGGCCGTACGACCGTTCACCATGTTGCCTGCTCCACGTTAGAATCCGCGTTTTCATGCTTTGTTTAGTGGAGCAGAACTAACCATTGACGTTAAGAGCATTGTTGCGGGCGACGAGGTGGGATGCCATGGCTGCTAAACGTTATCCAAGGACTATTTCCTGCACAGAAGGCTTGGTTGTCAAGAGCGTGGCTTGGATACTACCTTCAGCAGCGCTCCAGACCATATATGAGGAGCTGCTGAACGCACACGTGAACCTACGTCAACGATGACATCGATCCTGAGATGCCGGTCAACCACCAAAATCGGCAGGGTCTCGAGAGTCTCGATGCACACCTCCAAACATGTAACTATCATGTCGACAGCTTGCGGCAGTGTTCGGACGCACTATTACAGTGTCATGAGCGTGGCTGGCCAATGGGCAGCATATCTGAGCGCTTAGTGCAGCCATTTTGGGACTATGAAGTCATCACTCTAGCAAAGCAACGAAACTCTAACAAATACTTTCACAAGAATTGTCCAGTAGATCGGCGCGTCGCCAGCACTGGCGTAGCCAAGCTTTGCAAGATTCACAGGCCGAAAGCTTGGTATCCACGCAGGAACAGGGGTTGGTGAGGTAGGTGTGAAAGCGCACACGAGGCGTGCAGCTGAAGTGGAGCATCTGCACGCCTCATCGACGGACCGTAGGGAAATCTAACGGCCTGAGTAGAGCGCGAGTTTCCGATAGGAGCACCTGACCGTGGTATTCATCCACTTTGAAAGATCTGCGTTCGGATGATCGATTGTTGATGATCGTCGAATTGTGAAGGGAGTCGGGATCAGATGACGGCGTCATACCCTTGTCTTCGCCAGGACGCAAACGATGCTGTTATCTCTCCAGCCCATTGACCTTTTGATGGCAGCGGCGTAGGCAGCGTGACCTCAGTCGGCACTTGTATTCGCACGATGGCGATTGTCACCAACAACCAAGCTTTGGGAATGCGCGATTATGAAGTACCCCGGCGGTGAGTAAGCCTGTGTGTTCCAAGAGATATGTACGATGTCGTGTCATGAGGTATTAAAATTACAGTGCTCAGGCAGGATGCACGCCTGGAAATGGCTGTGATCGCTGTGTGCTATGCTATGCTATGTACAATACGTAAGATTGGTATCAAGTTTCAACCCAGACGCCCATGTATGCTCCGCTTGATACGACTCCACTGCGTATCCGCTGCCCGGGCGCCTGGCGGTAACGTCCGCACCTTATCCACTCCCTTCTGTCGAGCGATCTGTTCCTCTGTAAACCAGTTGCCATGGAGACCGTACGGGATGCGAGTTGGTAGCTGGATTTTGCATTGTACCTTCGTCATTGATTGAGCGTCTAAAACCCAGAGTTCACTCTTCGCATCATCTGTGCACTCCCCATACTCGTCCAGCTGCCTCTCGTCAAATGTGTAAAAGACAAGGTAGCCGTCGTCCTCATCGAAGGCCGTGTTCTTGTTGGTCGCGGAGCCACGTCTCGAGCGAGGAAGGAAGGTCGCCTCCTGACCGTAGACGTTTGGCGGAAATTGAAAGACCTTAATCGGATCATTGGGATCGGTTGATGCCATAATTTGAGCCAGTGACCGATTGTCTACACAACCCGTAATTGCGTCTGGTGGCTCGCTCTGGGCCTTCTCAAGCAAAGCTTTGACATCAAATCTGACCAAGATGTCGATTTTGCTGGCTTTGCCCAGTGCTGCGCCAAAAGACTCATTCGATGTACTGCAAGCGTAGATATAGCGTGCTGAATCCATGGCAGTCAGGGGCGATACTGTGGGGAATTCCACGGGTATAGCCGCAAGAGCGAACTGATGTGTGATTACGTTCTCAGTTGCAGAGTCCAGAGAAAAGCGGTAGTAGTACAATCGACATTGCTCTTCGTCGTCATCAGATATTGGCAAGTGAGATGATGCGCCAAAAGGATTTGGTACCATATCTTTGTGTGAGATCAAGGGAGAGGTCTCGTCAATCTTCTCAGGATCCTGTTTCTCGCTCTCTTCATCATACTTGGCGAAGAACGACATTGGCTTCTCAGACCGCACGTCTTTGTGGTTGGGGTGTGGTGGAGGCACAATATTTCCTGCGCTGAAAACAACAGAAGCAGACGTGAGACGACACGCCAGAAGACTGACTGCTGCTACGTTGCCATCGGCGTCGAACTCGTCCCATGTGTTGGCAGTGTGGAATATGCAACAGCCGTCAGTCTCAAACCAACGTACCGCTTCTGGGTGTTGGCGAGGGAAGACGCCAAACCGAGACGGCTTCCAGGGCTCATATGCTACGACTGGCGAATTCTTTGCAAGATTCAGAGGCGAAAGACTCAACGGAAGATCAAGGATGACTGTGCTGTGTTTGGATACGCCGAAGTCGTGCATAAGCTTTCCACCCGTACAACCAGGAACAGCGGCATTCGTGATTCGAACGGCAGTCTCCGACGAGTGGTGGTCAGCTAGGTTCGCTTCTGTGGATGGTACGATCGAATATTGGACATATGGTGGAGCAAAACTGCAGTGAAATATCACCAGTTCACCTGTGGCATTGTCGACCTTTGGGTGTCCAGTACTCCATTCACGCATCCAACTCAAGGGTCCTGTGCCGCCGAGTGTTGGTTCGTCCTTTTTGTCTCTGGCCTTCGGCTCACCTTCCACTGCATTTCCATCGAACCAGCCGACGGTCTCAAGCTCGGGAAGCGTAAGCCGTATAGGCGGTCCACTCTCACATGTTGCTAATGCTCGTCCGTCGTGGTATAGTACGCTGGTATTGGCAACACTAATTCGCTTGATGGCAATACCTGATCCGGGCAGATGCGACAACAGGACGATGAAAACGGTCCGTATGATCCTCCAAATGATCCAGAAAAAGCAGGAGGCTGGATTCGTCAAGGTGGCGATGCTGGGCAATATCGGGGTGCATATAGCCGGGCTCTCGACTTGCGAAAGGAACACATCAGTAAGGATGAACTGGTTGACAAACTGAACATCGAGTCCGTTGGCGCTGTTGTCAGAGCGTGCAAACCAAACTCCTGAGAGCATGCCATCTCCGTCAAACCAGTGGGCGTCGCGTCCAAGGTCTGAGTTGGCCATGGGATTGCCGCCGTTTCGCACGTACATGCCGCCATTGAGTTCCTTGGGAAGGTCTCCCGTCCACGAAACCGAAGTTGGAGTCCATGTTTTGGTTACGGGGGCGAAGTTGCCAGCCAGGTAGGGGTGTTTCTTCGCATTCCTCTTGCTCTGCCCATTGTTGGACATGTCGAGTTGCGGGTGTCTATCACATCAGAGCGGCGGGCGGGGAAGTGTTGGAAGTACTACAGTAACAGAATCCTTCGGCAAGCATGTGCAATCCGGCATGAGAATGGTCTGAGGTTTCACATGTCTGGCCAAAACCGTTGATGCGGTCACCACGAGGGCCAGGCAACATGATGCAATGTCCTGCGCTGTGATTGGAAGCATGAAGCGCGCTTGACGTTTGGCTCCCGCAGCCGCCGCAACAAAGTCTATGATGTCAGTTGCGAAGCTTAGCTGTGGCGCTGGCCCGCTTCCGGCAACGTGCACATGCGCTTGTTGCACATTTGCATGCCGCCGCGGTCGAATCGCGAGCACGCTTACGATGGGCGTGTTGTTGAGTCCGCCGTGTGCCTGACGCTCATATCTCGGAGTCTCGCGGAGTTTCACGGCTGCTAGTCTCTTCCCTGCATTGTGGTTCTCGAATTGACGTGAAATACACGCTTTTCGTTCCACGCCTGGGTTGACAGTCGTGACGATCTGCGACAATGGGCTCAGACTACGCGCTCGTGTACGTGAATGCGCCCTGCTCAACGAGAACCCCATGCTAATACGCAGTGCTCAGCCATGTCAAGTACACCATCCCGCCGGCTGTACTGCTCACGCTGCTATACCGTCCGCTCTGGTCGAAGCTCGACACCTACCGAGTCGGCTTCCTAATCACCGTACGTCAGCCCTTCTGCTGTAACGCGGCCCAGTACTGACGCCGCAGGTTGCCGTGACCGCAACTATACCATGGGACTCACACCTCATCCGCACTGGGATATGGAGCTACCCCAGTCATGTCATCCTCGGGCCCACGCTCTTCGACATCCCGCTTGAGGAGCTCTTCTTCTTCGTCATACAGACCTACGACACCTCGCTGCTGTATATGCTCCTGAGCAAACCTACGTATCAGCCGACCTATCTGCGCGCCGCAACACCGTCTTCACCAGCACCTTGGAAACATCAGAAGTGGGCGGGGCAGGTCTTCATTTCAGCAGTAATCGCATACGGCTGGTACTGTGTAAAAGCCAATGTGACCGGCACATACACCGGCCTCATCCTTGTTTGGGCAGGGCCGGTACTTTTGGGCTTATGGAGCCTTGCATACCAATTCATCCTAGGGCTGCCTCTATCAAATACCGCGCTGCCCATTTGGTTGCCTACCGTGTATCTTTGGATAGTCGACACTATAGCCCTGCGCAGAGGAACTTGGGTCATCAGCGCCGGGACCAAACATGGGATACACCTTTGGGACGGACTTGAGATCGAGGAGGCTTTGTTCTTCCTCCTTACGAATTCGTTGATTGTGTTTGGGATGCTCGCGTTCGACAACGCTCTTGCTATTTTGCATACGTTCCCCTCCCTGTTTCCAAACCCTGCGCCGCAGTTACCGTCACCGCTTGTACTCATGCAAGCGCTCTTCGTGTCTCCCAAGAAATACGATGACGCCCGTCTTGAAGGATTGAGAGAGGCCGTACAACGATTGAAGCGCAAGAGCAGGAGCTTCTACCTTGCGTCCTCAACTTTCCAAGGACTTCTCCGTACCGATTTGCTACTTTTGTACTCTTTCTGTCGCGTAGCCGACGATCTTGTGGACAATGCGTCTACGGCTGCAGAAGCGAAGGAGTGGATTGCACGTTTGGAAAAATTTCTGGATTTGGCATACAGTGGGCCAAAATCCAGACCATCGCTGATCAAACTTGTTTACGAGCAATTTCCTGCTGATACCCGCTCCGCACTCGTACAGCTGCCCATCGAGAAGCTTTCACGGAAGCCATTACAAGACCTGCTTCTTGGGTTTGATATGGACCTAGCTTTTGACACTGCGTCACCTCCTATTGCGAACGAGGACGATCTCACACTTTACTCCGAACGAGTCGCTGGTACTGTGGCTCAGATGTGTATTGAACTCATTTTTCGCACGTACGATACCAATCTGACCAGGGAAGAGCAGCGCAACGTAGAGCAAGCGGGTAATACAATGGGAGTCGCACTGCAGTACGTCAACATCGCAAGAGACATCGCCGTTGACGCCAAGATCGGTCGTGTGTATCTCCCTACAACATGGTTGTCTGAGGCAGGTTTGACGCAGGAGCAAGTGCTCAAGGAGCCTTCAGGGCCGCGGATTGAAAGTATTCGCAATCGCCTCTTGAGCAACGCATTCAAGTTGTACAATGGCTCGAAGTACTCGATTGAACAGCTGCCATCTGAAGCCGCAGGTCCAATCAGAGTTGCTGTAGAGAGTTACATGGAGATTGGGAGAACCTTGCGACAAGAAGGCTACGTAGTGAAAGCCGGACGCGCAACGGTTCCCAAGTGGAGGAGACTGCTTGTGGCTTGGCAGACGCTGAACCAGACGAGCAAGTCTCGTTGCGGACCATAGTCAATGATCTAGCGTATACCCATTAGCTTGTTTAATAGATCGCTATCGAAGAATTTACATCATTTCAGTCCGTATCATCGAGCTGTTGCGGAAGTCGCATGTGGTGGGTGGGGCAAAAACAACGTCTGAGCGCCGTCCTAAACCAGTAACTCCTTCGCTCCACCCCGTCATCCCTATCTCCATCGTATCTGAACGCCAACATGGACTCTAATCGACTACTAGATCCGGTTGACGCGTACTTCAAGCCGTCGACATCAGGCAGGCGACGAAGAGACGGCCGTAGCACGAGTCGCAGATCGAAAAGCCACTACAAGAAATTGCTCTGGTTCAAGCAACCGTGTTAGGCTACACCCATGCTGATGGTAGCTCAGAGCTAATCTTCTCACAGTCCCCGACAATTATACAGATGAGAAGACCTTTCTCGATCACCTGCAGCGTAACCCGCGGCTGCAGCCATATGAGTTCTGGTCGCTTATGGCTGATACAACTATCATTGTGCAACATCTCGCTTCCGTCGCCATCTTCTGCTGCTGTTTCGTCGCAATCATCCAGGGCAACGTCTCGCCATTGTCTGTAGTCGGTCTGGCGACTTTATGTACCGTACTGGCATGGATTTTGTGGGACCGTTGGCAAGGGCAAGCCTTGAATGCAGCCGACACAACCGACATAAAACCCTCGAATACAGGTGAAGAACCAGACCCATCCTTGGAATTAGAATCAGAATCAGTCTTGTCCCCGCCACCTCGATACCAGCAGCGCATTTCAACCCTTAAGTCAGCTCTACTGATCTATGGCGCTTTATTAGGGCTCAGTCCAATACTCAAGTCGTTGACGAAGTCAACGACCAGCGACTCTATATGGGCCATCAGCACGTGGCTGCTTATGATGAATGTTGCTTTCTTTGACTACAGCAGTGGACCGGGAGCTCAGTAAGATGGCATGTATCCATTCGCTATGCACGCTAACAATGCTGCAGACTTCCAGCGTCAATCTCGACAAACTCCGCTATGATGGCTTCTACTGTCCTTGCCTCGCGCCTCCCATCGACTGCGCATGTGTTCTCTCTAACTCTGTTCTCCATTGAAGTCTTTGGCCTCTTTCCCATCTTTCGCCGCGAACTTCGAGCTCGCTCCTGGCAAGGTCACCTCACTCTTACGATTGTCCTGGTCACGGTCGCATGGGGCGGAGTCTTTGTGACTCTGACTGGTGGGGGGAAAGGCGCTTTCGTTGTGGGAGTTGTGCTGGGAAGCTTCTTGACCTTCCTCGTGATGGGTATCTGTAGCTGGTGGCTGATCGGGCTGCAGAAATACAAAAATGAGATCCACGGGCCCTGGGATCCAGCAAGACCTATCATTCGGCGACGCTGGGATTGAAGCCCTTCGTAGTGGGCTCAGTAACATCGGAGTCTCGGTTCTCGTATCCGTAAAAAGTGCAGGATCCATTCTCTGGCCAGGGGTCGGTGTGGCTTCTCCTCACAGAAGGACCGTGCCAGAACGGATCGACTTTGTTCAAAAGATGTGGTATGGACACCACTTCGAGCTCCAGTTTTCCATTTTGACGGATCCATCGCACAATCTTAGCCTCGTCCAGCCCCCGAACCGTGGACCGCATATGCGGAACGAGATCATCGACGCCGACGTCGTCGCCTCCAACATAATGGACTGGTGAGAAGGGAGCGCGTTTAGCCATGGCGGTGCCTTTACTTGCACCGACAACAATAACTCGCTCGAGGCCTCGGACTTTTGACAGCATATTCCTGAGTTGGTTCCAAAGCTCGACTCTCTTCATCGCAATTCTAGGCCAGGCCTCAAAGTTCAGCCGGAGGCACTTCAATCCTGGAGCATCCTCCTGTAAAGAGCCCAAAGACCCACTCCGCTCGCGATTTTCCCAAGAGAGGTAGTGCAACCACTCCCAAGCCAAACCTGGATGATTGGAGTTCATGCTTTGTGCGTCTATCTCGACGTCCCAGATACATGCAGCATGGACGGGACTCAATGACTTCAGGAAAGTGCTCATGCAATCAACGGTGCTGAAGCGGAAAGTGTTCTGGGTGAATAACGAACGGCGGTCTATCTCGTGATAGAGTCTCCGGCAAGTCTGCAATACATTCACTCCCATTCTGCGCGGAATGTCGCCTTTGGAAGGCTCGTTATTCGGTATCGGCTCGACGATGGCGCCATCGGCGGTGAAGCAAAGGTTGAAGATGATGTTCTTAATTTCCTGCGGTAATTGAACCAGTCGTGACTGGGTTTGGAAGTTGTTCTGATGCGCAATCGTAGTGGATGACATGACGGGCAACCAGAAAACGATCAGGGAAACATGTGAGAAACTACATGTCTGGCGATGACCTATCTATATCGAGTGGTCTGAGTCAAGCACAAGGACACCGCTTGATAACAGTTCAGCCGTAATCGCTTCATCTTGCGATATGGCGTCGTCGCGTCGCGATGTGGACCTGGCCCAGCGGCCCAGCAACCGAGCTGAACATGAGTGGTCAGAACCAAGCACATGCACACGTTTCTGTCGAGGAACCTGCCATCATTTCATCATTTCCCCCAACCATGAGCAACCTAGCAGACCCTTCGAAAATTTATTCCAGAATTAGCTTCATAGGCGGTGAATCGCCGCACCGGACCGACCGGTCTTTTCCTAGCCACTCTTGCGATTTCTGCCGATAAGTATGGACGTGGGGCTCAACACACCCGTTCTCATCGCCGAGGACAATCGGGTGACGTACGAACGCAGAGGACTGAAGCTGGGGGCCGAGCTGGGGGTTGGAGTACGAGCTGACTGGATTTGAACGCACATGTCGGTGTCTCGTGGTTTATTGCGACGCCTTCATGCTCAGCCCTAACGAACAATCTCACCGCCTTCGACCCACTGTGGCAGAGCCTCACGGACACAGGCGACTGGAGCTGGACGCCCCGCCATCGCGGCTACTCCGCAAAATGGGACTTTTGGACCCCAGCCGCACTGTGCCAGGCCCCTGCTCGCGTAGCTAGCAACGGGTGGAGTGAGTCAGGCAATTGACCTCTAAACACCAAAACATAATTTCAGGATTCCAGCTACATGTCGCTGCGTCCTGATGACAGCTCGCGAAGGTCGCGCTCCAAGTCGCCAGGCCGTGCAAGGGAGCGCAGCCGCAGTCGCAACCATGTGCGCGAGGGATCTGGGCCGGGTCAGCATTACAACGCTGTGGAATATGCACCAATGGGCACCTCTCAGTACGATGCCAGGCAGCCACAAGTGTATCCAACGTGAGTAATCCTTCACCTGAGCTCCAAGCTCCAAGCTCCGCGCTTCAGCCGCGATTCGAGCACTCCTGGCAGCTATCGCACGCGACGGGTACTGAGACAATGGCCGCCAGCAGCGTGAACGACCCCATTACCATGGGCAACTATGCAGATCTGCCCCCGGACCAGCGCCCTGGCTATATGCAGCAGGCCCAGGCGGCCTCCCAATACCAGTATGCGCAGCCGGGCAACGTCCAGTACACGACAGCACCTTCTTCACAACAACAATTCGCGTACACGACTACGCCCAGAGACAGTGCCTCCGGCTTCCACTACGCGCAAGCGCCCGATAAGATCACATTCAGCGCGAAGCCGGTGGTAGGCTCCGCGCAGCAGCCAGCTGTACGACACTCAGCCCAGCCAGCGAGTCCTGCATACCCTCACCCGCCCGCGCAACCCCAGTATACCGCCGTTCCACATGCTCCTGCCCCGCCGCCGCTGTCGCAGCCGCAATATGCGCCGCCGCCTATGGGCAACCAGTCTGCACGCCCTGAGCATCATCGCGCACACTCGAGCTCTGGACCGACGAGCACATACGATGGCCGTAAGGTAGTCGAGATGGTTCCAGGCGGCGGAGGGAACCTCAATGCCCCGCCTTCACCGAGCATGCGTCCGCACAGTCTCTCAGTGGGAGGTGGAGGTCGGCCTGACGGGCTCACGCAGCGCATGGACAGGCTCTCTGTGAGCGGGAATCGGCCAGACCTACACAACATCATCCCTGGTGGCATGCCAGGAGGCTTCCCCGGCGGCGGTGGTATGCCTCCTCCGAGCCCCCTGCTGGAAGCGTACCAGGGCGTTTATCAGTCCATCAGCCCTATGCCACAAGCTATGATGCTTGGAGACGACGACATCGACCACCTGCCACCCCTGGACAGCCTTTCCCCACGCGAGTCTCGACAGGGCCGCCATCGTGCCCACTCGCGCTCAGGCCGTTCACCAAGCCCATTACCTCCCTCGAAGCGCGACAAGCTTGCCCTTGCAGCTTATAGCTCAGCGCGCGACCCCTACGACCCTTACGGTGACCGTGACCGTGACCGCGACCGCGATCGCGATCGCCGCGACAACGGCAGGAGGAAAGAAGAGCGCCGCGCCAGGGTCTACGATGCCGAACCTGACGCCCTTGCCATCGTCGATGCTCTTTCCGCACGCACTCCCGATGTCGACAGACTTATCGACATCCTTCCCGCCCTGAGCCACGATCAAATGCTCGAACTGCGCACAGAGTATAAACGCCACTGCAAAGTACAGGGTCGTGGCATCAACATAGCAAAACACATCAAGCTGAAAACATCTGGAAATTTTGGTAAAATTGCATATGTCACAGCGCTGGGGAAATTCGAAGGCGAAGGTTACTGGGCAAACTACTGGTATCAGTCCAACTCGGCGCGGCGCGAGCTGCTCATCGAAGCGCTTATGGGCCGCCAGAACCACGAGATCCGCGCTATCTGCGAGTCCTTCAAGGACAAGCGTTACAGCGATAGCTTGGTCAAGTGCATGGACAAGGAGCTCAAGGCCGATAAGTTCCGTAAAGCAGTGCTCATGGCGCTTGAAGGCCAGAGGCAGGAGGAAAGCGATGTATGGCCAGTCGAGTACAGGAACCGCGACGTGGACACGCTCTATAAAGCCCTCAAGTCACGCGAGGGCGGCGAGAGCGCTATTCTCGGCATCGTCGTCATGCGCTCCGATGCTCATCTGCGCGAGTGCTTACGGACGTACGAGAGGAAGTATCAGGGTAGCTTTGCGCGCGACTGCCTGAGGAAGAGCAACAACCTCGTTGTATGTCTTACCATGCCTTCCCTGACCTCAATTGATGATTTCTGCTAACGATCTCCCCAGGGCGAAGTCATCGCGCACATCCTGAACGGCGTCATCAACCGCCCCGCCCGCGACGCCATGCTGCTGCACCACGCCCTGATGGACCTCATCGAGCCGCCCGCCTCAGGCCGCTCCTCGCGCGAGAATCAGTCTTCGTCCTCGTCCAAACACGAGCGCCAGCAGCGCTACGAGCTGCTCATCTCTCGCCTGGTTAGACTGCACTGGGACCGTCTGCACCTGGCGCGCGTCAAGACCGAGTACGAGGAGAAGTATGGCCAAATGGTGGAGGAGGACCTTGAAGAGGCTACCAAGGGTGACTTTAGGGAGTTTTGCATTGCGTTGTGCCAGACCGGGAGGTAATGTAAAATGTTAGAGAGAGAGAGAGAGAGGGGGGGGGGGGGCTGATTATATTGATACCTCGACAAGAACTTCAAAATGGACAAAAGCGTGCTATTGTGGGTTGTGTTGGTCTTTGTTCGAGATTGTATAACTACATGTGCAGGAAGAGCGGGCCACAATGGAGTGGAAGCACTTACAGAGACCTACAGGAAGTCAAAGAGCATAAATCCATACACATGAAACTAGAGTTTTACATGCACGCCCGCACGTGTCCCCACATTTACTCCATTTGCGTCGAGGCAGGGAAAGTTCAACAATATATGGGGTCGGTTTATCCTAAAAGTCTTGCAGCAAACCAGAAGCAGTGTGCACTTGAACGTGATAACCGCTGCCCGATGAAGGCTCCGCTGGCCATCAACCGGTAAAGTCAAGCAAGCCCTGCGCGTTCTCCTCCCCCACAATGCCCTCTTCCACCATCTGCCCAAGCACGGCCGCGACGTCTGAACTTCGCCCCTTCCACGTATCCTTCCTTGTACCCGATTCACTGGATACTTCCTTCAGAACCTCCGCGACAATCGCCTTAGCATCGGCCGTTGCACGCGTCTGAGCAGCGCCCGCGTTCTGTGCATAGCTTCGAGCTCCACGGTAGAAGACGCCGGCGTTTGCAACGACAACCGCCTTGCTGTTTGTCCAAGCTGCTTTGGCGCCTGGAGTGACCGCGATACGGAAGCGGAATAGCTCCGTGTCGCCGCGGGCCAGGAAGATATCTGCTAATCGCGACGCATGGAGTAGAGTTGACAGCGGGGCCGATGAGAGCTCAGTAAGTATCTTCTGGGCTTGTGTGAGCGCTGTCCATTGTATTTCGAGGTCTGACGCGAATGTAGGCGAGGATGCAGTGTACTGGAGGCTATCTGCAATCGAGGACGCGAGATCGATGAGTGCATCCGCGTACGACGATCCTACGTTAATGTACGCAAGGCCTGGAGCCGTCGCTCCTTGGGTTTCTTTGACCAAAGCCGAAAATGTCTGCTCGACTTGCCCTGCATACTGGACAGACGAGCTCCTGCCACTCCGGTACATAGCCTCTGCAATACTGACCTGGAAGTTTGCTGCGGCAAGCACCGCATCCTCCTTAGGTGATGTTGAAGCTTCCTCTGCTGCAGCGGACTGGCCTATCGACAATGTGGGGCCTGATTCTGGCTCATCTTCGTTATCTAATTCCGGCGATGCATCAATGATACTAATGAGAGCTGGGATGATCTCAGAAGCTGTCATAAGGCCGTCTTGTGCTTTCTTCTCGATACTATACAGATCCTCCGGTGTGTACAGGCCGAGTAGCGTGATCAGTGCCCCTAGTTGTGCCGTACAAGTCTCAAGTATAGTTGTGGGTGTGACTGGCTCTTCAACTGTCGCCCAGTCTCCAGGTCCTTCTGAAGCTGAGTCGGTGTCCACATCATCGTCCTCCTTGGTGCTAGCAGGCTGTGATCTACTACCCTCCCAGGCCTCTTGATACTCCCCTGAAGCTTGAGCTTTGGCGATCTCAGCTTGCATCTGTTCATATTCTTGTTGCTGCTTCTGTAGGCAACCGGTAAAGATGTCCACGGCTTCTTCGAGCAACTGTCTGGCTGGAGTCTTCGCGGCATCTTGGGTCCCGTCTTCGAGGGCCGCTTCCGCCAGAGATGTGAGAACCTGCGCCGTGTTGAACAGGATGTCGGTGTTAGTAGGATTCAGCGAGGTGGCATGGCGATGTGAGTTTAGTGTCTCCTCGAGCAATGCCACCCTACTGCCTAGGTGTGGCAATATACGGTCATCTTCTGTAAGGCTGTATTCGAGATTGGCTCTACTTGAAGTTAGCAAGAAGCAAATGTAGGTGGAAGATGGGCACTGACTTGTTGTACGCAAGGTCGAAAGACTGGGGATGCTTCTTCAAGCCTTCGTTGTATGTGTCGATGGCGCGCTTGAAGAAGCGAGTAGCTTTGGCAGCATCGCCAGCCCTCCACTTGCCAGCAGCTTGTTCGTGCTCGTCCGCAGCTTCCAAGAAATCGTTCTCGGTCTGTGGTTCAGGTGCCTTGAGCTTGCCCTTTGGCTTGCCTGGCTTCAGGAACTCCTTCCTCTTAGGACCCATCGTAGAAAGAATATACTAAGTCACGGATCCAGAAATCTCAAGCAACAGTCGAGCAGAAGACTAGGTTATTGATCGACGAATCGTTACGCCTTTATTACTGGATATTTGTTGTATGTTTGTCGAGTAGAGCTATCCAGAACTTTTCGAGAGCTGTGACGTAGCCCCACTTCCCTGCCCCACCAATCGCCATCGTCCCTCTATTCTCTTCCCAGCGGCACTCCCCTTCTCAACATTGAACTCGTCCCATAGCACCTTTTTGTCGATCAAATACCCGTTCTCGTCGAATAAGACACCCTCGTCCTTGAGTAGCTTTCGCTTGGACTCCTGGTTTTGTCCACTCGGCACACACTCCCAATCCCCTTTGAAGCCGCCTATGAACTGGAAATGTAATCAGCGCACTGCACCTCCTTGTAACCCCTCTAGAGATCTTTGCATATCGACTTACCCCTGTGCTAGCGATGCACCTGTGACACGGTATCTCAGGTGCGAATGGATTGTTTCTCAGCGCGCCGCCGACTGCGCGTGGAGAGCTGTTCAGCGCCTTCGATATGGCCGCGTATGTCGTGATGCGACCTTCGGGTATCTGCTGTAGGAGCGCGTAGACGCGTTCTTGGTACTCAGTGACTTTCTGTGCTTTAGACATGGTTGTTTAGAGATGAAGCAGTTGCGATGCGAGAGGCGCGCTTTTGACGTGTATTGGAAAGCTAACGCGTGATCACGAGGTGTGCTTTCAAAGTAACCTCTCAGATCTGAGTGAGCGACAACAATGAGTCAGGAGTATTAGGTTCGTGCAGATATGTCACTTTGATTGTTTGCGGTATGCAATCGATATGTCCAATATGAAAACGGTAACGCCAACACCCTGGTGATAACACAATCCCAGTTTGGTTCAGTCTTTACGTCTTTCTCAGCCAGCCCTCAGCTCAGGAGGCCAAACGCAGACACCACCACAGTCAGCGCCTCCGTTCTGAGGATCACAGCCGTCGTTCGGTGCGTCTACACATACTTGTCTGCTGTCTGGGCATCTGAAGCCAGCAAAGCCTCCACACAGTTTGTTCTCAACACAAATACCAGTTGCGTCACACTCGAGCCCGCATCCCTCCCTGAATGGATCGTTCATACAGATGTACCCGTAAGGACAGGTGTTAGCACCGAGACGATTGCCGCCGCAGACTTGGTATGTTCGAGGTTCTGTGGACAGTTTGGGGGACACTGCAGGTGAGAGACAGGACTATTATTGTCAGTTAATCCATCCAGAATTCACTGCAGAGGTTGGAGAATTTCGTGCAATAGACGGCTATGTCACATCATATGAGGACGAAGAAACCGATGCCTACCTGGAGTTCGGGCTTTGTTCCGCCACATTTTTTCCAGCATCTCGTCTTGTTCGCATTTGCACAGGTGCAGCTTGCAGGCCACGATTGGATACAGAAACTTTCCTCGCACGTGCATTTTGCAGGTTGGTCTTCGATATCAGGGCTTGCGGGCACGGGGACCGGGACTGGAGAGATCTGCGGCTCGGGAATAGCATCACGTTCGACGGGGCCACTCAACTCGAAGGGACTGCCAATAGGATTGATCGATGGGCAGTTCATGAGGCCTGGAGATGGGCCACCGCATTTATCGTAACAGTTTTTCTTGATATCGTACTGACAATAGCAGCTTTCAGGGTAGCTCATGATGCACATCATCTCCTCGCATTGGCAGCCCGGAACAAGGGGGCGATCGGGCAAGACTGACTCGGAAGATAGAGCTGATTTCAGGGGACTGGGAACAGGGAGATCTACAATCGGTGGCTGAGATGGTGAAGAAGAGGGAAGAAGAGAAGACCCTCCCGGCAGCGAACAAATCTGTTGTATGGTCAGTTCTGAATTTATGTAACAAATTTCGAGACCTTACCCTAAACTTGGTCTCATGATTTGGGCATCGTCTCTTGCAACGCAGCTCAGCAAGGTTGACACACCTACATCCCTCCTGCAATGTTCGTTAGATGCAACTTCATCATAATGAAGTAGAGAGGACTTGCAAGGGTGTCAGTGTCAGGACACTTGAATTGAGGGCACTGGCAGTCGTTCTTCACAAGCGACTGTGCAGTTGCCAGGGAACCCAGCAAAGGTAGAGCAAAGTAAAGAAGTTTCATGACGGTAACGATGTAAGCGTAGAAGAGGGAATACTCCAGAGTTCCAACTGATTGCCACCCGAAGTATGTCGGATATCTGCCCTCAAGCTGCAGTTGTAGCACAGCGTCGCAGAGACGCCTTCTTATGCTCACTCATACTCGAGCCAAGCACCGCCTCGGCATTGTACTCCGGCATCTTACACGTTCTTGTGCATCGCCAAGGGCTTTCGGCTGATCCAACATTGAGACCTGCAGGCCGGCCTGTAGTTTGTCAAACCAATTGATATCCCACCGCGGTGTGCATTATATCCCATTTTCCGCGATCAGCGAAAAGCGGAGGTCACATTCCATGGCCCAAGAGATCGCAAATGGCAGGTGATTGGTGCGTGCTACAACCAGGGAGAGGTTCTCAAAAGGGAGGAGAGAGCCCAGAGGTACCTAGACCAAAAATAGCTGAAGACAAAGTTTATTGAAAGACACAATTTCTTATTTGCGGGGTAAACACGCTCAAGTCTGCCAATCTAAACTCCGGTCCCTAAGTTCAGCGCTACAGTCATTCGACGGATGCAGCACAGAGAGACAAGAGGTGAGGTAGATCATCACGACTAGGAGGGGAAAGAGTGAGGGCGTCTTTCATCTCGTCTCAACTTGCGCATGAGTTGTGCGTGGACACGCCGGCTAAACAAGAGAACGGGCCGAAGCAGGAAATAATGCGCAAAAAATCTGATCGTTCCTTGCAGGTCAGAAGGTAATCGTATGTCCAAGGGAGAATCGATGAATTCGCCCGTTACCGAGGAATGCTGTCACTGGCGCGACTTCGGGTCCTGTCTGATTAACTATCGCCAAAATCGGCAATTAGCCTTGCGAAACAAAGAAAACTATATGTGAGAGTTAAAACGGGTGGTTCCAGTACAGAGTTCAAGCTAGTTTGGGTATGGAAACGCCGTACATATACCGTTCTTCAGATGTGAAATCATTACCATGTATTTCTAGGTGGGGTATGTACTATTCTCGTCGATGCTCAAGCACAGTTGGTATCGATTATCGATTATCGATCGCGGTCTATATCCTCTGGTGGTGGACGTCGTTGAAGGCCAGTAGTGGACCTGACCGCGTCGAAGCCACGCCAGATGACAGTGGAAACAGTGGAGCTCAAGTCGCGTACTGAGGTACTCAAATCTGAAGTTCTGCTTCCAGGAATGTCTCGAGCAGAATTCGGTTGACGCTCCTCGCGGGACCAATGTGCTTCCACGTCATCGTCTGACTCGGTACGATTACTGCTAGGTGCAGAGGCAGATCTTGAAAGCGGACGTGAAGCTGAGGGAGATTCATTAAGAGTTTCAGCAGCTTGAATTTGCAATGGATCCACGACGTTTTCGTCATCGGCTAGGCGAGGCGCTGCAGGCGGCGAGTTTGAACGATCCAGATATGCCTGTGATAGCGATCGCACGACATCGCCTTTGCATATTGGGCATGTTCGTCTGCGTGTTACAAGCCAAGGTGTACTGTAGATGTGAGCATTGGACGAGAAAGGGAGGGGGTAATCAGGTTACTTACATGCAATCGGCATGGAACTCATGACCACAAGGAAGACTCATGACCTGGCTGACACCATCCACATACTCCTCAAGACAGACAACACATTCTTTTTGTCGACCACCGTAGCGGCGCCTCCACTCAGCTAGGCCAGCTTCACGTTTCTCTTCTTCTCGATCGCGCGCTGTGCGTTGAACAGAGGAAGATGTCGCCGGGACTTCCGGTTCGGCCCGCAAGGTCGCAGAGTGAGACTGTGAAGATCCTGGTCTGACAGGTGAATGTTGAAGCAATGGCGTAGTGGGCGTTGCTGCTTCAGATGTTGCAGATGTTGACGAAGATGAATCGCCCAAGGTATGATAGGTCCGAACAGGAAGCCGTTCGACAACCGATTTGGGAGCTCTCCAACGCCGGCGTCTTATACGAGAACGAAGGAGTAGAAGAGCGTAGACAACAGATAGGGTTACAAGTGGGCTGACGACGAGGACAAGAAGTGTGTCGAAAAAGGGACTGGAAGATACATTTGTTGGTGTAAGTGTTACCCACAAGCCCTCGTGGGGTTGTTCATCGCCAAAGGAGGTTTCGATCTCAAGATTGTTGGCGTCAGTAATAGAAGTGACGCTCCTTCGGCTCCAACCGGACAAAGAGCGCCGACGGCCTTTCTTTTCGCTGTTGGGTGCTGTGTATCTAGTTGATGCCCTATCACGGACATTACTGGTGGCTGTTGACAACGATGTTGGGGAGGACGCCGATGACACAGGAAGAGTTGTCGTGGGTAAATTGCGGAATTTGGGGTCTCGCCAGTCGTCCTCGCCGATCTTGAAGTCTGTAGGTTGTTCTACAACACTAACGATCCCAAGACTAACCAACAGCGAATGCAGCCAGCTTTTGTCGCGAGGAGTCGCCTCAGCTGATGCGAGAGGGCCGCTGTGACTGCCGGCATAGTATGTGGATGTGGAGGCGGGCACTGTTCCGGTAGATGTGGGCTTTTCTTTCTGTACAGACGGAACGATGCCGGACAGTGTCTTCCCAGATGGCAGAAGGGACGACAGCAGGTGTGCAGTAGTATGCGAGGTGAACAATGATGGGATGGAGACATTGGATGTGTCACCCCTAGCGTACATCCGAATCAAACCTCCTCCGCGCACGTCGTCGCCCACAATGACGGCAACACCACCACGGCGCTGGGCCCACTCGACCTTGGCTAGGAAGCCACATCCTCCTCTTTTGAGCAGCACGACTTTGCCTGCAATCTCAGCGCTCTCTTGGAGTGACTGGATGTCGGCATGCTGTGAAGAGTGTCGCGTGCCTTGTTCGAGGGCTTGGTGGAGATGGTCGTCAGTACCATCATCTGCAGGCACGGAGCCACGTTCTTCCTCCAAAGCTGACCGGTGTGGTGTGTCCTTCTTCTCGGCAAGAGGGCCAGTTCTCTTGCTCTTGGCCGCAGAGGCTGGCTTCAGAGTGTGTGTGAGCGCCTCGCTGCCCCCATCCCAACCTGGTATGTCGCTGCAGCCCAGCTCGCCTCTGCTCAAAGCGTCGTCGCCAAAGCCGCTACCGATCCATAGCGGGCCACTCAAGCCATCGCTTGGAAGATCGGGGCCAAACGCTGCAGGTCGGGCCAGGAAGAAGGTCGAGTTGTCATCCGTGAGACTTATGATAGCGGACGGGGGAAACAGCGAGCCGGGCGACGTGAAAGAGAAGAGAGCATTGACGCTGGACTGCTTCTGTGCACGTGAAGCTCCTTCGAGCTTCTGGTCCTGCTGTGCACCGCCCAGAGTAACGTAGAGGAGGAGCGTGACGGCAAGCAAGCTCGTGGTCAGCGAAAGGAGGAGCCTCAGCGGGCGGGGCATGCTGGCGACTTGGGCGGGTGAGGTAGATGGCGTGAGAGGAGTTGGACGAAGAGCAGCAAGGTATGCTGGGCTCTGTGGTGGTTCACGGCATCCGGCGTTGTCTGCTGAAGCGCGCCGTGGGTGATTTCAGCGGCTCGTGATTGCGGTCGATGACGAGTGCTTACGAGGCGACTCTTGCGGGGAAGGCGCGGATTCGCTGGTACAGGTGGGATGGAGTGACAGCACAGCAGCAGCAATAGCAACGCGACGAGAAGCACAAGAGTGAATGGAGAGTGCAGCGAACAAGAATATCCCGCTATGCAAGGACGTGCGAGAGGGGACTAAGGGTCGGCCAAGCAAACAACGGCATGTTGTGCACATGCTGGCCGCGCGCTGTTCGCGATGGCTTCCGCCTTACCCAGACGCCGGCCCTGGCAAAGCGTCGGGCCGTGCTGCACCAGAGCGAGTCCCGCCCGATTTGGTCTGCATCTGCATGTGCTCCTTGGCCCTCACGATTCCCATAGTGCCTTCGTATCAGATTGCAGATAAGACATGCTTCGGTGCAGGCCGCTGCATGTCTGAACGCGGGGCGCGTTCTCGCACTGGATCGACGTCTGTCTCTGCTGAAAATGGCAGACTCGATAGCACATTCCCATATTTCCCAAAAGGGCAAGAGCTCTCCTCTCCACAAGCCCTCGCACCTTTCTGCTGTGTGTCCGATGCGTTCCATGCCACAGTCGATCTCGTCGTGACTTCCACATGGACACAACGTTCTTGTTGATGGCGTGGCCTCTTCCTCCCGTCCACTCGATTCATCCTAATTACACGGCTTACTTTGTACATTTCCTGTCACCACCCTGACCAGTATCCTGGTATTCCACCCATTGTCCTAGTCTTATACCTCCTCGAACATCAGCTGAGCCTCGCATCACTTGTCTGACCAGCAGAGCGGGTGCTGTTCCATACGTTTTCCACAACACCCTCCCACCACCTATTAGTATCGTGCCAGCGAAGCCACAGTTATGAACATCGCACCCACCAACTCTCCAAACGGCAGAAAGCCTCGAGATAATTTCGAACATGAAGGCGACGTATACCGAAGACCCAGCCCGTCCTGGTGAGGAGCGGGCGCTGCGATGGCTTCCGAACAGGACTCGCCATCTACTACTTGCCTTCTTGGGCGAGTTCATCGGCACCTTTCTGTTCCTCTTCTTCGCCTTTGCGGCAACACAGACTGCCAACAACCTCCTTGGTAGCCAAGACATGGATACTGGATCGTTGATGTACATCTCACTGGCGTTCGGATTCTCACTGGCAGTCAACGTCTGGATCTTCTTTCGCGTCAGCGGAGGGCTCTTCAACCCTGCAGTAAGTCCATTCAAATTCACACGTTGTATTCACATGACGAGCCCATTTCATGTCTCCTGGTCTCCTAGTCTCCATCTTAACTAACTGGTTGTGCAGGTCACCTTCGCAATGGCCTTGATCGGTGCTCTGCCCCTGGTCACAGCTGCACTTCTTGTCATCGCACAGCTTTTAGGTGCCGTGACTGCTGCTGGTGTTGTTTCAGCAGTCTTCCCAGGTTCGCTTGCTGTTCGTACGCGTCTTGGTGCTGGAACGTCCATCATCCGCGGTGTCTTCATTGAGATGTTCCTCACTGCCATGCTCATCTTCTGCATCTTCATGTTGGCGGTCGAAAAGCATCGGTCTACCTATCTAGCGCCCATCGGTATCGGTCTAGCTCTCTTCATTGCTGAGCTATCTGGCAAGTTTTGTGGATCAGTATCAACTGTACACTACTGACGAGAACAGGCGTGCTCTACACAGGTGGATCCCTAAACCCAGCTCGCTCCTTTGGTCCTGACGTCGCTACCAAGCGCTTTGACGGCTACCACTGGATCTACTGGGTCGGACCACTTCTTGGTGCGGTGCTTGCCGTGTTGCTCTACCGCCTTCTGAAGCTGCTCGAGTACCAGACCGCCCTTCCTGACGCCGATGGCGATGGTCGCCATGAAGTCTACTACGAGCACGAGGGCCACCATGGTGCTGGCCGTCATGGTGTTGGTCATCGTGGCCAACACGAGACCGTCGGAATGAGTGCGTCAGACCGCTATTCTCATGCTTAAACCAGCATACTGACAATGTAGCCCGTGGCCACGGTGCGCTCGATGGAACCTCTGATGCAGTGGAATTTGCATCAAGAATCCGTACGGCGAAGTGCGGCCCCAATGTTGCCCTTACCAATACACAGACTGGAGCTTCCTCTACGGCACAGCCTGTGCCTGCTTTTCACCCTGGCCATGACGGTCACCACTCTCAAACGATGACCGATGGCAGCTACCGCAGCGGGCCCACCGTTGAGTCTGGCTCATCGTAGTCTGGCAGTACCAACTCCTTGCAATCATCATGCACCTCTCGTTATTCTCTATCTTCAGGCACACAGAGCGAAGATGATTATGGAAGTGACAAGACGCCAGAAAAGCGCAGTCCTCTGGACTGTCCCTTCTATTATCCGTGTTGTTGGCTCCCTCGGTTCGTACTGAATGCTATTGTCTGTCCGGATGTCTGATCATAATTGTAGGCCATGTAGACTGGCCCAAAAACACGCACGTTGATCAGGCTCATTTGTCTATAGACACAATATCACATCGTCTGCTTACCCAGATTACGGACGCAAATAAGTCATCATACTATCATCTCACTCAGTGACGCCCCTTTGATAACCTCCTGCGTTGTTTTGGAAAGTTTGGTTCTTTGTTGATGTGCCTATGTACCGCCACTCCTCCCTGATATCACATTCCAGCTCATCCCGCTCCCTTGGCCATTTCTCAGCTGACGCTTCTCGCCTGACTGCGTCGAGGTTCGTGCGGTCTTCCATATGGTCAGATAAAGGTTTCATCCTTCTCATATGCCTTACCAGGTACTTTATCACGACCGCGACTCCTGCTAATGACAAGCGGTGCCGGATACAGTTCCGAGTGACTGTATGTTGAGCTCGATGGTGTTTGCCAGGGATGGAAGGATAAAGCACGAGTAGCGAACCCATTAGCGTGGTCATCCAAGGCCTCTGCGGTTTTGTAATACGAAGGGATGTTGTAGCTTCTCGGAGAAGATGGTACCGTGGCGATAGCATTTGCTTGGATGGACTTGTGAGCGCTGTCTTTGCGGTAGTCTTGAGCCTGAAATGCCGAGAACATCTCAGGAGAGTTGTCTACTCGATACGGAAAAGGTAATGGGCTGGGTGGATGCACGACGCGAATGCTCCCTTTCAGTTCGAAGTGCCTTACGTTCTCCTTCGCTGCTTCCTTCGCTGCTTTGGAGGCTTTGCGCTTTTTGCAGAATCGAGGTGTGAATGCGAGGATGATTAGAAATATTGCTGTTGCGCTAGCAACTATAGCGGCCGCGCGGACTGGGAAAGAGTGTTTTGAGGGCTGGAGACCGGGGGGTGATAACAGCCAGATAACTGGAAGCTCTTTGATGTCGTCGGAAGATGCTGATGCCATAGTTTCGGTAGTACTAAAACGCGTGTGATCGAAGCAATTGGTGTAAAGGACATGATGGTTACCGCGTCGCTGATATCTGCCACTTTATGTGATTACGACGCGTTTGCAGCATTCACAGATCTCAAGGGTCAATGCCCTTGCGCGCTCGTCGTCGAGCCTCCGCCGAATCAAACGTCCTCGCAGATGACTCACCGCTGTCTTCACTTGGATCTGCGTCGTGCTTGCAGTGCTTGAGTTCATCCATCGAAATGGGTGGAGGCGCCCTCCTCTTATAAGGATCTGGATTACTCATTTTTCGCATCTCTTTTTCAAGCAGGGCAGATAGTCGCCGGAGAAGCCACTGCGCCTCGCTCGAATTGCCCATAAGTGGACTTCGAATGCCTAGCCAGCTCCACATCTGCTCGTCACCATCGTCTGCAGTGCCGAGATCTGGTGTTGAGCTGTTGCCATGCTCGTGGTGCACACGAGCTCGACGGTGAGTTGAGCGATCGTTCTCGTCTTGACCAAGAAGACGCAGGTAATATGCCCATTCTGAATAACTATACTCCCGAGGAGGCGATGCGTCGACATCTTTCATCAGTTGCCGGATTTCTTTCGAGAGAATGAAGTGGTAGAAATGGATGTCGCGCATAAGTTTATCGCCGTGTTCGCCAGCTTTTTCAGCTAGTCCGAGCTCTTCTTCTTCCATGTGCGTTCGTAGTCTGTCCATCATATGCCTTAGCGATGCACCACGATCAGCAGACTGCGAGTCTTGCTTGTAGACCTTTCGCATCCTTTTTGCGCCAATTTTCAGGGTGGACATGAGGTCTTCCTCGTCTGGCAGAACTGTTAAGGAACCGATCCACATTGTGATGTCTTTGAACTCCTTGATGATGGTATCTCCCATGTTACTAATAAGAATGGTGAGTGTTGGGACAGCGAGCAGGCTCCAGAAAACGAAGAATGCTTTCCCGGCATTCGACTGCGGGACGAGGTCGCCGTAGCCAATCGTCAGCAGCGATGTGTATGCGAAATACATAGCTCCAAAGTACGTCCAACCTTGAGGGCGCTCGGAAAACTTAAAGACAAGGGCGCCCAAAAACCACAAGAGCAAAGCTGCGGTGGTCGAGATGGCCAGCGACGTGTACCTTCTATTCCTTTCAGACATCTCTTGGATCTTCCTCATGATCCGAAACTCCTGCTCTCTCTTTTGGAATTCGGAGAGTCCCTTCTTGAATTCCATCTTCGAAAACCAGCCAAGCTTGACCGTTCTTGTGAAATCGTTGTACGATGCCAAGACTTTTTCTCTTTTGATCTCGGTGAAGCGTGCGGACATCTTTTTCTTTCCGTGCTCAAGGATCAATGATCGTATGGAGCCAATGACCAATCCAATAACGACAAGGCCACCGATAGCGTACGGAAACAACAGCGAGCGGCCTGTGTGGGTTACGGGAACGAACTCGCCGCCGATTCCAACGGTCAGAAGGGTGAAGTCAGCGTAAAAGACTCCATCCAGGAAGTCCCATCCCTCAATCTTGGAAAACATGAGGGCGCCCAGAAGGAGATAGAACATGAAGCCAATGGTTTGCAGCATCAGTGTCCTTTGACTGGGAGATAGTCGGAAGTCCTTTGGATAACGACCCTTGTATGCACCATAGATGGTAAGCAACATCAATGAGGCAATGATGAAATATAGGCCAGACGCTATCATTCCGTAGTAGTAGGCCTGACTCAATGCATGCTCATGTCTCGGCTCGATACGAAAGATCGACGACGATGCCACTCCAACAAGGGCCATCAGGAGTAAAGATGCTGTGTAGAACCCTACTACAGTGATTGGCTGAGCGATTGCGAAGGACACCCTCCGAGCCATGTTGAGTAACAGGAATATATTGGCAGCGAGGGCAAACACCAGTGACACAGAGTTGATGGCAAGCAACCATTTCGGATCTTCGACAGTAAAGCCATGGCCTTCATCACCTCCAGGTGGGATGTAGACTCTCCATTTATTTGGAAGGGCGCAGATGCTGAACGCATTTGCCATAGGACCAAAAGTGCCAGCTATGAGCGGACACGCAGTGGATGCAAACCACCAACGTCTGTGATCGTGAGATTTTGTACAGCAAAACTGTCAGTGTACGTACCCTGGTTTTAGAAATTCTTGCTCCTCCTCTTCAGCCTGCTCCTTGTCCTGCTCATACTGCGTTTTGTTCGCTTCAACATCCTCTGCCGCCTGAGTCGTGGATTTATCAAGGCCTGGGTCGTTCATGTCGTGTGTTGAGATGTGCGCTGTGTAAGAGAACACGGATGCATGTCGCCTTCACACAGCAGTATTCTTTTCAACAACGACCCAGAAGGCTAACATGGTCAAGTGCAACATATACAAGCTGAGGCATGCCGCGTGGTCACCGCCAATGACGTAGATGCGCTAACAGCGGCAAGCTGAATTTGAGACGCTTCATTGAAGCAGGGACAGATCACTTCCGCATGACTTGTCTATTCCGGTAAGTGTCGTGCATGCTGCTTTCGAGATCTTTTCTCCGAGGAGTGGTGGAACCAAAGCTTATCACGGAGAAGGTTGTGCACGTGCTTTCGCGTTTTGGTGAACACCCCACACAAAAGCTCCCCATCACTTCACCTGCGCCGAGCTATGGACGGGCGAGATCGCACAACAACCACCAGACGATATCCACCGATATTCGACATCTTCAGTAACCTAGATGTCGTTGTTTGGTGGTGACAGCAGCGCGCCACCAACCGAGTCTGAGTACGATTCTGGAACTGACAACTCTCCTCCCACGATCACACAGTCACCGCCCCATGCAAGCTTGCGAAGCCCTCCAGACGCGCAGATACCAAATGAGACGCTCGATACCCATGCGCCGGCGACGACAGATGCAGATCAAAATCTAGCTGGCGACGACGCAGATAGCGAAGAATCTGACGACGAAGAAAGACCCAATCGTTTCAAGGGCCCACCGCAGACATGGAAAGGTTACACGGCGCCAGATCGCCAGATCGCCGAATCTCTTCAGTATTTCGAAGATATCGACCTCGCTGCTCATCTCTATAACGCACATGCCCTAAAGCGTCGCGTGCGGAAGCCTGCAGCAGCGCTATCGAAGCTCGAAAGGTGGCAGAACAAGGATGCCTGGCTGAAACAGGGGCAAGAGTTACAGTATAAAGACACTGTAGGGCAGGAGCAGACAGAACTTGTTCCTACAAAAGACTGGACAGCTTGGCCGTTGCCTCCAACATCGCTTTATACTTTAGACGAAGGGTTCAGACGGGCTGCAATAGTTGCCGAAGGGGATGAGTGGGTTATTGGAGGTGACGGGACGCATGATGCAGTTAAAGAGCTGGAAGATGAGATGCTGGGTCTCTTCTTGCGGCTGGCAAAAGACAACTGGAACGCAAAAGAATGGCAAGACGTCCGTCAATTTGGGTCGGCGAAGGCGCAGAAACTAACAAAAACCCGGCAAAAGGGCGTGCAGCTTGACGTCAAGATGCAGGATGGCAGTAACCATGAGGCGAGGCACAATGAAGTGGATACTCAAGATAAAAGGCTCAAGCCAGGGAGGAAGCCACAGGTCGAATCTGACGTCAAACCGACAGTCCTAGCAGATGATGCAAAAGCACAAGCGCTGCTTCGACCAACGATAGCTTCTATGCTAACAAAGCTGGATAATCTGGCGCTAGGTCTACAGCGAACGCGCCTCAACCACTTAGGTCATGGTGTGTTCGGCGAGACCTCGTCCCAGAGTGAATTTACCACAGATGCAGAGGGTACAGAGCGGGATTCCAGATCTCGGTCGCAATCTCGAGTAAAGAGCGCACCACGGAGCAAGCCAACAACGCGACCGTCTACGCGCCCAACTTCCAGCCGAGGAAGTCGAGCCCCTCTGAAGCCTTCAAGATCCACAAGACAGTCAGAAGATAGTGATTCGGCTTCAGACTATGGCGCACAGTTTGAAAAGGAAAAGTCACTTGGCTCAAACTCATCTCAAAGCCCTACAGTGCGTCGAAGGCGGAAAAGATCAGTAAGCACAGCTGATGAAGAGGACGCTTCAAACACACGCGACTGGTCCCGAGCAGGCCTTATGGATTGGAGCGAGGTCCTTGGAATCGCAGCTGTGGAAGGCTGGGATCAGAAAGCTCTTGCACGGACTGCAGAGCGTTGCGCAGCATTATTTGGAGAAAGTATGTCCTTCAGGCCCTTTCACGAAGATGTTGCTACAAAACCTGTGTCAAAACCTATACAGTACACCCCTTTGACTATCCCAGCACCGCCCTCTATCGCTGGTGCCCCTCGTCCTGCCAAGAGACCGTATTGGCAAGCTGGCGCGATACATTGTCCGCATCCTGACTGCTATGGACACAATCAGGAATTCAGAGTGTCCTATCGTGTCATTGAACACTGCATGAGGAATCATGGCTACGATCCTCGGACCAACGACTCCGACAACGAGGAGAGAACTCATGGAGGTGTGCACATCGACGGGTTTATGCAACCCATCACAGCAAAACAAGGTTGGTTAGGACATGGAAGGTCTAAAGCAGGGGGGAAGAGAAGAAGGACTGAAGAGTTTGAGTCTGTACCTGCCGCAGAGTCAAGGGAGGAGATGTGATACCCCATAGAGAGATTAATTGAGCAAACTTGTCCATATTCTTTGACCGTTACCAGTAGCCCCACTTCAAACGGGATCTCGAACTAGCGTGTTTCCCACGCGTCGTCCCGGCGCGATGAGAATCTCCCCCTCACCTGCATATTGCGCTGCCATACATGTCGGGCATATACGCTTGATTTGGCAAATATACATACCACATCCCATATGTTAATCGAGTTGCGCGTTATATCTTTATATTGTTTGCGCAGCCATTGTCGGATGCAATGACCTCATATGACGATGCAGATCATCGAATGCGCGTCCAAAACACTGGCTGTAGGCTTCATCTCAATGCGTGACAGTGACACAGATTGACTCAATTCTTCAGATACAGCAATATCTCCGCGCCAATGGGCCACTGTATGGCCAAATAATCCTCCACCTCCATACCAATCACCATACCCGAGCACTACTTCCTACCATCAGGACGTACAGCCTACCCTGAGTCCTGCAACTATATGGCAGGAGCCAAGCGCATACTTTCCGATACACGGTGAGCATCATGTGTCTTCGACGCTTCCAGCATTTCCCGAGCGTTATGCACACCAAGGTCTAGCCTACCAAGCTAGGCCTGCGCCTGCATCAGACACACTACATTTGATACACTATGAGCCTCCAAAGCGCAAGCGTGATGAATCGCACCATAGCGACCACGGCACGACCGAAAAGCGAATGTCTACACAGCATGGGCATGAACAAGCGCAGGTGGGATTCAATCCTCACATATATCAAAGGACACAACCTGGAGTGGCACAGCAAGGGCCTCCACAGCTTCCAGGCGCGGCGCAATATCTACAGCGCCTGGAGATGCAGAAGGGCTCAGGATCGAGCAATTCTCTTGTACCAACTCGGAATACGGGTTCCTCACGAGCTTCCATTGCTCAGCCTGCAGGTCACTCGTCGAGCAAGTCAAATCGGGTTGCGAACACAGTATACAGCACGTCATTCGACCGACACCAGATGTCTTCCCAGCAACCTGTACGGAGCTCCAATCCCCTGCTAGGCACCCAAAGTGTGCCTCTCGAGCTCTCCCCTAGCCCTGAGCCCAAGGAAAAGCATAGAAAGACGGTAAACAAGCCACAAACAGCGCGCTTAAGCCCTCGTCATGCTGAAAAGCCAGCCAGCCCCATGAATTACGATGGCTTCTCAAGACACGAGCTTTCCAAAATTCTTGCAGAGCCTACCGACGTTGAACCACGGAAGACGCGGTACTATGCTGTCGCTATTGGACACCAGCGAGGGATTTACTATGACTGGCCTTCCGCCGAAAAGCAGGTGCGAGGATATGTTGGTGCAAAACATAAGAAGTTCAAGACAGAAGAAGAGGCAATTGACTATTGTACGGAACACTCGGAGCCTACCCAGTTTGCTATCAAGCCGGCAGAAAGGTCCTTCGATTCAGGTAATCGGTCCAATGAGATAAGCTACGACCCGCTTCCGCTATCGTCACAGCAGAAACATTCGCTTGACCTCAACCGCAATTTTGTGCCGCTGAGCGAAGGCCCTGTGGACGACGGACCACAGCTCGTTCCCGAGCAACAACATGTGGTCGACCTGATTTTGCAGGGCCACAACGTCTTCTATACTGGGTCTGCAGGATGCGGCAAAAGCACTATTCTCAAAGCTTTTGTGAAGCGTCTGCAGCAGCAGGGCAAAAGAGTCAAGATCGTGGCCCCGACGAATCTTGCTGCGCTTAACATTGGTGGTCAAACCACATGGAGCTTTGCTGGCTGGACACCCGACAGTATGAAAACACGGATCGACAAGTTGATGGAAAAATCCCGTGGTGAAAAGAGTTGGAAAAAGTTTGACGAGACTGATGTTCTGGTCATTGATGAGATTAGTATGATCGAAAACCTTATGTTCGAGCGTCTCAACATGATTTTAAAAGCATCAAGGGGAGAAAAGTATGGTGGGGGTGCTTTTGGTGGTGTGCAGTTGGTTGTAACAGGAGACGTGAGTCGATTCATGGCCGAATTCGTTGTCATGGCTAATCAGCACAGTTCTATCAGCTGGCCCCCGTCAAGCCATTCGGTCACTGCATGTGCGGCTGGGAATTAGAGAAAGACAACAAGGAGAACCCCAAGGAATACACCTGTGAAAACAAGAACTGTCGAGAACATACTTTTCACGACATCGACAAGTGGGCGTTTCGAAGCCGTGCTTGGGAGGTACACATATCGCCTCCCGTTCTACTTCACACGTATTGACCGACATAGGAATGCGACTTCAAGCACGTAAATCTTACCCAGATCCACCGACAAGATGACATGATGTTCAAAAGTATACTCAATCGTATACGCACAGATGGTGTGATCTTAAAGCCTCACGCCCAAGTCCTCATAAAGCACAAATCAGAGACTGAAGGTGCTATCGAAATCTACTCCCGTCGTGTCGATGTGGAAAGGGTGAACAACGCAAATATCGACAAGATCCCTTCCTCAGCACGCACGTATAAATGCCTTGACAATTTCGACTGGCCAGAGTATCACAGGGAAGACAGAACTCTCGAAAGGAACACGTATCGCATGCCAGATGGTGGCTTGTCCGCTCTTGTAAGTCCCTTGGTGTCAGGTGCGAATAAAAGGCTGACCACTCGATACAGAAGGAACACCGCTTCGACACCAGGGTTCAGCTAAAACAAACCCAGCGTGTGGTCCTGCAAGCTAATCTCGAGCCCTCCGCCGGCCTTGTGAATGGAGCTCAGGGAACAATTATCGAGTTTCAGGAGTTTGACGAAAAAGCCCTGCCAAGAGCGCCAACGAAGATAGGCGAAGATGGGAGTTTGCGTGGTGATCATGCTGCGTATCGTCAAGAGCAGATCAAAGCCTTCGCATCTGCAAATGGGCGGCAACCTTGGCCTGTGGTGCGCTTCACGAATGGCATCACCAGAACCATCTTTGCGGACTGTACGGTAAACGTGCTTGGGAACGAAGAGCCATATTGCAAGCTCTCGAGGACGCAGATCCCACTTACCGCTGGCTACGCTATCACAGTGCACAAGTCTCAAGGTATGACGCTTGATCGCGTTAAAGTCGACTTGGCGAGGGCCTTCGAGCAAAGCCAGATCTATGTTGCTTGTGAGTCTCATTCTAATGCGCTCCCAGAACCACACTAACCATCTCGACAGTAAGCAGAGCACGATCTCTAAAAGGCTTAACCGTGACTGCGCTCCCAAGCAAAGATCTAGGCGGTGCGAACGCACAGGTCAAGGAGTTTATGGAGAACATCGTGATGAAGAAGAAAACCGAGACATAAATGGTCTTACTCCTGTGGGTCTTGAATAGCGTTGTGGCTGCTTGATGCCCGACCCGGGCCTTGAATATCATATAAGCGTACATAGAACTCCCTACGATACCCGGCTTTAGCCACCAGAATAGACGTGCAAGTCGCTCTAGAACATAGAGTGTCAGTAACTACATCGTTAAATCTCTACACTCTGTGAGTATAAAATAATGCTGGAGTTATTTCAGGTTGTATGATAGTTGTTTGATCCAGCATCCATTTGAAGTAGGTCCCACAAACCAGCTCCAACACCTTCGACACGTTCACAAAGATTCGTTACTCTTTTCATGGTTTTGGTGCTCGACCAAGTGACTTTATTGAATTTGTCAATTGATTGGGTAATATTCGTCATTGAGGATGCAAACTTTCATTTCTCCTTCACTCTTTTTTGATCACTTCTTCTCCTTCGACTGACTACATCTCTTCACTCGCATATCAATAAGCGCCCTGCGCTTTCTCCGGATCCGGTGTCTTGCCCCACCCATCCAGGTTGTGCACAATGGGGGTCCTTCCGCCGCGAGTAATAATCCATTTGACTTCTTCGTCGCCATCATTGACCTCCTGGTGCTCAGCCTGCCATTGTGAGTGATAATGCCAAAACATCAGATGAACAGGTGGCCTACAAATGCTGGAATTAGTGCGAAGTCGCCAGGACCTAGTTCCTGTCTCTTCTCGCCGTTCTCACTGACGATGGCTCCTCGACCACTCACAGCGTAAACTATAGTATCTGGCTGTGTATCAGACTACAACATGAAATGGCGAGTATGAGTCTTCAAAAATGAGGATGCGTGACATCATCGCAATCGAGAACAGCCATACCTTCTTCGCCATGGTGATGAATTGCGCTGGCACTATGAGGCTTTGCAAGCATTACTGGAAGCATCAGTAAATACATCCTCTGGCCATACATGGCAGATACCCACCAGTGCCGCAAACCTGGTCCGACATGTCTACAATGGCAGGGATACGCTCCATACCATCGCTCTGAGGCCCGCTTGGAGATGTAATATCCGAAGACTTCTTTACTCTTATCTCCCCTGTCATATTTAGGTATTATTATCAATGGACGTGAGCTGTGTGGGTGAAAGAAGCGAGGGCTGCTCTCAGCTGTGGGATCATGACGCAGCTTTACAGACCACTCCGATGCATCGGGGAGCTTCACGGCTTCATCACTATTCTTACTAGCTCCAAACAAAAATGCGAAGGCTGCGTTTCTTTCGGAGTCCTTCAGATGGAATGGGCTTATTCTAGACAATTTAAAATGTCCTTAAGATGGCTAGACAGTTTATTGGCTGCATTTACTCTCTACCTTTCTCCACTCGGATTCTTCACAAGTGTAGTGCTGCACTGCCAACTCAGATAATCTCAGCACAAGAGTAGACGCGACGCGAACTTCAATGCCGGCTCCGCAGATCCGACGACGTGTCTTTCAGCAGCTGATTGTCAGCGTTTGGCTTGTGAAAACGCAAAGCTGGTCCGTGAACAACTTGTGACGGTGCCTCGGCACATGCCTAGCTTGACGTCAACCACCCGACGTCTCACCTCAAATAACGGGTCACCTGCTTAGACCGTCACGTAGCCAATAGCAGCGCCCCTATTGCGCTCACGAGATCGCGGGTCTTCCCCGGAATATACCAGATGCGGCTACTTTCATGTGCGGCCCCAGACTTCTTGGCAGCGAGAGCTGGCGTTGCATGTGAAAGGGTTGGTCGGTTATAGACATATCTCGCTACTGCTTTGTTCTGTGACTGCTTCTCCCTCCTGTACTATACCATCACTCTCTCAACGTCCACATTTCCTTTGCATCAGGATGTCAAAGCGTTTCTCCACCGGCGACGTTGCGGCGCACAAGACCGCGGACGACCTCTACATCATCGTTGACGAAGATGTATACGACCTTACCAAGTTTGCTGATGAACACCCCGGAGGCAAGAAGAGTATGTGCGATTCAACTTACCACAGAGGAAATATGCTGACAGAATCTAGTCTTGACTCGCGTCGCTGGCAAGGATGCTTCGAAACAGTTCTGGAAGTACCACAACGAGAGCATTCTCAAGAAGTACCAGAAACAGCTGCAAGTAGGGTCGTTGGACACAAAAGCTGCACCTCCCACACCCCCAGCAACTCCTTCAGCCCCCAAGAAGGAGATAGTCAAGCCCGAGGCTGTTTCAGGCGCTATTGCACCTCAACCGACTGCGGACGCTGCTGAGGCGGCCGAGCCGTTCGATTCCTACGGTGATCTCATTCCCTACGCAGATCCTAGCTGGTATCAAACCTATCACAGTCGTAAGGTTCTTCAAAAGCCCATCAAAATCAGCAACTGACATGTTGATAGCTTACTACAACGAGACCCACGTAGCCCTTCGCGAGGAAGTACGAGCTTGGGTTGAAGACAAGATTATGCCAAATGTCACTGAGTGGGACGAGGCAAAGAAGGTTCCCGACGAAATCTACAAGGAGATGGGTGAACGTGGATACCTTGCAGGCCTCCTGGGTATCCATTACCCATCACAATACACCGACAAGCGAGTCGCATGTGTACCTCCAGAGAAGTGGGATCATTTCCATGAGATGATTCTTACCGATGAATTGTCGAGGACCGGCAGCGGAGGTCTTGTCTGGAATCTTATTGGTGGCTACGGCATCGGAGGGCCTCCAGTGTTCAAGTTCGCGAAGCCAGAACTTATCAAACGTATTGGACCTGGACTCCTCAGTGGAGAAAAGCGCATTTGTCTCGCTATCACAGAGCCTGATGCTGGCAGCGACGTCGCGGGCTTGACTTGCGAGGCTAAGCTCTCCGAAGATGGGAAACATTACATTGTCAACGGCGAGAAGAAGTGGATTACCAACGGCATTTGGTGCGACTACTTCACCACCGCCGTTCGAACCTCCGACAAGGGCATGAACGGTGTCTCCGTCCTGCTCATAGAGCGCTCATCAGGTGGCGTCTCTACCCGCCGAATGGACTGCCAAGGTGTGTGGTCATCCGGAACAACCTACATCACCTTTGAGGACGTCAAGGTCCCCGTGGAGAACCTCATCGGCAAGGAGAATCAGGGCTTCAAGGTCGTCATGACAAACTTCAACCACGAACGCATCGGCATCGTTATCCAGTCCATCCGCTTCGCCCGCGTCTGCTACGAGGAGAGCGTCAAGTATGCGCACAAGCGCAAGACCTTCGGCAAGAAGCTCATCGACCACCCCGTTATTCGCCTCAAGCTAGCGCACATGGCACGCCAGATTGAGGCTAGCTACAACTGGCTCGAGAACTTGGTGTACCAGTGCCAGCTCATGGGCGAGACAGAAGCCATGCTGAAGCTCGGTGGCGCTATTGCTAGCTTGAAGGCGCAAAGTACTACAACTTTCGAGTTCTGTGCTAGAGAAGCTAGTCAGATCTTTGGTGGTCTCAGCTATAGTCGTGGTGGCCAGGGTGCTAAGGTCGAGAGGCTGTACAGGGACGTCAGGGCGTACGCTATCCCGGGTGGAAGTGAGGAGATCATGTTGGACCTGAGTATCAGGCAAGCGCTCAGAGTGCACAAGGTGTTGGGCATGAAGTTGTAAGGGAAATGTAGGATAGAGCTCACTAAGGCATTTCGCCAATTCTGAGCCGATAATGACTTCAATCAGGGAAAGACAACAAACAAATGCGGCTAACTAATTGTGTGGTCATTTTAGTGATATTTCTACTTATCCAGAACACACCAATTGGCTCTGAAGCACTTCGACCAAAACGATGAGAACGCTGACTTGCACCATTCTTGCGAGTGTCGGCTCCGAGCTGGTAAGGTACCTAGGTCTATTTCAGCCTCCCCCATTCAGCTTGCAATGCCACGTCTCCATCGTCATCAACGAATTTCCCTCTGTCCCATTCCCTATCCTGGCCTTTCTTGGTCCACACAACATCCTCCTCCAGAGGGTCACCGCCTTTCTCCCACTTCTTCACCTGTTCATCTTTGAAACCTGCAGCGCGCAGTCGCTCTGCCCCTTGCTGCTGCCAGCGTTGCCGATCCCGCATTGCTTCGAGTGCTTCGTCCCAATCTCCCTCGGCATCCGAGCCTGCTCTCACGTCTATAGAGGGATCGTAATTGGAAGAAAAGCGAGATTCGATGCCTGGAGAGTTGGCCTTGAGAGCACCCCGACCACGTGAGCGGACAGTGGGTTCGGCTGGAGGTGGAAGGGGACCGACGATGGCTTCAAGGGGGTCAGAGCCATAGTCATGAGTCTTTGAGCGCCGTCTGCTCTTTTCTGGGTCTCGAGTATGACGTGATGGGTGTCGAGGCGAACGTGATCGGTCGCGTCTGCGGTGGGTCTTACGTCGAGGAGATCTCGAGCGTGATCGAGATGGTGAGCTTGAGTATGACCTTTGTGTTTTTCGACTTCGATGATGCGACCCGCCACCGCTCTTCTCATCTCTGCCATGATGACTGCGACGGCTGCTCTCGTGGTGATGCTTTGACCGTCTCGACCTGTGTGATGTTCGATCGTCTTCGCTGTCTTCGTGCCGTCTCTTGAGCCTAGACCTTTCTTCGCTTCTGTCTCTGTACTTTCCGGACTTGTAATCTGAGTGATCTCTTCGATCCCGATCGTGACCTCTTCCGTAGTTGCGCTCATCGTCATCCTTTGCCCCCCGCTTCGAATACCGCTGGCGCGAGTCCTCGTTTTTTGGTGAGGGACTCAGGCGACCTTCAATCTTCCTCTTAGCCCTGTCAACAGCCTCTGTACGCTCCTTCTCGCGCTCGCGATTCATCTGTCGAAGACGCGAGCTTGATTCCTCGGCTTCCTTTGCCAGCAGTGCGGCATTGTGGCTATCGGTTTGACGGATGATATGTCGTAAGAAATGTGTGTTGGGTTTGGGAGCGCCAGGCCTTGATCTGATTTCGGGTCAGTGGCACTCAATATTGTGGCACAAGGACGATCTCCTGTACATTTGTATCTATTGGAAGGGCGGAATCTATTGGAAGCTCCTAACGCACCTCTTGGGATTGAAGGCATTTATGCCAACCAAGTCGTACGTTTTGCTCGTCTTTTTCGCGTCCTGCGCAAGCAGTTTTGCGATATACTCGTCGTCGTCAATATCGAGAGGCATGTTGGGGTTTACGAGAGAGCAATGACGGAGTAGAAATGGATGATTTGGACGAACTTCACCTAGGCCGAGAAAGGTAATAGCCGCGGCGTTCAGCCCTACGGATAGCGCGTGTCTGCCAAAACAAACACCCCTCCAACACAACCACCCCAGGATAGCATATTTAAGGCAACGATATACTTACAATGGTTGCTACGCGGAAGTCAGCGTCCGCTACATCTACACCAGCGTCGGCTCTGGCACAGCTGCAACAAGAACGTGAGCTGAAGATCATCGCCATCACGGAGCCTCTCAAGCCAAAAGATCTCCCTCCATCTTCGAAGAAGCGCAACTCAGCTGCGTCAGTCGATAGCGACCAGAACGTCGACACGCACCCTGCTGCATTGGAATCTGATCTGAAGCACTACAAGGTTTGTGGTCGGTGCAATTTGGCGATGCGCTCGACTGATTTGCAAGCAGGAGCTCTTCAGCAAACTGCGCTTCTCCTACGTGGAGCAAGTCACGAAAGAGAAATTTCTACGCAATTTGACCGACGACCCACCTCGACTCGTTGAAGCGGCAGAGAACGTCGAGAAGGAGGCGGAGATTCTTGCGCTGAAGGCAAGCTTGAAGGAGCGTAAACTCGAGGTCGCCGAACTGTTGAAGCAGTTGGAGGCGAAGGGAAAAGAGCTGGCCCTGCGCTATGATGGCGTGCAATTGCGAAGGCAACAACTGGAATCGCTGCCCGCGGAGATTGAGGGCATTGAAGCCAACATTGCGCAATTGAAGCAGGATCAGATACCCACATCGAGCAATCCAGAACTTGATTTGCCCTTACCGGAAACACTGAGGCTACTCAACGAGAGAGAGGCGGAATTGGCCGCACTAAATGCCCAGATTGCGCAGCTGCAATCTTCTCTACCGAACCGAGCCAAAGAGCTGGAGAAGCTGGAACGAGAGCTCAAGCCTCTGGAAACACAAAAGCAAGGGACTGTCGCAGCTGCTAAGGAAGCAAGGCGACGGAAAGAAGAGGGTGGTGGTATTGGCGACGAGCTCGAGGAAAAAGGTCGATGGCTCACAGCCTCGGAGAAAGCGCTGAGAGACATGTTAGAAGTGGAGGGATGAGCATGGGTCTGCAGGTCGCTGGGCTAGTCTCTTTTGTGGTGTTACAGGCGCTTGGGACATTATTCACGAGATACCATCTGCTATTTCTGTTGCGCTTTGAGATGGCTACTATACAATGCAGTGCAGTCAGGACAGATTCTCATGTGCAAAGTCGTGGTGTGGTGTAGTGTAGTGTTATGGCTGTCGAATAGGGCAAAGGCGGTCTGACGTAGATCTGGAGACGCCTCACTTGCCAGCTCAGCACTGTTCAGAACTCGAAACCTGGAAGACGTGTCGCAGGGACCATCGTCGCTGAACGTACAGTTGGGCGGGCAGTGATTGGGTGAGACCAGCCATCTTCATCGTCTAAAGCGAATCAACCCGCTGGTTGCCAGGCCAAGTGGGGTGTTTATACGGTGGGTCCTTCCTCACCGAGCTAGTGAGGTTGTGCAGCTACCCGCTGTCCAGCCACTCCAATTCTGAGGCAACACGACCACGTTTGCGAGTGCGCAGGAGAAGGCTGCAAAACCTTCCTCCGTTCACGAGCATCACAAGCAAGGACAACGACCCGACTGACGTTCTTTACCGAGTTGTCCGCAACGCCGGACAAGCTCGTTCATCAACGTTAGTGTTGGCGCCTAACATCAACAACACGGCCAGCCTGTTTTCCCGTCTACGCTGACCTCCACGGTATCCACGACGTTACGACCTCTTGATACCCTCGTTTCCGCTAGTTTTGGCTTGCATATTTGGGTTCAGTCCCTGCATTATCACTACCATCGACATTCGCATCGATATTTCCCATCCCATCTGTTACACAACCATCACTGCGTCATCACTTTGGTAGACTCGAGGAAAGCCTCGAGGAACATTCAACACCATGTCGAACCAGGGGCTGTCAGCTCCTGGGAGCAGCGTGTATACGTCTGACTCTCTGTATGTCGGTGACGGAACATGGGACTCGCAGCGCAACACATTCCTGCTGCCCAATTTAATGGGCATCAACTTCGACACGATGCGCTACAACGGTCAGTACGATCGATCAAGATCTAAACTTACTTGCTGACTCTCTAGGAATGGGCAATCGTTTTCGCAACATGGCTGGCTATAAGCCGCTCATCACCGCCCACGGTATCCTCGCTGCCATCACCTTCCTCTTCGTCGTTCCGGGAGCCATCTTCATGGCCCGCTTCTACCATCGCAATCCTCGACTTGCGCTGCGCGTCCACATCTGGCTCCAGATCCTGACATTGCTTCTTGCAACAGCACTTATTGTGCTGGGCTTTCAAGCCGTTGGACTCGAGAGGTCGTTGACAAATCCACACCACGGTATTGGAGTCGCATTGTACACGCTTGTCGTCGTACAAGTCCTCGGTGGATCTATTATACATCGTTTGGAAAAAGGCAAGGAGCGCTTCAAAGTGCCTCTCAAACTTATTGTACGTCCCTGCGACACATCACAACCAGACATATGCTGACTACTATAGCTTCACCAGTGGATCGGGCGAACTGTATTGCTTCTGGGTATTGCACAGATTCCGCTCGGGTTGACCCTCTGGGGCTCGCCGAAGGTACTGTTCATACTGTTCGCAGTTTGGGCATTCATACTTTTGATCATCTACTTTGCGCTTTCGTACAGGAACCAGCCCGAGATGGGTTTCGACGATAACACAACATACATCACCGAGCGGACTGCGAGCACAAGGAGCCGAAGAAGTCGCGGTGGGCGCGGTATCGGCGCTTTGGCAACAGCCGGTGCCGCTGGTGCTGGGCTGGCTGCATTGGCCTCGAGGAACAGGTCACACAGTCGCAGTCGCAGCCGACGCCGTGGCGATGAAACGACTGTTCTTAGCTCGCGTCCCCACTCCCGTTCACGCGTTACGGACTCACAGTTTACTGAATCTTACTTGGACGACGAAAAGTACAACGACAGGCGCCAAGACACCACCTGGCGAGATCGCATCCTGGGTGCTGGCGCAGCTGCCGGAGGAATCTTTGCCATGAAGTCTCTCTTCGGCAAGAAAAAAGACCGACGTGCCTATACTGAAACATCGACTGGCAGCGATGTCAGCTACGGTCGACCACTGGGCCAGTCTGAGGTTACCCAAACAGACCTGAGTCGTCTTGAAGAAGGCAGAGCCCCGGATTCTCCCGTAAGAAACCATGACTGGCGCCGTGTCGAGGAGAGGGAAGCTGCTCAAGCTGCTGCTATGGGTGGTAGTCCAATGCGTGGTCCTGGACACCGTCCGACAAGAAGTGGCGGGTCCATCGATTCTTTCGACAGCCGAACGAGCTTCAATGATCACAATGAGGGCCGTCCACTGAGAGAAGAGACTGGTTATGGTGTCAAAGATGGGGTTATGACTCTGGGAGTACTTGGTTTCATGAAGCACACCTGGAACAAGCGCAAGAACAAGAAAGAAGACGCTCGAATTGAGGAACTGAGGCAGCAAGACATCGAGGAAGAGAAGATGGCCCGGGCAAATAGCAACCGTCGGAGATTCACCGGCGACGGCGCACCACCTCGCAGGCACAACGGCCCACCATCGACTATCTACTCCGAAACCGAGATATCAGGCATGACTCCCTCAGTAGCAAGGCCGCACGGTGCCCATCCACCACCTCTGACTTCGTCAACTGCTGGTCCGTCCGTCTTACGCCCTGCCGACAATACGATCATATCCGACTCGGGATCTGAGGCCTACGTATCTCCTGGAGGACGCTCTCATCGACGCCACCGTAACTCCGCCGGCGCAGCTGCTCTCGCTGGTGGAGCAGTAGCCGCAGCCTCTGGATCACCCTCCAGAAGAAGGAACAGTCATGATGAGAGTATTGTCTCTCCTCCCGTCTCGGTTAAGGTCAAGATGCACAATGATGGCCGTCACGTTACGCTCAGGCGCTTGAACGAGGAAGAAGCAGCTGCGGAACGGGAAGCCAGACGCCGAGAACGTCAGCGTCGAACTCGCACAGGCAGTATGTCTTCATTAAGTCAGCTTGATGGAGACCGTTGGCGTAGAACTGAAGCTCTCGAGGCACAACAAGCGCAAGAAATGGCGCAAGGCCACTCAGCCATACCGCCACCTCCTTCGCAGCCTGGAGCGCCTCTGCAGATGCCAGAACCATACATCCCTCCTCCACCTCCAGGACCCCCTCCAAACTTCGGTAACGCAGCTCAGAGACCGCTGACTCACGAGATGCCCCCACCTCCAATCCCTGCAGACCCTAGCATCTTGAGCAGCCCCCAAGGCACTCAAGTTTATGGTACCGAGACAGACGTGAGCAACTACGATACCAATAGAAGGCGAAGGAGGGCCGAAAGAGCGCAGGCGAAACAGGCCAGGTCTGGCGGCAGCCGTGTTGAATTTTCTTGAAGGGTTTATAGCGAAAGCGTTGCATCGTGCATTCTCAGGCGTCTTCTTTTTTGTGTAGTATATCAGGTGTACACCAATCTGGGAAGGTGAACCCTATTTTAGATTCGTTATGCATGGCATGTTGATGTTTCTCTCGTTGCTTACCGATGTCTCCGCGGCGCTTAGAAGGTGATCCCTGTGATCCGCACTTTTTCGAGTTAAACGAAGAATGTGGCACGCGCTACGAGCAGATCAGCGACGCCGCAGTCCCCATTGCTATGGGATTTTGTCAAATTCTGATGTTGGTACACCGCAAATCCATCATCATGTGCATGCAACGTGTCTTGTCACCGCCACCGTTTGTAGTAGTCACTGTGCAACGGTTCGTGCAGGCGTGACGTGTGGCGTACATGGCCCAATCGTTTGCGGCACCTTACCATCCTGCGGGCTGGAACATTTTCCGGACCAGTCTCATTCGACTGACCACCGCCGCATCGCCATCATGTTCGTCGTTGTCGGCAGCATCTCGGGCACCTGGTTGCTTCTAGCCGGTGTTTGAGTCCGCAAAAGGGCCTTTAAGAAGATGTCAAACAGATATATATGGTCTTTCGCTGCACCGGAGGTATTGTAAAGCACCACCAAAGGTACCTCGACATCCACAGCCTGCCATCGGACTCCATGAGCAACGACGACACCTCGACTTCTCCAAGGCGGCCAGGGCCAATGATGACGCAATTTCTACCTTGCACCACCGCTCAGGTGTCACCTGGAGTCGTCGAATGTACCTACCCATGAGACGAAAAGGCACATCACATCGCCAACGATGCTCAGGCGAAGACAAGATACGGGAGCTCGCAGCACTCTGTGTTCTTTCTCCTGCTTGCTGCTTGGTTCCCGGGTGTCATCCGCTGCAAAATGGTGACAGGGTGCTGGGCGTGCATACCCACCTATGGATGCTTCCGTGGATGTGGGCATGCCAATTCAGGGCAGCGGCAGCAATGTGTTGGGGAATGGGCAACGAGCGGAAGGTGCTGGCGAGCGACCAAAATAAAACAAGACCAAGAAAAAAGAAGAAGAGCCCTGGAGAGACGATGACTTGTAGCGCCGTGGAGAGCGTTTCGTGGAACCAGACACAAACTGCTAGAGGCCAGAGCAGCTAAAGGACACAGCCAAAAGTGCTGCCCGGGCAGTCCGCGCAGGCCGCGGACAGAATGCAGTTACAACAAAAACGCATGTGAGGGCGGTCGGGTCGGGTTGCCAAGTAGTCACGGTCGACCTGCCGCATACAAAGCGGCTGCTGCTGCTTGCTGGGCGGCGGAAGATTTTCGGCTGTGCACCACGTCGACCCTCAACGCGCCGCGCACTTTGCCCTAGCACAGCTTCCGCCGCACTGGTGACTGGACGGAACCGTGCCATCCTCGACCATTACTCACTCCGAGCGGTCAGCCTGGGAGTCGTCGTCAGGCCTGTTCCAGCCCAGTAGACCGCCCAACCTTGCTGGCTGGCACCCGGAAGGTAAGCGTTTTACCTTCCCTGCAGTTAGAATCCTTTCCCCAGCGCTGGTAACAGGGGGGTCGGCCCAGCCTCCATCGGCTGTCATTGGACTCGCGTCCTACCGGCCCTGTCCCTGCAACACAGCGGCAGGCACTAGTGCAAAGGTCTGATATGCGGCTTCGACGCTTTGACGTTCGTCGTCCTGGATCAATCAGGTGCAAATGGCGTTCGCTGAATCTCCAGCATGATGACACAAGGACCATGCAAACACATATCTCGGACCACAGAGTAACATACTGAACATACATAGTTCGATTGGATCCGTTCGGCCCTCTGTCCACACCAGCGCGGAGGACGACTCTTTTGTCCACTAGCCTGCATCACCACTATGTCCTCCACATCCACCACCATCGCCCCCGTTAAGCGAGCCTGCGACAGGTGTGTATTGTCGTGTCGTCCTGCCGGCTCCCACTGATCTCGCTATAGCTGTCATCGAAGGAAGGTCAAGTGCATAGGTGAAGGCACCAACCCCTGCAAGAACTGTGTATCCGCAGGACTGGCCTGCACATACAATGCCATTCCCCAGAAAAAAGGACCCAAGGGCAGCCGGGCCAAGGTTCTCTCCGAACTACGTGAGAATCAGCGCAATGCACACATCACCTCTGGCTTTCTGCAAGAGCTAGGCCACGATGGACGGCCATTGTCTTCTCAGAATGTTCGCACTCCAGGCCTGGTTCCGCGACTCCTTGTTGAGAGCTGCATGGAGTACTTTTTTGAGTACGTCTACCCTGCACAGCCTATACTGCATCGGCAGCGAGCGCAGGAAGCCGTGGTCAACATGGACCGCTCGATTGAAGCATATTCCATGGTTGTGGCTCTGTGTTCATACGTCATGATTCAGTCCAACTACAAGGCCCAACCCAATTGCCTTGAACGTCAGGATATGGCTCAGATGTCAAACGTCCAATTCGGGCACATTCTACTGGAAGAGTCTGTTCGCGTCCGGAGAGGGTATGATTATCGTGAAGGCCCTACACCATACACTGTTCTCACTTCATATCTGTATTATGGATGTTACTTCGGACTTGCGAAGGAGAACACAGCATGGACCTACCTGCGCGAGGCGACCACTCAAGCACAGCTGCTGGGTATGCACGAGGAGGACACATATAAGCATGACCCGCTAGACACTTCACGCAAACGCGTATTGTACTGGTTGCTGTTTATCGCTGAAAGGTATGTCTGCTTCCAGGCAGTGCTCACCACAGCTAACAAGACTTCAGAACCTACGCAATCCACAAACATCGCCCGATCACCCTTCACCCCATCATCAACCCGCCCTCTTTGGATGAGGTACCTGCAGACCGGCCAGTCACCGTCGGTCTAGAATTGATGATAAATCTTTACAAAATCATCGACGATACTTTTGTCAACATCTGGAACCAAGTTCACACACGCGCAAATGCTACCTGGATCGCACAGCTGCAACAGCAGCTTTCCGAAGCAGTTCCGGCGTACCTATTATGCACCGAAGCTCAGGCTGTTGAAATCCGCGTAACCCAGCATTGGCTTCAAGCAATGGTCTGGCAACTGCGTGTCCGCGATATTCCGATGAGCAGTGTCAGCCAAGACAGTTCTATGAACTTCAACTTTCCAATCAAGATCTCTAAAGATCTTTTGACTATGACGCACCAATTCTCACAACCAGCCATGGAGGTACACGGCGCTGGCCTGGTAAGTTTCTTCTCTGATTATGCTTCCACACTTGTTGCATTCCACCCTCTGCGTGTTTGCACCCCATCCCGTTCCGATCGTGGAATCCCTGCCACTTACTGCGCGGGCACGGCCCAACCGCTAGCAGTGTCAATCTCTGACGTCCGTTCCTTGATCCACTAGTCTACGCCTCCCTGGTCCGACCATGCATACTCTTTGCCTCTTCGAGTTTGACAACACTTTGGATACGAGTCTTGGGCTAACATTGCTGCAGATCGAAAAGCTGTTCGATATTGCTTGCTGCCTGACTGACGCAGTGTCTTGCACGTCGTTCTCGCCAGATGCTTTGGCCTTGGGTCCTCGAGATTATGTATCTCGCTTTTTAACACTGATCCAAACGCTGCGCGGTGGGCAATCTCGCTATCTGCCTCTGCTTCTCGTCAAGCTACAGGAGGTACTGCCCAACCTGCCCCTCCCCCGGTCTTTGAACCTGTCCCAGTCGCACCCCGCCCCGTCGATCGGCCTTGGTGGTAACATGGTGCCTTCGAATGCAGGTGATGAATTCTCAGCGCTTCCTTCAGCCATCCTCCCGACGTATCCATCAACCGAGTTGATTCGTAGACTCGCAGGGCAAGCTGGCCCTCAGCTGCCATACAGCACAAGCCAACAACCCATGGTACCAACCTCAACACCCCACATCGAAGAAATGTCAATCTATTCCACCCACAGCTCATCACATTCCTCTGGATCTATTCCTCGGAGCAATTCTGCGACACCAGGGCCGTACGAACCGGTCATGTCGCAAACGCATGCGCAGATTGTTGGCCATCCCTCTGCTCAACAACAAACCCACCTACAATCGCACAACATCGGTGTAAATCACGCCGCTTACGATCCACGATTCAACCTTCAGGGGTATCCAGTGGATCCAACAATGATGTACAAGCAGTAGACGGTTGCAGTGAATGCTCGGAAGTCTGTGTTCCAAGCGCTGTCATTATTACACAAAGAAGTCTTTGTGTGGCACAAAACCCGGAATTTTCTCCAGCGTATCTGCACCAATCATAGCCGAACGCTCAACGAGCCAGACCTCGAAGGATCACACCTCGCATTACCTCGCATCTCAGCATGCCATAGGAACCGATCCGGGATATTGGTTTCGGAGTCGCTAGAAATTTTGATGAATCATAAGCAGCCCTTTCAGGAGGATCTATGTAACAGTATGTGTACACGGCGTATTGCATGGACCAAGTCTAGGTCCAACTCTGCGGCATTTCAGCAAGCGTTATCAGACGCAGAGATGCGGGCATGTTTTTCCCGTACCGCTGTAGCACAATTGGGGGCAAGTTTCGCAACGGGTTAGGTTTTTAAATATCGGGTATCACCACAGCCGTCTAGTGCAGAGCGTGTGGGCTGAATGAAATGCACATCTTAACAAGAACATATCGTTGAGAAAGCTTAACAAGGGTCCTGTCAGATTCCAAACGCCGTGAACGCTCAAACAACGGCTGCACGGATTTGGCAATGGACATGAGTCGGTGGGAGAAGAGCATACGGCACTTTCCAGGTCACACGTGGGGTAGAGAACCAGCAATCGAAGCCAGCCCTGACGTTGATTCCAGGAGGATCTTCGGAGGGGCTCTTGCGCGTACACACGGACACCACCGCAACTTCCAAGGCGCAAGGCTGGTGGCTCTTCATTTGCTGCCGGGTTACCCTCCCAAGCCATTCCGCGCGCCTTGGGCAATTTTCCATGTTTAGATTAAGCTCCTCCAAGTTCCGTTGCAGCGGTTGCACGGACTGAGCCGTGGAGCTCCAGAGCCAGAGCGTCTGTACGAACGGAACCATGTCTGTGGTGAGGATGGGATACCGTAGCCTCAACGGCTATCCTGTCCAACGCCTTCTGGAGTGAGGCTAGTTGTCTGGGGCCGTTATTAATTACATGGTAATTACGATATAGCTACTGTCTGCGTTCGATCACGAACCCTGGTCGATGTTAAGCGCCTTGAGTTGATATCGACATCAATTAGTACTCAACTGTGTACATATTTGTTTATCAAACTAAGGGAAACACAGCCTACTGCCAAGGCATGATAGAAGACTGCGCGCAAGGGATCAAGCCTGCTTGGTCAATTGCAAATGTAATTGTAATGACTGGACTTGCGATAGTACGGAGTTGCACGCATTATCCTGAGACTTATTCATCTGCAAACTTTGAGACACATGTTCACAAACACAACTTGATACAAGGCTGCTCTTGATGAAACAAAAACGCCCCATATCGGGCATCACACAGATCGCCTCACTGCGCAAAGGCTACGGTAGCCAGTGGGTAGCTTACTGGCATGGTACGGCAGCGATGAACACGCCATGCAACCGTTTACTAGCCCTGCGCATTTCATGGAGTCTAATTCTCCGTCTCAGCCTGCGCCTTCAGCTTCCTGTACGGGTTAACCGTCAAGCGTCGCGGGTGAACGTTTGAGGTCAGTCTGTCCACGCGAGGCGAGGCTGGCCCAATAGCCATGCCTCATTTTGGGCAAGATTGGGTCGGCCCGCTACTGGTTAAGACGTCAAAGCGTATTTAAGGTTCAGAACGCTACCGCAGCGTTGTTCGCGTTACTTGCCATTTGGTTTCTGAACACTGGGGATGCTTGGAGCCACGGTCCACGGAGCACTGACAAACGGGGATCGCCATGTGTGGTCCTCCACATCGCATTGCAAGCTGATTCAGGCTTGAGGCAAGAATGTTATGCTGGGGTTCGACATCGCCTCACTATCGTTGGTGTTTGATTGACCTCCTGGTATGAGGGCGATCATAGGTTGCCATGACTCGCACCATCGACACCCAAAATGCAATCTTGAGGTGGAAAGGGTGAAGTTACCAGTTACCCAGGTTGCCCTGCGCGTGACTGCGTTCTTTACGCGCGGATACCGACTGCCGTTACAGCACACTCGACGCAGTCGTTTCGTCAAAAAAGCCCAATGTAGACTCATGCACTTGCATGAGATGCAACGAACTTACCCATTGACGAGCACGGTCCTTCACCATTGGCCGCATTCGGAGCCTCACACTTTCCCAAAAAGGTGATGAAGACTACTTAGCTCACAACTAGCCTCCTCACGTGCCATGGTCGTCGATCCTAGCGGTGTAGTGTGTGGCGACTATCGCGCCATCAAATTTAGAGGTGTATTTCCCGCCTGTAACCCTCCGGGAGCATGTTTCCCGCAGAAGCTTGTTCTCCTGTAAAAGGTGCTTCGATAGGGCCGACTTCAAACGCCATCAAACGCCGCCTCGCCCCAGAAGTTCTGACACCGTCGTTCTTAGGTCTCCGATTTTTGCGGCTGCTAGTTTGGCTCCAGCATGGCGCCGGTCCTTGCTGGAACTTGCTACCATTTTGCTGGGATCGCACTGATACTCATCACAAAGCCCATTTCCATCTTGTACTTTCGTGAAGGGATGCAGTACGATTTGGCGATATTGTTGAACACGGTTGTCGTTGAAGATTGCCAACGCTACGAGTCAAGGCCAGATACAAGCCTTGAGCGGGAGCAGCGTCAGGGCTATGTGCACCAGATCGATTGCAGATGATGAGTGGTTAGTTCACGGGTCATTCCGAATAGCGCGTTCCTTGCGCTCTCGTATTCAGACCAAAGTGAACGCATGACTGGGCAGTCGTTGACCATAGATTCTCTCGTGTTGAAAGCCTCGCTGACAGCAGTTCAAGGGCTCGGATTCTCAGCCCCAATAATAATAAAAACGTGAACTGAAACTCTTTCAGCATGTGAGGAACCGGGTTCCGAGAATGCCTGCTCCGTCATGACGTTTGCGGAGACGCCATGTGGGATCATTTGGTTTAGCATACCCACCTAGACCCTGAAATCCCGCGGTCTGACAGCTCACCACGTGCATACACAGTACAGACGAGCTGTACCATGCGTGCCCCCCTGTAAACACACTTTTGGTAAATGCTCAAATCTTCTTGGATGCTCTAAAGGCTGAAGTCGAGACAGAAATCGTACGTTCACTAGTTCAATTAACCGCGAGTAGGGCAGTAGGGTTGACGATGCAAGAGAATTTTAGACACAGCAATGATTCGGTAGCTCTTGCCATGATAAGACGATCATGCAATAAGTCATGCAACAAGTCGTCCAATGTTGAGCACGGGTCTGCTATTGAGCGCACAGGGACTCGTTGCGGCTTCATCTTCCGCGCGCGTGCTTTTAGAGCGTTTCTCGTATGTTTTTACTTGCGTGTCATTTGCGCATGCTCTCGTTAGCTGCTGGCTGTTGGACGTATGTGGCGTCTACCACAATAATACGCGGGCAAGAGTGATCCGAGGCAACTAGACAGAACCACTCAGAGGCGGCCGCAAACACACTCCGTCAAAGAACAAATGCCGACCGCGCGGGGCCAAACTCTATGTCAGCAAGAGCGACACCATTCTTGAGCCGACAGCGTTGAGCACCTTCACGGCTAGGATCTGTTCCCATCCGTGTGCAGTTGCTCGTGCGGTACCCGTTTGGTAGATTTGCCCGGCCCTCCTTCGGTAGGCTAAGCATTTGGGCTCTGCTGCATTTGATGATCTGTGCAGACGCAACGTCGCTCCAAATGCACTTGCACAAAGCGTTTGATGATTGGCCGTCATCTAGCGTATGCGCGTCGCAATGGGGGTGGAGGATGGAGGCTGTTTGGGCCTCGTATCGAACGAAGCTCAGGGCAGCAAAGGAGGCAGTGCTGGGTTACATATGATTGCTCTGGAATGAATCGCCGGAATGGCATGGGTAGAGGCAGATCACCCAATCCTTGTTCACTGAACATGCAAGACGGTGAATCGATGATGCTGGTTGGTACGTCAAGCCGTTGCCGGAGCTAGAGTCAGGGCAGTCCGACTGCCATCGCTGTCGGCGTCCGCCGTATTGCTTGCAAGCAAACCCCGCGGCAATTTGCTCGGAAGGATTCTGAGCGCGTATTGATCCATTGCAGAGAAAGAGACGGCAAGGTGAGACATTGCTAGCTTTGTCAGTGACAGTGTCTACGACTACCGGCGTGTGCCAGCCTTGTCGAGTCTGCAACTTCCCCGTAGATGCCGTTGGCACTTCCGCTCCTCCCCGCCGCCGCGAATATCACCGCTGGAACACGTCGCGATCCATACCGAAAGAAGTGCGGACGTCTTGGCTGCCGGCCACCGAACAAGGGTTCCTTTCGGTTCCGCCGATATGTCTGCCCAGTGGCCTCCATACGGCCCCAGGTTTTGGCAGCTGTAGCCTCTTGGAAGCAGAACATGGGTGAATGATTATCAATCGCCAGCCAGCCTGGACCTTGTGTGTAGATCCTTAGGTACCCTGGTTGCATCCTCACCGGACTGTTGTCAACGCTGACCTATCTTAGAGAGCCCAGGCGTCGATACTCAGGGGGAGGACGACCCAGAATTCATTCAGGGATCGCGAACCATCAGTCCAAAGACATGTGTTTGGTAGCTGCGAAGATACGGTCATGGGTAGATGAGTGATACGAGAATCCATGAGCGCGGGACGTCGCCGGTCACAGAACAGGATCATGACAAACGGCGACCTCGAGACGCGGACGTACCCGATCTAGGCCCAAAGATCATGTCATAATGGCCTCTTGATTCTCCCCTCGCACATTGTTCAAACCTCCGTTTGGCTTTGCGTGCAGGTTCATACTGTGTTGATCGTCTAGGCACGGCGCCTCAGCCCAGGCGTGGGTTTGTTTCCGACTGTTGCTGGCAATATAACCCAGGAACTCCCGTCGGTGAAAGCTCCGGTACATGCTGGTCGTTGCGGGGAGTACGTCGACCATGTCTGGGACGGTAGGTACTCCTGGAGCACTATCTTTCAAGTCGCTGCCATTCAAGGGTGTGCATTATCCTTCCAATTGCGGTTTAAAAAATGCCACAGTATGATCCGGATTGGTTCTTCTTTCGCTTTCCTTGCGACATTGTCGCGGGGGCAATCGAGTCGTCTCGTTAGCTACTATGCGGCATTGATGCAAAGGTCTCTACTGTCTTCAGCCTTTGCTTCATCAATGTTGTCTGCGCGGTGATTGTACGAGATTCTCTCACTGTCGTATTACAATTTCGACACGAATATCCGAGGATGCAACAAGCTCCCCTGTATCAGGTAGTTGTGCTGCTTGCGCGTCCACACAGAGAAGGACAACGACGGTGTTGTGGTGTTGCAAGAGTCGGAAAAGCAAGCCTTGTGCGCCACGCCCACTTGCCTGACAGGGTTATCCGCATCGCCTCAATCACTCCCCAATATTGCTAACTTTGCACGCACGCTGCACATGTTCACGCATCTCTTTTCTTCTGATGGTACCATATGCTTGGATCTCAGCCATCCGCAGATCCGTGCATGCCTCTCCATTAATAGGCGATCTGCTGGGACGAACTTTTCTCGATCGTTGCTACCGCGCAGCGTCCAGGCCAAAGATCGAGGCGTGTCATCCATGAACCGAGACTCCACGACTCTTTGACGTGGGTTGATGACAGTCTATCGATCGGATTATTGACGCCCACGTTGTAGTTGCGCGAGCTGCTGTGCACCTGTCGCAAGGCAATCGTGTTGCGTGCACCTGCATGCATCATCTGGACCACATGAGCCGTTGACATCATAATGAGTGCTCGCGCACTCATGAATTCTACAGAAGCGTAGATGGGATCCGACATATGTCGAGCCTTATCATGTGTAGTCGAGGACCATGAAGGACTCGAAGGATTCTGACTCAGCATTGGCACTTGCGCTCGTTACATGAATCCTTCAAGAACATGTCGCTTCCCTGTGCCGTCATCCAAACAAAGAGCCTGGCACTTCCACAGTGCAGCTGCTTGTAAAAAAAAGCTGCACCATCTATCGAGCCCCGGCGCCATAGATGGAATATACTTGGAGCTGTAATATGTTTCAGAGCTGAGCGACTGCGGATTCGTCGGCACGTCACACATCGGTAAATAGAACAACACTAGCACAACTACGCCGCTGAAAGGATCACTGCATTATCATCCATGGCACTCAAGCATAAGTGGCCGGTGAGGTCCTCGACCAGTCTGTAAGCCCCTCGCATGATCCTCATTTACAAGCGGAAACCGCAGCCCGTAAAAGCAAACAAGGCCAGATCGAGTTACCCGGAATTATTCCCACTTCTTAATCACATCGAAGATAACTTTTCATCATCAACATGGCTGTTCACTTTCTCAATCTTCCTCCTGAGATTCTTCTTCAAATTCTCTCGAAGCTATCCATCAGACCACTGCTTCGATTTGCACAAACGTCACAGTATGCTCGCAAGCTGGCCTATACAGATCTCCAGGCGCTCTCTCTCGCAGTCTGTCCGTCTCATCAAGACTCATGGCATAACAAACTCTTCGCCGCTCGGCGGAAGCCTGAACACGACTTGCACGCGTGCGTCCAGATACCGCGGGCCTGTGACTTTTCCTACACCACTCTTCTCACTTTCCACAACAAGATCATCTCGAGCATTCTAGACCGCCATGCACAGACTCTCCAAAAATTAGAACTGGCACTCTGGACGCTCTCGGTGTCTGTCGCCGAGTCAATCAAGACCTTGTCCGCCCTCAGGGAACTCAGCATACGCATCGAGAGCGTGCATACCGTGCCACGGACCTATCTCTGCGTGCAAAAGAGAGAAGAGTGCAAAGCCTGGACGGTCCTCGCATCGAACGCTGACTCAATCCACGCGCTGCGCATCGAGAACGCCGAGATTAATTCATCGCAGCTGCTCGACATCGTGGGTGGTGCCGCGCAACTGCGAGACTTGAGTTTGAGTGGATGCAGCATGCTCACCAGCTCGATCTGGGATGCCACGAGGCTTACCAAGCTACACAAATTCAGCATCCTCTGCTGCCCCAACATCCATGTCGCCGACACAGCGGTACAAACAATAAGCAAAATGCACAGATTACAGGTACGTCCGCTTTATGGTTTTTTTTTGCCCATGCCGAGGATGTCATCTCCACTGCAGCGTCGCACACGATAAGCGGGACCGTAGCTGATCTGGCTTGTGTGACTACAGGTACTCAATCTGCATGGCTGCAGTGGACTGGACGGCGAAGTCCTGGAACAGTGGAACAGGGACGTGTGGCGCGTGCCTGTGTTTGTGGCACCGAACCCGCGTGGCACTACGAAAGAGAACCTTGTCATCGAGGTGGACCCAGATTACATGGAAGACGAGGAGTATCCTCTTCACGAGGTTTGATTGATCTATCTAAAGTTTGGATTATGTGTTTTGTGGTTTTATCTGTTTCGTTGCATACGTTTGCGCATTGTCAATTCGTGCGCGATACTGTCCTCCAATCTCCCACTCTCAAAAGCCAATTAGTTGTTTCCGCCCTCTGTTGTCGTACCTAGTAGCCATCTCCGTACATCTTGCGAAACTCCATTCCGGTATACTGAACTGGACCACCAACACCGTTCATGTACATGTTGTTCTCGTAGACCGAGCTTCGGACGAGCTGCTTGGTCTCCTCACTTGCCCTGCTCCTCAGATACCGAGTGTACTCGGAGACGCGCTGAGCCTTGATCTCCCATGCCATATCGTAGTCCATCTCATCTTGCACGCTGTAGTGACCACGTCGAACCTGCTCCTGAGGATGCTCCGTGGTAGCTTTGGCGCTCTCGGCTTCTTGGACTGGCAGCTGCGACCATCGCACAGTCTTCTTGACTTCCTTCTTAGGCACCGGCTCCTGTTCTGGCTGCTGTGGTTTCAAGCTGATCGTCGATGCCTTCCTCTCGATCTGAGTCGTGCCCTCGGCTTCCTCCTTCTCGATCATCAGAACGATGCGGTATTTCTCCTCCAGCCACGCGTTGACCATGCCCGGGGCCCATCCACCAATCCAGGCAAGACCTTGGATACGAGCGTACTCCTCTGGATGGTAGATTCGGCTCAGAAGCTTGTTGGCGTCGGCTCGGGTGATCTCGTTGATGCGCACTTTGTTGAGAATCTCCTCGTGTAGGTATTCGACACGGGAGTCACGAACGGCGGAGTCAAGGGCCTTGACGAACGGCGTCTCGTTAAGCGCACCCCAGTACTCTGCGAGGTTAGTGAACATTTCGGCAATGCTTGGACCGTTCGAGTAGGCTTGATCAGTCAAAGCGCTGAAGCCGCTCCCCAGACGCGCATTCATCATATGGTGGATATCCTGCAAGCGTGCCAGCACGGCGTAATACAAGTCTTCGTAGTCCTCCAGCGGACGGTGGACGGCTCGCTCGTCGGTGCGTTGATGGATAGTGGCTTTGATAAGCTTGATGTCATTGGCGTGGGTCTGCATGGGACTAGGGTTGAGCTGTCCACCATGGAGGCGAACGTAGAGAGTGTGCAGACTGGGACTGTAAAGGTTATGATCAGATTGACCGAAGAGTGTGGTCCGTTCATCAAGAGATACGAGAAATCCGCTGATCTCCAGAAGGATGGAGACGACATAATGGGATGGGTAAGGGTTGTCCGAGGCTTCGACGGCGGTCTGAGAGGCAGCTGCGCTGAACGGCGGGAGAACAGCCAAATCTGTACGGCTGGGCATCTTTTCAGGACCAATTGCAAGGATGGCTGAGTCTGCTGGTTGTTGTACAAACTGTTTGTAGCACCGCAGCGGCGTTGCTTGGGTATGAGAAAGTATGGAAAGGTTGTGAGTAGAGAAAAGCCAGCGAATGGGTCGGCTGGCTCTACTTCTCTGACTCTCAAAGGAGGGGGCTGGTAGATGGCTAGGTGTGAAAGTGAAGAGAATCGCATGTTCTCGCCCAAGTGAAGGGAAGTGAAAGCAATCCGCGACAAACGCGTGGCTGCACAAAGTCCATGCCCGCCCTCCATTGGCGGGACTGCGTCGAATCCGGCATAATCCAACCTTCACTGCCTGGAAAAATCAGTTGTCATCAGTTGAGTCATGCAGTTGAAGTGTCGTCCCTGGTGTCGAGATATCACGAAACTACATTGACGTCAGCAACCCTCCACGCTTTCACTTTGCCGTCATCTGGAGTAACAAATACAACAAGCAGCAAATGTGTTTGTATCTATCTCAATGGAATCAAAATCGACCAGCGGTCAGGCTTCTGACCAACGCCTTGCCATCGAACTCTCTCAGCCGTCGAGGTAACTCTGTACGTAACCAGTCCTTGCCCACAAACACACCAACGAGTGCACTCAACGTCAGGACTCTTAGTGCCCACTTCCTTGCCCTCCCTGGCTCTACCTCCGCCGACTTCTCATCTCTGAAGACGAAGTCTTGCTTTCGCCAGAAGATACTTCGTAACCAGTACATGAACTGCCAGTCTGGATACATCATGTTGTTCAGCCCTGTCGTGGGATCGACAGCCCAATTCATGCATCCACTTGCCCAAACCAATTTCTTTGCTTCGCGCTGTGTCCATTCGAAATCTTGCGCTGCGGCTTCGTGCCGGACTTCGACAGTGGCAGGAGCAGGTCCGGAAAGGAGGGATGGAATTAGAGAGCGGGACCGATATGAAGGGAGCGACTTCAAGATAGGCTCGAGCAGGCGTAGGGTGAAGTTGATCTGACATTCAACTGTGTAGATGACGCTGAGATGGCCAGTCACTGCGGTGGTGTTAGAACGGTAGCCTGATACTTCTGCGGGGTTCTTACCAGTGTTGGGTCCCATCATGACGAAGAAGTTTGGAAAATCAGGGACAACGGTGCCAAAGTACGCCTGGGCGACGCCTTGGGTGTTGCTGTTCCACTTTGAATTCGGTTAGTTCATTGCTTCCTGCATTTAAATCTCTCAGGGTACTTACATAGTCGTTCAGTTTCAATCCATGTCTTCCAACAATCTCCATTGGGCTAAGCATCTGCTGTGTTGCAAACCCAATCGCCAACACAATCGCATCTGCGTGAATCTCGCGTCCTGACTTTGTTACAACTCCATCTTCCGTAATCCTTTGAACTGGATCATCGGGTATCAGGTCGACGTTGTCCCTCCATAGACATTTCAAGTACTCTGTGTCCAACACTTTCCTCTTGCAGCCAATCTCGACTTTTGGGATAAGCGCATCCCAGTACTTTTTTGGAGCTGTTCGCTTGACGTAGACTTCATTCTCTTTGGCCAGACCAGAGCGGATTGCGGCACCAGTCTCGATGGGAAATCCAGACCAGTCCATCTCCATATCGTAGTAGAACTTCGCGCGATAGAGACGCATAGCTAGTGGCACGTACCGCATCGTCGCTTTGAAGGCGGATGAGTAGTAGGGATTCTCGCGCTCCGAAAGGTATTGCGCTTGCCGTGCGAACTGGGAGATCTTGCGCACTGCGGGTTTATCGCCAACTTCGCCAGACATGATGGGGACAAATTGGGTTGCAGAGCAACCGTTACCTATTAACGTGTGTCAGCACGAGAGCCTACATCGATAGAAACCCGTGCTGCCTCACCTAGTACAACGACATCCTTCCCGCTCCAATCGAAGCTATGATCCCACTTGGCTGAGTGGAACATCTTCCCTTTGAACGTCTCCTTGCCTTGAACATCACACTCTTTTGGCACACTCAAGCTACCCACTCCGCTGACCAACACCTTAGCTCTCCGTATGGTCTTCTCTTTCGTCTTCAGATCCAGCACGTCGACCACCCAGACTTTATCCTGCTCATCCCAAACCGCCTTCTCAACGATGGAATGAAACCTCACTCTTTCAGTGACGCCATACCGGTCACTCACGCTCCTAAAGTATCGCTGGATCTCTTCGCGCATTGAGTATTTCCTGCTCCAGTCCGGATTCAGCGCAAAGCTGTAGCTGTAGAAATGAGAAGCAACATCGCAGCCGCAGCCAGGATACGTGTTCTGCAGCCATGTGCCGCCCACATCCTCGCTCTTCTCGATGAGTTCGAAATTCTTGATTCCTCCGAAGTTCCGAATGATTTGTACGGCGAGCCCAAGGCCGGACATGCCGGCGCCGATTATGAGGACTTCGGTGTCAAACGACATGGTGATGTTGGAGATCGGTCTGGTAGGCGTTGAACGTACAAATATCTACCCGCACGCAAGGCAAGAGGAGAACAGAGGGAGAACTCGCCACTGCTAAAGCAAGCAAGAGACGCGCGAAATCTCGAGGTTGAGGGGAAGTTGGCTACTTATACCTTCCCCAGTATTGAAAGTACCAGCGGCTCGCTATATGTCTGGCCGACGCCACAGCAGCCATAATCTGTCACAGTGGATCCATTGTATACTGAAGTAGGGCCATCTAGTCGCACCGAGAGCGCGTTGGTGCGGGGAGACTTTCAATGATGTTGTAATTGACCAATTATCATGTCACGGACAGCTGTTGCCCGTCCCCACACAATACCGGATTACCCAATGCAGGTCTTGGCTCGAGACGAGCTACACGCGTGTACTTGAACGTGATCCAGTCCACCCTTTCAACAGATTTCTGGATCGTTTGTTGTGAAGTCGAGGAAACAGTCTGGTGCTTGAGCAGCTTGCACGGTCGACAGGATATTACATAATGAATGTGATGCAGATGCAGCCCTGGAGCCTGGGGTATATTTCAGCGCTTGGCCATGCGACAACTAAGTAGATTACATAAATGCGAAAACATCAGGCGTCGTAATTTCGTCCCGATTCCGTATGTTCACGATTCTACCGCCCGAGACCTTGCGTGATGCCCACCGATATACCAACGATGAGCAGCACAGCATTGAATGCCGCCATCATGTAGAACGGGCTCCCTGGGCCCGTGCTGTCGAACAATGCGCCTCCCGCCTTAGTGAGCAGCAGGATGCCGAACCCACCAAGTAGACTGTACGTGCCAGCTATCGAGCCCTTCATATCGTTGTAAGATTTGGACTCCTGAGGTGAGCTGGGTCTGCTCGTGGAGTAGCTTTGGTTCTGCGGCAACAGGGGTTCCTCCTCATACACCGGGGTGACGGGTCCGCTTGTCGGTGGCGTCGCACCCGCCGAGGGATGGTAGCTCGCATCTGCTGCATCTGACGCCGAGCCGTTCGTGCTAGACTCATCGTTGTTGATACCACGGCCTAGGAGGGCGAGGGAGCAAACGATAGCACCGATCTGACTGATACCAAGAAGGGCGACAATGATGAAGATAGCGCCCGTCCCATCCTCGCTTTTGTAATCAGGGCTAACCAGTGATCCAAACATAGCATAGCCCGCGACGCCTGACGCAGCTGCGAGAAGCAAGGGAATGTTATATCTGGGATATTTGCCAGAAAGGTAGCCGAAAACAGGGGCGCAGAGAAGAGCGATCAACTGACTGATTCCGGTTAGCATGGCAGCCAGCTTGTATGCCTGCGGGCAGGCATTTTTGATCTCAGATGGGTCGGAAGGGCTAACGACACATTCGCCAGTCTGGAGGAAATAATGGTTGGTAAAGAGCGGGATGAAGAGCGATATGGCAACGGACGACGCGCGCGCAACGAAGCCGCCCACATAGCCAAGACCTATCAGAGGAGATTTGAAACCCAGGCGGACGCTCTCAAGGAAGAGGAAGGGGTACGACAAGACAAGGTCGCGTGCACGATCGGCAGCCTTGTGCTCGTGCTTGCCAGTAAGACGTCGCCACCCCTTCTCGTCCTCGCCCGGTAGACGGCGCAAGCCAAAGAAGCAACCAATGGCCACAAGAATGGCGACTGCGCCAACAAGATAGAAAGCCGCGGCAACGGCAGCGGCAGGACTCTCGCCAGCCTGCTGGAAACGCGTGGGCAGGGGCAGAAAGACCAACAGAGCAACGAGCGCGCCGCAGCCTGTGAACATGCCAACCAATCCTGCGAGCTGCGACGTGGACGCGCCTGTGTCATTCTTGGTCGAGGCACCACCGTCTGGCTCGCGTGAGCCTGATCGAAAGCGGTCGGGGGTGATGGTGAGCTCTGAGGAGATGGAGGCAGCGACACCATGTCGACTGCCATCCGCAACCCGTCTCAGTGTAGGACTTCGGGGATCCGGCCGCACTTCCTTGACAACCGTCATGGTCGGCAAGATGGCAGTCACCATGGTCGCACTATCCAAGTCAGCTTGCACCTTTCTTTTTGGTTTTTGGTCTAAGCAGAGACTAGAGACTCACGTCGCGCTTCCACCCAAGCTGAATAGTACCCTCGCCAGAAGCAGGTGCGGGTAGACATTCTTCGCCTGGACCAGCACCCACAGGCTGAGTCCCACAACGATATATCCTGCGACCGCGACAGCTCGAACCCCAACCCTGTCACTAAGCAGGCCCCAAACCGGACACGCAATCAGCGCGACCAACTCATCGACGAACCCCAGTGTGCCGACTGCGCCGCCGACATTCTTGCTCTGTCCAATGCGCTGTGTAATGACGAAGCTGATGCTGCTGTTCAAGAACACGAGAAACGCGATGCTGAAAAGCGCGACGCCGAAGAGATACGATGCGATTTGCGTGCGCGTCGCGGTGAAGGCGAGGCCGAGCATCTTTGAGAAAAGCTCGGTGGAGCTGACACGTTATCGAGGGAACATTGAGGTGCGATAGCGTGACGGTGTGTTGGCGTGATATCTCGATACTATGGGTTGGGGGCTGCCCTTGCTTATTACCAGGAACGTCATTTAGCAGCAAACACGCGCTAGCCACATTGTAGCCATGCCATCAATCAGCTCAAGCCGGATCTTGTACCGCCCTTGCTTGGTGCGTCCCTTACTGAATATTGGATTGACCAATCAATCAACTTGGTAGTGGTATTGGTCGTGGTTATAATCGACGTCAAATTCATTTGCGTCCATCTTTCTAATTACTGCCAGTACGAAGTAGTATACAATCTGCAAGTGCAGGATACGAGGGCGGTTCGACTATCGTGAAAAGGAACCCAGCGGTAAGCCACCCTTGCCAATGCTCCCTGAACTCCCCTCGACCCGTGAGAACTACAGTCCAAATATTATGACGATGTTGGCCGTGAAGCCTGTGTGCTACAATACATCAAGACAACCATTTAAAACAACCTTAACACCAGTCCACGCTATGCAAAAGCAGATAACTCGCTGACGGATCAACCCTTGGTTGTAACCGCCTCTCCCTGTCATGGCCAATGCGGTCGTCACAGGAAGGCTCGAGACCTCTAGCGGTAATAGCCAGAGTCACCAGCTGATGTCGATGTGTTCGGGTCATATATCGGGCCCGAGGGCTTGTGAACGATAACGACGGTCTGGGGCCGGCCTCCGTAGCTGTGCGAAGAGTGTGTGGACTGTGCATAATTGCTGGATATTGTGGCTGTTCTGTGTTAAACTCGTATACTGGCACGAGACCGTAAAACAATGACATACCAGATTTGACTGACGGCCTTTGGGCGTAGGCACCCTTGGTCTGGTAGTGTGAAGATGTGCAGGAAGACATTGTTGATTGGTGTGGAGAAATTGGAAAGATTTCGGCGACAGTGCTGATTCGTGAGGTTGACTTTGGGTGGTGCGAGAGCGTAAACTAATCGAGGTCTACGAGGAGGATGACTGGTTCTTGAGCGGTAGACAATGTGCTTGTGTGGTTTGAGTGGTGGTAAGAAAGAGAACTATCTGCCTACCGTAGAATATATATTTCTCCAGGTAGACACCTGACTACTGAGGCCTCTCATTGCCATAGCCAGTGGTGACCGTCTGCTACTGGGTGCTGCCACAGGCCTCCGCGTCTGCCTGAATGCGCAGTCGCGTCAACGAGGGTTTTCGAAGCTTGCGGAACACTACGCGTGGCAGTGTCTGGTGTGTATTCCTCAGGGAAGGAAGGGCGGTACACGCGCTAGGCACATTCGCACACTTCTGAATGGCGAAGTCCCGAAGAAGCAGAGAAGACTCATCGCTACCAATCTATACGTTAGGAGAGTACACTGCCCACACATTCAGACCGCGCAAAAGCAGTCGCGTCTGCAAGGATGACTGGCAGCTGCAGGTACGCAGGCCAGAATTGAGTCATCCTGGCCTGTGAAACCAGTGAGTGGCGAGAAGCCTTCCATTGACGATTGCCGAGACCAGGCTGAAGTGCGCAAGTTGAGCAATTGATAATGAAGGTGTCGCATCTGGGTGACTGGCTAGCGTGGGGGCCTGCTCGCTGCCTGGTTCTGGTGAACTACGACGGCGGTCCTCACCGGGCCATGAACTCGAAACGAGCGCAGGCAAAACTGTTTTACAAAACGGAAACTGACGCAAAGAGAGTGGAATGACGGCTGGAAGAGCGGTGTTGGAGAAGGCAACTTGATGAAGACATGGAGGCAGTGCGCTTCGAGGCGGGGTGAGAGTAAGCTGCGCCTTGTTAGGCACTCGCGAGGCACTTGCAAGGCACACACGAAAGCACTCATACTTCAAATTCGCGTCTATTCATCATAGCTGTTGTAAGTTGTAATGTGATGATTCTTGGATAGGAAAACCATAGCTGGCCAGATTGGCGCGTCCGCGATGGATTGTGACGACGCAAAGCGACGCGTGCAGAGCTCCAAAGCTTTGGCCAAGGAAGCATGACGCACACCTGCCCAGCTGTCCAACGTACTGCTCTCCAATTCGAAAACTAACCACTTGCATGGCAGACATTGTCCGATCCTACCCCGCAAGATGAATCTGCTCGCTTTGAGTCGTGTTTTGCGGACCTGCATGTAGGTACTGCTTCTACGACGACCCGCTAGACGGCGACCCGCTGGCAACTTTGTTCTCGATTTTGCGATCCCTAATCATTCTGTACATCCCGATGCTGGGCTGCACATCCTTGAACCCATACTGAGGGTACAATTTCTGTGCTGCTGGCTCAGCGACTAAGCTCACATACGCTTGAGGGGCATGTGCATCGACGTAGTCGATCAATGCTTGCATGATGCGTTTTCCCAGTCCACGCCGTTGATGCTCTGGGTGCACCGCAACATCGCATAGTATAAGGAAAAGGGACTTATCGCCCACCAAACGCCCCATTGCCACAGGTTCCTGACCAGGGCTAGGCGTTGATTCGTCTAGCATGACTTTGGTTTCGTACGCGAGAATACCAACAAAGGAATTTTCCAAAGCTTTTGGTACAGCTTCAAGTGGTGGAGGCGTCATTCCAGCAAGCTTTCGTAGATCATGGTAGACTTGTGGTGCGGGCAATCCTTCTATGATGGTGTACGCGTCGCAGGTCGTCATTTTCGAGAGGTTGGCGATATTGTAGATCGTGATGAGAATTGTAGATCGTGATGAGAACCGTTGACTGTTGACGTGGTGTTGTGCGACTACAGCGCTCACGACGCGGTGTCAGATGTCCACTCCGGAGCGGAGTCATGAGACAGATACCCACATTCGGAGTACTCTCAGGCCCCCCACGCTCCGCATACTACTGTATGTATCAACTACTACGATTTCTGGAGGTATGGCAATTCCGATACTAAAGGTCGAAATGTTGGTGGTGCTCAGACGATCGGGCGCTGTTATCATCTCCATTGACATTTCTGCCATACTGCAGCTGTCCGCTCCTTTGTAGTGGACTAATACGTGTGATCAAAGCCCTAAGGCTGGCTGACCTGCAATAGCAGCCTGACCACGGCACGATGCCATTACCATATTACGCAACGACAGAGACAGTGTTCCTCGCCAATATGCCAGCCACCACGCACGCCGTCTGCCTTCAATCAAAAATCCACATTGACTGAAGTCATCCTGACCGCCCATCTACCTGATCTGGTTCTTGTTCAAAATACGAGAAGAGCCATGACTGCACGTGCTATATCGGAGAGCCAAACGAACGAGAGACGTGAAGTATTACCAGCCCGGAACGACCACTGTCGGTGTAGTATGTGCCTTCTAATCGTCCTGGCGATAATAACTGCTCCCTACCGACGGACCTTCAAGCTGTACACATGGCGACCACTGCAGGAGATGCGCGCAGCACACGGCGATCGTGACATTCTGGTTCCTTTGATCAAGCAATGGAAGGTGGAGAAGACCGAAGAGTTGCGATCGGTACAGGTATCGGTATGTTTGGAGCTATCCAGTACGTTGGCAGCTTCTGATCTTTGAAGGCTAGTTTCTGCGCTGGGGCTGCATTGGCAGGTATGCCCTGGTCCAAAGCCTCCGAAACCATATGGATTGCAAGTGCGCTTTTTGTCAGCTGTCTCCTTTGTTCGATATGGGCAATCATTGCTTCGATCCAGACCAAGTCAATCCTCGACGACTTGCCCGCGAAAGAGGACTTCGATGCAAGTCTCGCAGACACGGATGTGTTGCGCATACAACATACCATCCTGCGCTACAAACGCACTCCTGCTCTTCAACATTGGATTATGGTGTTCATCTGGCAGTTCCCTTCGATGAGTATGGCCTACGCCTGGGTCACTTTTCTCGCTGCTCTAACAGTACACATTTGCGAACCCTTCATTCGACGTTCGCCATGGTCGGATAAGAACAAGGTATTTTAGCCCTCTCAAAACACACAAAAGGTTACTCACGAGTTGCAGACAGCCATAGTGTACCTCGTGATTGGCTTTCTCGGTTTAGCCACATATGTCTTCACATCTGTCTTCGTCTATATGAGTGAGAAGGACCTTGAGCACCACATCGCCACGCGAAGGAAGAACGAAGGCGAGAACCAGGTCACGCATTCATATACTCCTAAGTCGACTGCGGCCATTCCGGAAATTCTTAGAGAAACTGGTGGCAGCGTCGAAAGGACTTCTTTCGAGCAATCCCGCAAGGATGGCATCATCGAGATCGACCTTGAACATCAGGCAGGGGCAAGAATGGAGTCGATAAGAATGGCAGTGCCACTCGACTTCAGCAACAGGAAGAAGCCAAGGTTGATACTGTTCAATTGATGCTAGGAGGGATTGGTGGTGCGGCGCAGTGAAGTTGTGCAGCAAGTCAACTCCTCCTATCTCCTGCATCAACTCTCGGGTAGCCCGAAAACGCATATCGAGAACCCTGCTGTCAACGGCAGTCACCTCCGGCATTCATTTACCTAATGTGGCTCCATGGTGGCTGCGATCTACACTGCGCTACTAGCATACACCTATCACGTCGATAACCGGTCCCTGTCGTTCATATGCCATAGCCGCTAGCGCCGTAGTCAGCAGACCACGAGCTTCCGATGCGACCGTCGATTGGCGCCATATTGGCTGGTGGGACTTACACATTTGCACTGCTTGGGTTCTGAAATACAGGCAGAGTGGTTCAAGACTGTCTCATGGTCCACTGTCCGCATGTGCGTTCTCGTCGCTCTCTCATAAGCCAGCTCACAACCCGAACGCATCCCGGGTTTCATATGATCCTCGGATGTGCAGCACTGGACTATACCATGTCCAATAGTCTTCACATTAACCTGGCGTGTGGACGAATCAATACGCCCGTGATTGATTCTGAAGAGCGCCAGCCTGTTTGTCTCTCATGTGAACGAGGTGAGGGCAACGCAGCAGAGTGAAGGGGTGTGAAAGCTGTAGTGTTATCTTGTTTATAAAGACGTGCAAGGTCTTCTGTAGTTTCAATTACCTTTAGCTCCCGACTAACTGCAATGATCCCATCTTTGTGCCGTGTAACTCTGCTCAGTTTGGTGGCTGCAGCTCTTGTTGCTACCAGACCAACGCGGCCGCAACCGCGACAGCTTCCCTCTGATATCCCAGAGTTCGTGCGCAAATATGGTACGAAGTCAGATATCGAAGTTAAGTGCGAAGAAGTTAATAACCACAGCGCCTGTCCTCTATCTACACAGCGAGGAAACCAACTTCCCAACCGACCTCAACACCTTCCTGACCCACACAACACCAGAAGTCAACTACACCTCAGTATCTGGCGCTCCAAACCCTATCACAGTATCAAACCTCAATAGCCTCGGCGCAGACGTCTACTTGACCTCGAAAGACGACGTGACCACCAACCCAGCGTGGCTCGGGGGCACAGCACCAGACAGCAACAGCGCTTCCGCCGGCATCGACTCAGCCATCATCATGAACCAGAAACCTGACAACAGTGTCGACGTCTTCTACTTCTACTTCTACGCCTACAACCCGGGAACGAAAGTCCTCGACCTCCCGTTCTTGGACTTTGGTTACCACGTTGGCGACTGGGAGCACACCATGCTGCGCTTCCCGTCGCCCGAGGCGGCGCCAGAGGCTATCTGGTATTCGCAGCACGCGAACGGACAAGCGTTCCGGTACTCGAGTGTTGAGAAAGACGCAGACGACGTTCGGCCAGTTGTGTACGTTGCGAAGGGCAGTCACGCCAACTACGCGATTACAGGAGCGCATTCACATGTTATCCCGAACCTCAACTTGCCGTTTGGATCGTTGGAGGATCATACTGATAAGGGAAAGAGGTGGGACTCGCTGAGCAGTAGCTATGTCTATCAGTTCGATGCTGCCAGTGGTGCGTTCACTGCGTATGGTGATGCGCCGGTGGAGTGGTTGCAGTGGAAGGGACGGTGGGGTGATCAGGCGTATCCAGCTAGTGATAAGAGGCAGAAGGAACTGTTTGGGCAGAAGAAGTATGGCGATGGGCCAACGGGACCTGCGGATAAGCAGTTGAATAGGGAGAAGGTTTGCCCTGATAATGGCATTCAGTGCATAGTCAGGACTATCTTAGTTCCCAGGAGAGCTTAGGAGGAGTCCACGGTTCACATAGATAGATGCACTGTTATTTGATACCCTTTGCAGAAAGTTCCTACTCGAGCATAACGACATTCGAATAAGCTCCAAGGATGGTAGATTTTATCATGATCGGAGGACTGTAGGTTTTATAGGCCTCTGGAGTGTCTACAAATTTTTAGCTGCCGTTTCTGTTCGCGTTTCTGAAATAACTTTTTCAAAGGTGCCCAAGGTGTAGTCAGCCGTGAAAAGGCGCAACATTGTGTCTGCACCTGGACTAGACTTCTTCCCGACTGACAACGTCCCAAAAGTCACCCGCAAACTCTCCACCACCATCCATCAAGTTCCTGAACTCGGGATCTTTGCTCAGTGCTTTCTTCTCACAAGCGACAAAATCCACGACCATGTCTCGCAATGGGTCGATCTTCCCGGCTACAGCGCGATCTGCGCCCTGCTCGTATGCAAACCGGGCTAGCTCAACAATATCTGTGAGCCGCTCAGGGAACAGTTGGAATTGAGCCAATGCACGGTGCAACTTATGCAGCGTGAGATCTCTGAGTGGCAGCACCATGTGCATTTCGGCGAGCGCGTACAGCCTCGCGTGTGCGAGAAACACCGGAGCAAAGCTTTGCGAAGGCAACGTGTTCCGGTAGACGTCCTCTCGAGCATTGGAAGACGACGAATCATTGAGAGCCTGGAGACCGTACTTGCGTCGATTGAATAGAGCACGCGCGCTTCCTTGACTACGGATTTGTTTCCTAGTCGCCATTGGTGGCGAAGGAAGAGCACAGTAATCTGATGGTGCTGATGTCGAGTTCGCCCAGGCCGCCCGATCAGCTGCCGCCACAGGTAACACCTGTGTTGTCCAGTGAGTCGAGGGGGTCGCTGAATTTAACAGCTCTTGTGCACCACTGACGGAAGCTTGCGTATCTGTGGTAACCTGCGTCGGCTGTGGCGTCGCATAGTCGTGTCGATATGCGTACTCGAGAAAGCGGATGAAGGTCGCCGGGTCAATTTCCTGGAACTCAGCGGAGCGACTTCGGGCTTCGCTCATATCGCCATTTATGAGCCTGTCGAATACTGCGGAAGTAGCAGCGACCGCTTTCGAGTGAACAATGAATGGTTGCCTCTCTTTCCCAATGTAGAATGTGAAGAGGTCAGATTGGACGATACTATATCTATATCAGCCTCGTCGATTTGGGAGCAGGAGATAATACGCACTCCTCAAATGATGTTTCCTTAGTGAGGTCGGCCATGATAACAAGGTCTATATTAGTGTGGAAGTAGTAATTGAAGATCTACTTAATACTTCACGGGCTGAGCCGAGAGTACCAATGTGTGCCGCACAAGATGGCGGGGTGCAGCGGCTGTGCACATAAGTCAGCGCACCTGCCACATCCAACCAAGGTTGCCTGTACGTTTCCTCCGCGTTTTTTTTACATCTGCAGCGCGCCGCAGCGTCTCCATAGGTGGTTGGGAGCGGGGAAGAGGCAACAGTCGCGTCTCTGGAAATATCAAAGGCCAAAGAAGCTGTTACAAACTTGCATGAACATCAGCATGTATAAGATACCATCGGTGAATGTTTACTATAATGCACCGACAGCAGCGTTCATGGAGCGGGGAGCATTGAAGATCAGCGTGCGGGTGCCGTTGGGGCGATCACGCCAATCACAACGGGCGGCAGTTTCGCGACTCCTCAAAAACCAGGTTTCCTCCTTCCGCGTCATGGCGTTTGCCACGATTCCTTCCCAGATCGCAGCACGATGATGATCATTCGGGAAGAGACGCAAGGGTTTCCATGCTTACTGACAGATCGTTGGTCGATAACCCTGTTGGAGGGGTCTGGAGCTGCGAACGACATGTGCCCTGTACGTCACATCTAGCAAGTTGTAATGTGGGTTGTTGTTTCCTCCTGGAGCTCTCGTCTCATCAATCTTTATATCGCTGCCTGTGACGCATTTTCTTCTACAATCATCGCGTGAATCCGTAAAGACGGCGCCTCAACTCCCATCTCGACGCGCTCTTGCTGGTCTCGCCGTCGTGACTGTGCTCTCGACAATTGAGAAGCGGCGTAAGAAGCAAGAGCAAAGCAGCAAACAAGAAGAACTACCCATTGAAGTCGAAGACATGTCGGGTGAATTGCAGACCATTCCTGCACGCCATGGTGTCGCGACTTTTGTGCCGCGAGGCCGCACGATCAAGGTCATCAACACCTACGGCAAGCAGGTCGTCAGTATGTGGGCTTTTACATTAGGCGCGCCGCCCGAGGATGACGACGAGGAGTTTCCAGGTGAGGAAGAGATCGAGAACGAAGCCAAGAGGCTACAGGAAGCTGCCGAGAAAGAAGAAGGCGAAGGGGGAAAGGTTGTCGAGTCTGACAGTAAAGAGAAGGAAGCTTCGGATGGGAAGGAGACCAGCGAGCAGGCATCACAAATTGAAGCCAGCGAAGAGAGGGGACAATCAGAGACAGACACGGGAGAAGAAGCTAAGGAAAAGCACGAAAAGCACGAAGACCCACCCGAGCAAGCGCCTGACACACCTGATAACGAGAAGAGTTCGAACGAGACTTCCGAGACTACCGCAAAGCAGCCTTCCAAGCGCACCTGGGCATCTTACCTTCCTTCAATTCCATACCGTGGCAAAGGCAAGGGCGACAAAACAGGCAAATCCGAGGCTGAGCAAGAACCAAGCCCCGAAGAGCAAAAAGCGCAAAACGACGCGAACACAAAGAAGTGGTCCTCATACATACCAACCGGAAAAGGATTCTCGAGTTACATCCCCAATGTCGAAGTGCCCAGCAAAGAGGGTGTGGTCAGCGCTTTCAAGTCCAGCCACTACCGCGATCCCAACAAGAGCTACGCTGAGCAGCTATATGACTTTTCTAAGACACCAGTAGGCGCTGGAACCATTGCTGGTAGGCCCTCCTCACCCCCCTCAATCTATCCCATGTACTGACAATTTCCCAGCGGCCACTGGCTCAGGCTATGCTTCCTCCGTCTACGCCGCATACAGTGCATACACGCAGACACATCCCTCGAAAGCCTCTGATCCACCTATGGAGTATCTATCGCTCCCACACACTCGCGCATCGTCATACAAACTCGTCCCAGAAGTTGACGATACCCTCCTTACGAACCTTCGCAATCCTATTATCACCTTTGTTGAGGACACCACACCTGGGGCTCATGACACGCTGACTGCAGCCTGCGATGCGAATCTATACGCAGCGCTTGGTGTCGACAAGCCGGCCGAGCACGGCAGTTGCGCCGAGAACCTCGTCCTTGCTCTGAAAGAGCTTAATGAGAACGCAGGACTGAAGGGTGCCAAGGCCGTCGGCGCAGACATCAGCGTGAACATTGCACCGACGCCTCTGCATCTCTTCATGGTGACCCCAGTCTCCCTTTCCTCGGACACAAAGGCGACCGAGTCAGGTGCCAAAGGCGCAAAACTTGCAGTCGAGGAGCCAAAGGGCAAGAAGAGGGGGTTCGTACGCTTCCGAGCTGAGCGTGATGTCGTCGTGGTCTTTAGTGCTTGTCCTATGGATGTTGGGCCCCAGAATGGTGGACGCTGCATGGCGGCAAACTTCATGGTTGAGGATGCTGAAGCTGATGACAACGCGTCGGTCAAGAGTGCGAAGAGCGGCAAGAGGACGCCGCCAAAGAAACTCAAAGTGGCTGTCAAGAAAGATGCTGCTAAGGAAAATGTCGAGGCAAAGGGAAAGAGCGAGGGGGAGAATGGAAGTGAAGAGAAGAGTGAGGATAAGGTTGAAAATGATGAAAAGGGTGAGGACAGGGTCGAAAATGAGGAGAAGAGCGAAAAGAAGAGCGAGGAGAAGAACGACGAGAAGAGCAAGGTACAGGATAAAGAGAACGACCAGGAAGAGGACCAAGCCAAGGACGTGGGAAACTCCCCCGAGAAGAGCGCAGAGGAGCCTGCCACAAGAGAGTCGGGAGACGAGCCTGCGGCCGCCGAGCAGAAGGACAAGGACGAGGCCAAGGCAGACCAGTCGTCCTCGACCAAGGAGCCGGCAGAGGACCAGCCTGCCCCCGATGTAGTAATGGCCGAAGAGAACAAGAGCGAGCCTGCAGACTCGAACCCCGAGGATAAGGCACACGACAGAGGCAGCGACAGGAGCAGCGACGCTCCCTCTCCCTCCTCGACGTGCGCTGCGCAGAAGAAGAAGCCTAAGAAGCTGGAGGTGCGCAAGAAGCAGTGAGGAAGCGTGGGTTTGATTTAATGTCTATCTGAGAGAGAGAGAGAGATCCTGTGGGTGCAACGAATATGTACATGATGTAATCAACTCCTATCCAATCCAATCCAATCCAATCCAATCCTCTACCATGCTGTCTCTCCCTCTCTACTAGGTCAAACTCACACCGGCCGCCCTTCCAACCCCAATCCCATGCCTACACTCTGCACCTCGCCCTCGCCCTCGCCCTCATCATCCCCCCAATGCGCCGCCTCGCCATCCCCCAACTCCCCACCCCCACGCCTCCGCACGCCGCGCCTATTCTCAGCACGGAGCTGCTCTCCATCCATCCCGTCCATGTCGTCGTTGGTCGCCTCGGCGCTGCTCTCCTCGTCCTCCTCGGACTCTTCATCGGCCACCGCGCGGCTCCTCCGCCGGAACCCCGTTAAATCGCCAATCTCGGTCGGCGGGCGCAGCTCGAACATGCTGTTGGGGCGGTCGTGCAGCGCGTAGCCGGGGGGCGGGGAGGAGCGCAGGTGGCGGGCGCGGTCGCGGTCGCGCGGGGCGTTGTCGACGCGCGAGCGCGACGCGTTGGGGCTCATGGTGGACCACCAGCCCGTCAGGCGCTGGGAGAGAGAGGGCGAGTCCGGGACGTGCTTGTGGTGCGCGGCGGCGGCGGCGGCGCCCGTGTCGAGAGCGCGCGGCGTGCGCTTCGCTTTGCGGGCGAAGTTGAAGCCGAGCGGGAGGTCGACGGGCGAGCCGGGCCGAGTGCTGTCGCTGTCGTCGTCCGAGACGGGGTAGAGCCCTGAGCCCTCGTTTCCGGACTTGGTGTCCCTGAGCAGGCTGTGCAGGTCGTCCTCGGAGAGCATGTTGGTCAGCTCTGCGCCGTCGTGGTCCGTGCCGCGCAGCGAGCGGTACATGCGCCTGCCCTCGTGGATCTGCTTCTCGAGCTTTGCGCGGTTGGCGATGAATTTGAGCTTGGGGAAGCACGATTGCTGGCCCACGTGGATCATGCGCGCGAGGCGCTCCGGGGTCGGGTCGGAGAGGATGTAGATGAAGTCGCTGGGGATGGATTTGGGCCAGATGGTGATGGTGCCGCTGAAGCGCTGCAGCCAGATTTCGCTCCAGTCCTGACCGAGAGGGCGGGGGAGGAGCTCCAGGTGGCGGAGGACCTTGAGCCATTTGTTCAAGTCGAGTTTGAGGTACTGTTCTATGGCCGAGCCGATGAAGCCGCCGCGCCATCCCCTTCCTCGTCGATGCGTCACTGGACGGCCGACTGAGCCTCGGGATGAGAAGAAGAAGATATTGATGTGTGGATTGACTTGGGAGACAATAGAAAAGCGGACGTTGAAGTGGAGGTTCAGCGCCTTGAGGGGAATGTCGGTCCTCAGCGACCCATCCTTCCACTTGTGACCGAACGAGTAAGGAGAGAGGGTACCGTCCTTGTCCTTCTTCATTAGTACGACTGGGTTGAGAATACCGGGAACAGCAGCAGAAGCTAGGACGGCGGACCAGATGACACAGTCAGGAGCAGTGATGTAGTTGGCGAGAATGGTGGGCGAGTGCGGGTCAGATGGAACGCAAGAGACGTTGAGGATTCGACCAGTTCGTTGGTATGCCTCTTTGAAAGTCATGCTACCCCTGGTCATCCAGGAGCATGCTTTCCCCCATTGCACGGCGTCAAAGCGGGCGCCAGTCTTGTACCATCGCTTCATCCAAGTGAAGGTGCTATCTTGAGATGCCTTGATGCGGTGCGCGAGTGCTGGGACCAGGAGCTTTTTCAACTCCTCATTCGTTCTCGTGCCCAAAAGCGCAGCGACTAGAGCTCCTCCAGACGTTCCGGTAATGACATCAGGGAGTAGTTCTGCGTCCATCAGAGCCTTTGCGACACCATAGTGGTAGTAGGCGAATGTTGCGCCTCCACTCAGACAGAGCGCGGTCCTGCCGAAGTTGCTTCCAAGATGTTTGAAGAGGGCACGCTTGTTCTCGGCATCGAGCTGCTTGGTACGCTTCAGGAAGTCAATTGAGGTGGCTGCTTCGTCGACAAAGTTTTGTACGAGGTCCTTGGTGCCGTAGTAGGTCTCGCTGTACAGCCTGGGGTTCTCGAACCCAACGAAATTGTTCTTCATGCATGCCTCGACCAGCGCACGCAAGTCCTCAACAGCCTTGCTGTTGCCTTGTATGCTTTTGGAGCCAGCCTTGCCATTCTCGTCGGATTCTGCCCTTTGTCTCAGCTTGACCATCTGCTCGTACACCCTCTTAACGGTCTTGCTGTCGTAATAGGCGTATTCGGGCTTCTTTTTCCACAGGTCGCTCCCCAGATATGCATCGAGCTCTTTTGCGCTTCGAATCCACTCTTCGTAGGTAGTTGCGTTGTGCAGCTTGTGGCGCAGTCTGTTGCGTGTCCCACGCCATGTGATCCAATGCTCGTAGAGATAAATGTACACTCTTGTCAGGACGTAGGCAACGCTCAGGAAGAGCAGCCAGCCCAGCACGAACACCAGCAGCGGCCACTTCAGCAGAATATACACGAAGCCCTCTCGCGTCTCGTCCTTCCCTCGACGCGGTGCGGCCTTGCTCTTCTTCTTTTTCCGCACGCGCTGGTGGACGGGGCGCCAATCATTCTGGGCTGTGAAGTGTTGGGGGGTCTCAGGCGGTGCGGTGAGGTCCTCGGTGGAGGGTGAGGTTTCGGGAGCAGCGAGTGCTCGTGCAAATTCGACGAAATCGTCGTCGTTCACGAAGTCGTTGTCGTAGTCGGGCAGCTGGGCGAAGTCGAAGGCCGAAGACGAGTAGGGCTCTGGCCCGTCGCTCTCTTGCTTAGTATCGGCCATGGAGGGCGGGTGTGTATCGCATTGTTGTGTGTAGATGCCTGGTACTCGGGAAGTATCGAATGTTACGTTGCGGCTGAAGGTACCTCGAGCATGTGAGAGTTGGGTGTTCAGGGGATGATGTCACAGATCGGCAGTGGCAGCCATGTTCCGCGCGGGCGTCTCTCAGGGTCTTGGGTTGTCTCGTGTTTTCACTGGTTTCACTGCACGGATGCGCCTCCTCCATCTGCACAACCTCACGGCGAGTAATGCTGCTTTGTCGCAGTCCAACCAACACTGCGATTCAGTCACAATGGGCTCGTCTATCCACCGGCAGCTGCAGCGCGCGGCGTCGCCTGATGACGCTTGCCATAGAGACCTCCTGCGATGATACCTCGGTCGCCATTGTGGAGAAAGGCGTAAACAACGGTAGCACCGTCGCGCGGCTGCATTTCCACAAAAAGGTCACCTCGAACAATACGGCATTCCAGGGTGTCCATCCCCTCTTCACGCTCAAGTCACACCAGGAGAACCTGGCAACTCTTGTAGCAGAAGCTATCGAGCACCTGCCGAAACATGGAGGCCTTCGTAGACTGCCAGACTTCGTGTCTGTGACTCGTGGTCCCGGCATGCGCTCGAACTTGTTCTGTGGGCTAGATACAGCCAAGGGTCTGGCAGTCGCCTGGCAGGTACTGGTGCCAAAGGCGTAGGATCACAATGCCCCAGTGACTGACTTGTGTAGAAACCGCTTGTAGGCGTGCACCACATGCAAGCCCACGCTCTAACGCCCCGCCTCGTCTCCGCCCTCAATGCATACGATGCTAGTGCCAACAAGGCAGACGCGCCTCTTGCCGACGGGATAGGTGTTGTAGCCCCCGGCTTCCCCGTTCTCTCTGTCCTCGCCTCTGGTGGCCATACCATCCTCATCGACTCGACCTCGCTTATCGACCATGCTATACTCGGCAGCACAGATGATATCGCTGTGGGAGAGTGCCTCGACAAGGTTGCGCGCGTTGTTCTTCCTGTTGAACAGCTGCAAACCGCTAAGAGCACCATGTACGGCGCGCTGCTGGAAACGTTTGCCTTCTCACAGCTCGCGAAGAAGTCAATGGCACTTGACTCCAAGCGCGACCTGTCAGGCCTCACCGCACACGCATACCAAGCCACGCATGGCCACATACACGACTGGTACATGCCTGCAGCGAACAACGAGATAGCCTTCGAGCGAGCTCGGACGCGCTGGGGTTGGAGCATCAACCAGCCCCTGACCAAGACCGGAGGTGGAAACAAAATCAATACCATGGACATGAGCTTCTCGGGCTTGATGACGGCCGTGGAGCGACTGGTGCGCTACCCCACCGATCCAAAGACGGGCAAGGTGTCCAAACAGCCACGGAGCCCAGAAGACATCAGTCTGGAGGAGCGTCGTGACATGGCGCTGGGCGTTATGCGCGCGGCGTTCGAGCACATTGCGTCTCGTGTCGTTTTTGCTCTGCGGAATGGCGCCAACGCTACTAAAACGGGTCAGAAGATACCGGGTGTCGTCATGTCTGGCGGCGTTGCCTCCAACGCCTTCCTCAGACATGTGCTTGCCAGCACGCTATGCGCGCATGGCTTTGGTGACGTAGAGCTCTTCTTCCCCCCGCCGAAATACTGCACCGACAACGCTGCCATGATAGGCTGGACAGGGATTGAAATGTTCGAGGCGGGCCATGTGGACGAGCTGAGCATCAGGGCGTTAAGGAAGTGGCCTTTGAATGAGTTGTTAACGCCCGTCGATGATGGGAAGATGTGAGCGACCAGCTGACAGGCCGCCATTCTTCGTCTACGTAAGACCAATTCCCCACGCATGAAAGAAGCTGTACCGCGAACATCTCCGCAAATCCCTTTCGGTAGGTGTGCTCCACGTCTCGCTTTGAAAACCCAGGGCATCCTGTCGTAAATGTAAAGGGAAAGGGAAAGAGAACAGGAGCTCAAACAGAAGAAGGAGATGGCCGCGCCGTCCAAGCAGCCATTCAGTGTTTAAAATCTCGGAAGGAACGAACTGGTCTGAAGCGGTGGTGATTGGGCAGTGCCGAGAAGTGCAGCGTGGGCTCATTCTTTTTCGTTAGACATGGAGAGCAAAGGGGGGGGGGGGGCGGGGGCGAAGTGGTCAGCAAGAAGGAGCCGCGATCGCGCCAGCGCAAGATCCACCAAGAGCCTGCAGGAGACTTCATAAATTCTTTCTACATAGCGCAAACCAGCGCCCACCGAGCTGCAGCAGTGAGTGTGATACGTGCCAAGGAACTTTTGAACTTTTGAACTTTTTGAGCGCCGCACGTTAAGAAATCTCCCTTGCTAAGAAACCCTAGCTACCCGCATCCTCGCGGTAATGCCCCGCAACCAAGAAGGCCAGCTCCAGCGCCTGCTTCTCGTTGAGCCTCGGATCGCAGTAGGTGGTGTAGTTGAGGCTCAGGTCCTCGTCGTCGAGGCCCTGGCTCCCGCCCGTGCACTCTGTGACGGCGTCGCCCGTGAGCTCGAGGTGCATGCCGCCCAGGAAGGAGCCGTGCTGCTTGTGGATCTTGAGGGCGGAGGAGAGCTCCGAGAAGATGTTGCCGAAGGAGCGCGTCTTGATGCCTGTGGATGTGCTGCGGGTGTTTCTGAGGCTCGAGGTCAGCTCTTGCGTTGGAATGGAGATGGAGAGTGTGGGGTGGGAGGGGGGGAAGGGGGGGACTTGCCCGTGCATGGGATCGCACTGCCACACGACGACGTGGCCGCTGCTCTTGACGGCTTCGATGTGGCCGCCCAGCATCGACTCGACCTTGTCGGCTCCGTAGCGCGTGATCAGCGTGACCTTGCCGATGTCCTTGCCGGGGTTGACAATGTCAAGGAGCTCGATCAGCTCGTCGTTCTTCATCGAAGGGCCGACCTTGATGCCGATGGGGTTTTCGATGCCGCGGAAGTATTCTACGTGACCTCCGTCGATCTGCCTGGTGCGGTCTCCGATCCACAGGAAGTGAGCGGACGTGTTGTACCAACCCTTGCCGTCCGTGGATGTCTGAGCACCCGGGTGACCGGCAGGGTGCTTCAGCCTTCTTGTCAAGCTTTGTTCGTACTCTAGAACAAGGCCTTCGTGGCTGCTGTACAGGTCGACGGTCTGCAGCTGGCCTGAGGTGTCTGCTCCGATTGTGCGCATGAAGCGGAGGGAGTCGGAGATGCTGTTGACAATGGCAGTGTACTTGGACTGCAATTCCTTGTCGCCCACATGTCCAAGACCCCAGTCCATGGGATTGTGCAAGTCGGCGATGCCGCTGCCCAATTGGGCACGGATGTAGTTCATGGTCGTGGCGGAGTGGAAGTACGCGCTGACGAGCCTGTCCGGGTCGACTCTGCGCTGATCCGGCTCATAACCGTTTAGAATGTCACCGCGGAAGCTGGGGACCTCCTTGCCATCCATTATCTCAGTGGGACTCGATCTTGGCTTTGCATACTGTCCAGCAATTCTGCCAATGCGGATCACGGGCTTGTTTGAGCCCCAGATCAGGACAAGCGACATCTGAAGGAGCAGCTTGAGTTTGGCATCGATCGGGTCCTCGGCACAGTAAGAGAAGAGCTCGGCGCAATCACCACCTTGCAGCAAAAAAGATTTCCCAAGAGCGGCATCGCGGAGGCTTGTTCGGAGCCTCCAGATCTCGGTCGGTGTGACGATGGGAGGAAGCTTTGTGAGTTGCTTCAGAGCCGCATCTGCTGCCGCTTGGTCCTCGTATTTTACTACTTGCTTGATGGGCTTCGACTGCCATGCTTCGACACGGTCAGAAGTGGTAGGAGAGAAATCAGACATACTAACATGTGGGAGACCAGGTATCGGATTGTCCATTCGTGGGCTGCGGCTGCGGCTGCGCTTCACCACTCGTGTACTGTTTGAGGTTGTTGTTTAGAGTGCCCATAGTTTCGTCGCTCATGTTGGCAGCTGGTGGGTCAGCGAGTCTTCTCGGGAGTTAGTGTATGAGGTATGAGTTGAGAAAGTAAAAAAAAAAAAACGGATGGCGATAGGAGGCAATTGAGTCACGTTCCAATCTCGTGTATATGAAGGCTTGGGCAAGGGTGTTGCTGCAAAGTGACCTCAATAAAGCCCATGCGCACATGAGTCAATTCAAATAGCAGAGTGTGCAGAGACTGCGCTTGGATACTTTACAGGGAAATGGCTCGTCGTAAGAGAACAGAAATACTGACCTGACGTGCGAGGGCAGGTGGTGTGGAAGCACGTAAATTGCCTTGAGGTGTTCTAAGTTGTGTAGGATCCTCGCGCGATGAGCGTGCGGAACTTCGGTGCTTCTCTCCAAAGAGACGTGGGAACGGGCGGGTCTAGAAGTTCAATTTCGACAAATAGCGGTCGCTGCTTTGTATGATTGGACGAGCAAGGGATTACCGACCGTTTTAGTATACCCTCATACGCCCCACTCATACATCATTGCTACCAGGCACATCAACACATCAGAAGTTATAGCCATACTCTTCGTAGCTCAAACACAACTCACCATCTAAAGTAGAGTTGAAAATGGCCGAACCGCAACCTCCCACCGTCCAAGAGGGCGCCGCCGAACCACATGCACCGACCGGCACAGCCGACGATCGTAAAGCCGCAGCGGCGCTCTCGTCGCTCGATGCACAAGAAGACAGTGGCGTGACGAAGGAAGTGGACGGCAAGGCGCTAGATAAGGCTGTGAAGGGGCTCAGTATCAAAAACACCAAGGCTGATGAGAAGAAGAACGTCAAGGTGGAGCTCGCTGACGTCAATTTGCTGGTGTGTGCTTCAGCGGAGCAGGTGCCGGTGGCCATGACTGACGGTACGCAGATCAAGGAGCTTGATTTGAGCAAGCAGAAAGCTACAGACCTGTTGAAAGCGCACGATGGGAGCGCGGTGAAGGCCATGACTGCGTATGTCATGGGTAGAGCGTAGTGTGCGCAAAGGATTTCCGGACGTAATCGCTCGCGGGTTTGGGGCACCTACTGAACATTACTGTCGTTTATACTTGAGTCGGCAGTACTGTTGGAGCATAGCTTTCAACACACATGGCTAGGAAGCAGCATATGAGCTCGTATATGCTTGATGTGCGAGAGCTGGTTCAGGCGTAACATGTTCTGGCAGAATTGGATTTACAGTAAACACTGGTATCATTACTATGCGTCGTTGTCCTCGTATACACATTCGCTTGGTTCAGCTGTCTTTGCGCTCGATGGCGGTGATTTGTACACGCGCTGGATTCCTGCTTGACCTTTCCTCAAACTTGGTATTGATTTGTGCCTTCCACCTCCCATACAGCTCGTAGCCCACCACGAGGATAATCGGTATCCCCACGATGATGCTGGTCACCTGTCTCGCTGCCTTTTTATACTTTGGCGGCAACTTTGTGTTTGGCATTGGCTCGATGATTCGAGTGGAATATCTTGGAGCTCGCGGAGGCGCTCTGGGCGCGGGTTCAGCAAACGCAATGCGCGATTTGGGATGTTCTGAGGTCGGCGAGGGCGCTGTTAGCGGCTTGCGTGGGAGCGGGATAGTCGTCGCATGCGGCTTCGGCGGAATGATGTTTGCGCGCTCACTTGGGGCGGCGCTTGTAGGAGGAATGACGGGCTTCGAGGGAGTTTTGTCGACGGGCTGTTGGATGGCCGAAGACGTTGACTTGGAGGCGTTTGGCGGCGACACAGCAGCCGGTGGTTCAAACTTGGCGTCCGCTTCCGTGATGGGAGCATTCGCAGCATCAGGGACGATAGGAGCGACTGGTGCTGGGCCGGGAACAGGCGGGATGACAGGCTGCTCCGGCTCAGTCGGTGATGTCTTGGACTGTTTGCCGAAGGTTCCTGCCGCCTCGACCGCCTCGAGAATCTTGCTGCTCGTCGGTGTGGAGGGTGTAGCCTTCTGTGCAGTGCTCTTCTGCGCCAGCGCGGCTTTTGGCGCAGTCGCCTCTTTTTTGGCCTTGTAGTCGGACACTTTGGTCAAGGTCTTCTTCTTCTCCTTCATAGCATCCACTGTCTTCGTCTTAGGTGCAGCCTTCGCCTTTGTCGATGCCTTCCTCACGGCAGGCTTCTCCGCCGTCACGGCGTTGTCCTCCACAACCTTCCTCGGCCTTCCTCGCTTCTTGACAACCGGCGGGTCGACTGTCACCGTTGGAGACGCTGCGGCAGCCATTGCGGGGCCAGATTGATATGAGGGACGATGGGAAATATGGAAACAAGGTCTATTGATGCTGTGACGCGTTATAGGGGTTGTGTGGTCAAAGAGGACCGGTTAATGTGATGGGTGCTAGATTTTGGTAGAGCATGCAGGGATTCGCGTCGGCAGTGAGGTCATTCGAGTCATCTCATCTCTTTCGAACGCGCACCCTTGTGCCAAACAAACCACGCTTGAATGCAGTAAAAAAATTCAGGAACAAGTAATACTCTTCTCTATCTATGTCTGGAGGACAGTGTATCTATTCTGAATTCTACATATAATTATCGAATGTCTTCATTTCTAGGGTAGTGCCGAATGTATGCCACCATGGGCAAACCTTGGCTTTATTGCCACAAAGCAACAACATGTGCTATGCCGTCCGTCTTATGCAATAACTCCAGTTCACAGTGGTACAAAGATCTCTATGCCTCTTGACCTCGATTCAGGTAATACTCTACCCATCTCAAACAAAGGAAACTAGTCAAGCATGATATACAACACACTCCTCATTCAAAGTAGCTCTCTTGAAAATTCATCGCGCTTTTCTTGCGCCTAAGCATGCCTCGCGCGCCCGATATATCAAGCACAAGCCCTGCACCACTACCGCGCCTACTCTGTGCTGGACTTCTGTTTGGTGTGGATGGTGTGACTGAACAAAGTGATTCCACATGATTCGGTGTAGGCGAGGTAACTGTGACATCCGGCGCTACTGGTCCTGGTGGGTGGAATAGCCGCTTGTAGCGGAGCTCCGGTGAGCTGGGGGTGGGCAACTTGCTGGCAGCTGGTGTCATGGCAAGGTTGAGTAAATTACCAATGTGACGATCGGAGGAAGTCGACATGGCAGGAGTTGTGGGGGCAGAAATTGAAAGTAATGAGGTGTGGCGCGTAGGTGCCCAAATCGTAGGTCCATGCGAAGTTGGTGATGTGACAGGGGATGGAGATGAAAGTAGCTCAGAGGTATCCGACTCTATTTCAGCGTAATATTCCTTGTCAGAGGAGTCTTCAGGATTGGTAGATGACGATATGGTATCTGCGGTACGGATGTGTGCCGAGGTGGGGAGCTGCAAAGTCTTCTTGAAGCCCACAGCATCGTGTGCAGGAAGTCTAGGCTGAGAACGAGAGAGGTTAGGACTTATTAAGGCTGATTTTGTCAAAGCTGGACTGGAAGGTTCGGTTTTGGTGGCGAACCGCAATGTCTTGCTGTTTGGTCGTGTACGAGGTACCGTTGAAGACTCATAGCCCTGTGACGTTGGCCGCGATAACAAGCCAGATTGAGACTCTGTCCCAGTAGAGCTAAAGACGGTGCGCGCTCTTGCCTTCTGTATCAAATTATCTAAAGCAATCTCAATTGCGACGTGGTTCTGTATGCGAGACATCTTTGGCCAGGTGGCTCTTTGTCCCGTAAGTAGACACCCGAGCATATATTCTGTCGTTGGGTTGCTCAAAACCCTGGGAAAATCCGCGTAGGATATGGCTGGAAAAATGTTGATGTCGCCCGAGTAGCGCTGACTCAACATTCCCCTGAGCTTCGTGACATAGGTAGGGAAAACGCCTATGTCTGCGAGGACTTGAAGTCGGTGTAAAACCTCGCCTTTCGCAAGACTGGCGACACTGCTCATCCAGTGGGATTCACTTTGAAACGCAGTACCGTGTGCCTCAGCAGCTACAATTTCCTCCTCTTTTTCCAGGAAGGGGACCACGTGTGGATTCACCTGAGAGACGATGAAATGGTTGACGTTGAACATTTCTGCAAGTCGTGTCATGGGAAGGTCGTTGTCCACAGACCCATCGATCCATTTGGCATCGGGATCGGCATCCCAGGGCACCTCCTTCCCTGTCTTGAGATCCTTGGCTATTAGCTCGGATTGGGCATACACAAGTGGCACTGAGCACGAAGTGCATCTGGTATTGTTAGCACGGTGATAATACCACACAAGGATCGAGCGCACTTACACTGCAGACCAGATCATCACATTCGGCGCTGTGATGTAGTTCAGAAGCCGAGGCAGCTCATAGATCGACGAGGTTGATACAGGGATATTAAGAATACGCCGGGTACGATTGTATGACTCCTGGAAGGTCATATCGCCCAGCATCTGCCTCATGACCCTCTTCAGGTGCGTCATGTCAAACAGAGTACCAGTCTGACACAGTCGCACCACTTTCTGCAGAAGGCTTTCCGGCTGACCAGATTTCTCAAACACGTCCAGGTCGCCGTAACAGAACTCATGCAAAACCTGAGGTATCTCTGCGTCTATCTTCGTGCAAAGAACAGCGCAAACAATACTGCCCGCGGACGCACCAGATATAATGCGTGGCAAGAGACCGTTATCCCACAAGCTTTTGACAACGCCAATGTGGTTCATGCCAAAAGTACCACCTCCTGATAAGAGCAGCGCGCTACGTCCAAACGACTGGCGTGCTTGCAGGAGCTGTTGGACAAGTGATTGCGGGTCGACCGGACACTGGTCTCCTTGTTTTGCCGAGACATCGAGCAGAGCAGTCATTGTTTGCTGCGCCGAGTCAATGTACCGCTCTATCAGTCTCTTTGTGCCGATATGGGAATGCTTGTAAAGGCGCAGACCTCCCATATCTCCAAGATCTCGTGTGAGTGTTGTGCGTATCAGGAACAGCATCTTCCTCACATCGCAGCTGAGCCGAGCCTCATCCAACTCCTGGAGACGTGCGGCGACCAGCGCTGCATCGTACTCGGGCGAAACATCTTCGTCTTTCCATGCATTGTTTCCTTCCAGTATATCGAGGTCCGTGGCTGCGGCCTTCCATTCGCTGTAGGTCTCGGCCTGTGACTACCGTTAGCATGTGATAGGGAGCATCCCGAGCCGGGGTACCCACATTCTTCAAGCGCAGGTACAAGATTTGCCTTTGACCAGCATCCTCGTCCAGCGCATCTTTGACTGGCGCGCTGTAGTGACTGCCGACCACTTCGCCTATCGATTGCACTGAACTGCGAGCGAGTTTCGATAGCGGTGACAGGAATCCGCCATGGCTTTTGCTTTTTCGAACAGTCTTCCCGCTGGCATTCGGTTGTCTGGCTACGTGCAGTCGCGTGCTGCCTCCCGATAGTACTGTGCCGGACAGGAAGGACATCGATACTTGCACGCCATGCGCAAGTGCTGCGGAGATTGGAGCAGAGTCTCCAGGAGTGTCTTTGGTAGAGCGAGCGTGCAAGGAAAGTCGACTGGATGACCCGAGCGGTTGATTTGGCGGGTGATGAAGTGCGCTGGGGCCGTGTCTTAGTCAAGTATAGTGTGTAGGTATCGCGGTGAGCATCCGTCATCCATCAGCTGGTCAAGCGTGGTTGCGACGGTTCGGCGCGAGTCGCGGAAGGCGCAGTGCGGCTGCTATTTCGGTGGAGGCACCGGCTGGAAGACCAATAAAGAGTGATGTCGAGCTGGCAAGACATGTGTAAAGGGGAAACCTTGGAAGGCATTGAGTTTTGAAGTGGCTGGCCACCTGCCAGCGGACTCGCTCGGATGAATGAAGTCTTGTGGGCACATGAACATGGTTCACCGTCATCCAAGATCTCTACTGCAGCTAGACCAAGGCGGTAAGAGCGTCATCCATCGTATCGATAACTCACATCCCCGGATTCGCGTTCACAAGACCCGCGTCTCTCTAGACTCTCTGCCTTATTACATGCGAAACCTTGACGCTCGACGTGTTCCTGCAGCCGCGCCGGCAATTCTGTGAATTTCACGTCACCCAATTGCCATGGTAAACGCAGCCGAAATCTGCGGAATTCCCATCCATAGTGACAGCGTTGTTCCTTGCTCAGTGCGACACGTCAAAACATGTGTGAAAATTGATGCCCATCCCTCCTATCTTCCAGCTGCTCCGATGATGAGACACGTGCCGCACTGCATATCGCTCTGCAACCCTTTCCACATCGCGGGATGAGGAAGCTGGGCATGTGCAGTCGCTTTTCCTGTTCTGCTTGCGATTGTCAGCTCTGCTGAGTTTCCGAGGGTCACCTGCAAGAGGCATTAGCCAGAGTTGAATAAGTCGAGGTAGCAAGTAGGAATCACGAGCCAGATCTGACCCGGGCTTTATCACATGCAAAATGTATGCGTTTATGCATGCGACTGCAGGATCGGAGAGCCAAAAACAACGTGCAGGTTACCAGCACAAAGTAGTTATGACAAGTGACCACGACATACTGTAGATGCAACGAACGACAGCAGCTCACGGGTAATACTAGGATGATGCATGTCGTTCTACCTGGCGATCCCCCCAAGAGCTTGACGCTGTAGACAGAACTCAGTGGACTCCAGAACCAGTGTCTGCTCTAAATTATGCTTTTGGCTCTGAGCGCGCGAAGTCTGCTGTTGAAGACAAGGAGATGGATTGGGGACTGTCTTCATGGGCGTGTCTGTGTATCGAAGCACGATGCACGGCCACACAACGACGTCACTGGCGGAGCGCGTAGGCAGCCGCCAACCGTGAACATGTCCTGCTCAACAACCTGAGCTCCTGCTATTCCTACGCGCATCTTTGTAGTAGACCCCAGTCGCTTCTGCGATACTGTCGGTTTTCGAGAACTTTAGTTATTCGCGTTGCAGCAACCCAGGCCGCTCTGTTATGACGTAGCCTCGAAGTGCTCCAATATCCACGCGTTCAAGCGTCTGCAAGAGAATGGATTTCCAGACTATCCTGGCCGCCAGCAATGGCACGGACGATGGCGGAAAATCGGTATGTACACACAGTCTCCACATCTCTCATGAGCTCCTAGTCGAATATTCAGCTCCAGATCATATCACGCGCCAGATAACGGCAGCCATAAATCTCGACTAACATAGTATCGCAGCCCAGCGGTCCATCCTCTTTGAAAGCAGTTGCCGCTGCTTTCATTCCAACTTTTGCCCTGGCCAGTCTTTTCGTCTCAGTCTTCGTGGTGGTCCGACCCAAGTTCCCCAAGATATACTTTCCCAGGACGTACATTGGCACGATACCAAAGAAAGACCATACGCCATGTCAGAGCCGTTCGTATTGGGATTGGGTACACACCATGAGAGTGGTGCCTGACAAGTTCACCCTGTACCACTCGTCTATCGATTCATATCTCTTCTTACGATTCCTCCGGACCATGATCTTCATCTGCGTTGTCGGCTGTGTGTTGACGTGGCCGATCCTGATGCCTATCAATGCCATTGGTGGAGGCACGGGCAAGGAACTGGATCGCGTCTCGATTGGTAACGTGGCCGAGACGAAGTATCTTTATGCCCATGCTATCGTTGCCTGGCTGTTCTTCAGCTTCATCATGTTCACGATCGCCAGAGAGCGACTGTGGCTGATCGGACTTCGCCAAGCGTGGAACCTGTCGAAGTCGAACGCAAATAGGCTCTCGTCACGTACAGTCCTGTTCTTGTCAGCTCCGACTGCAGCATTGGACGAGAGCAACATGCGGCGCTTTTTTGGTGATGATGCGGTCAAGATCTGGCCTGTTACCAAAGCGGCGAAGCTGGAAAGTCTAGTCTCATCAAGGGATACAAAAGTAGAAGATCTTGAAACCTCGGAGATTACGCTCATTCAGAAGGCTAACGAGGAAGGAAGGAAGGGCCAAGCCAAGCATCGTGGACAGAGGACCACTTACGGTAGTCTTCCTGATAGCGTGAAGCAGTCGCTAAGACCTACGCAAAGATTGAAGACAACAAAGCCTGTAGGCAAACAGGTGGACAGCATCGATTATTCTCGACACCAGCTCCTGGAAACCGAGGAAGAAATAAACAAGGCTCGAGAGTCCAATGCCAGTGCGCAGAGCCATCACGGCGCAGCTGCAGTCTTCGTGCAATTCCGAACGCAGTCTGCGGCACAGCAAGCGTACCAACAGGTCGCATCGTCGGACGTGTTGTCTCTCACCCCTCGCTTCACCGGCGTCGTGCCTAATGAGATCTTCTGGGAGAATCTTACAATCCCACCAACGCGTCGCATATCGCAGGGGATATTTGCACATGGGCTGGTGATTGCCTTGATCGTTTTCTGGTCCATCCCGGTTGCGTTCGTCGGCGCGGTATCCAACGTGACGTATCTGGCGGAAAACTTCAAGTTCTTGAGCTTCCTTAGCGAATTGCCGGATAGCATCACCAACCTACTCACTGGCTTACTACCGCCTCTACTTCTGAGCGCGCTAAGCAAATACGTGCCAAAGATATTCAGATGTAAGTTGCGATTTGAGAGATCTGGTGATTTTGGCTAAATAAGCTAGACGTCTTCACGAAATTCGGAGAACCCACAAAAACCTCAACCGAAATAAAAGTCTTGAAGTGGTACTATGTGTTCCAGGTTCTGCAGGTCTTTCTGGTAACCACGCTTTCTTCCGGTGCTGCGACTGTGGTGTCACAGATCGCAAAGAACCCCAATCAGGTCCCTAAACTGCTTGCAGAGCGCTTGCCTCGTGCATCAAACTCTTACCTTACGTACTTTGTTGTGCAAGGTCTGACGAGTGCTTCTGATAACCTCCTTAACTACTCCGATGTTTTATTGTATGTCTTCTTCGATAAGTTCTTCGATAAGACCCCACGCCAGAAATACAACAGTTACATAGCCCTGAGGGGCATGCAATGGGGGAAGCTGTTCCCGAAGTACGTCAATTTTGTCATCATTGGTAAGTCACAGTCGAGCATTCATCACACAAGAAATCGCTGACTCCTCTAGCTATCGTATACTCTTGCATCGCACCCTTAGTCTTGGGCTTTGCTGCCGCAGGTCTTGTCCTCTTCTATCTGAGCTACAAATATATGCTGCTATTCACTGCACAGCCGAAGATTGACACCAAGGGCCACTCCTACACGCTCTCGCTGCAGCACATGCTTACTGGCGTATATATTGGCGAGCTGTGTCTGATTGGGCTATTCAGTCTCCGAGGCGCATTTGGACCTTTGGTACTACTTGGATTGCTGCTCGTTACCACAGTCAGCTTCAATATTCTCACAGATCGCCACTTCGCGCCTCTCGAGCAGTACCTGCCTGCCGATTTGGCTCTAGATGGCAGCAGCGACGAAGACGACGAGGAGGCGCCCTTGCTCCAGTCTGCCGAAGAAGGGGCATCGGACGCCCTCCAGCGTGAGAATTCGCGGATAGAGCGCATCAGCAATGCCGTGCGAGTCTCGCCCAAGATCACAGGCCCGCTGGCTCGATTCTTCGAACCCCACATTTTCGCGAGTCACCAAGCCATGAAGCAGTGGCTTAGGGATGGTGACTTTGACGAAGACGATGTGCCGCAATACAGTGACGACGATGTTCGTAAAGCGTATCTTCATCCTGCGTATACCACTCAGACCCCAATTATTTGGCTCGCGAAGGACGACATGGGTGTCAGCAAGAAGGAGATACAAGAGAACGAAAACAGGGAACTTAAGGCCAGTGACGAGGGTGCGTGGATTGACAAGGAAGGGCACCTGCAGTGGAGCGTGGATGATTTCGAAAAGGTCCCCATCTTCAAGAAACCGAAGCAGTGGTAAAAACCAACTCGCGAACAAAAGGACACACATACTACAACAGCGTACATACTTTACATTTATTCGTCCTCGTTTGAGCATTCAATAGTCAACGCTTGGCGTTGACATCACGAGCAAAGCGCGTCCCAAGAACCCTTCCTTACTTTCCTCCATCGAACCACATCTGCAACGCACCACCGGTAGCCCAGCGCCGCCACTCAGTGCTCTGCGCTTGCCCTGCCTGCCCATTTCGACCCTCTCTTAGTCGCGGCGAACCGCACGGGCGCGCGTCAGAATGGCGCTACCTACCACAGGAACCCTTGGAGGAGGTGTGGACGCATGCCGTGAAGCGAGCAAAGAGCATCGTAGGAAGGAAGGTATATCCGTCGCAGTGCCCCCTCGATAGCGCCAACCGATTTCAACATTGCCCAGCGTTCGTTGACCTTTGCGCTCCACATTGATCCGCACATATCCCCCCCCCCTCCCCAAGCACACAACTGCGTACCACCAGAAAGCGGTAAAGGCGGGCCTTGTATACGAAGCGTATGTGTATTCAGTCCTTTACAGTATAGTATAAGGCTACGAACAAGCCAAGCAATATAAACTCGCGGACTCGATCCCCGAGTTCCCCTTTCCACGTACATACAACGCCGTACCCTTCCAGTCCATGGGACAAGTAAGTGAGCGTGAGGGTATAATAAGCACGACCGTTCTAGTCTGGGAACCCGTCAAACACGCCAACGTCGACATTCTTCCCGGGATGTGGTTTCCTTCGCCCGGCTGTGTTGAGTCCTCCACGGGAGCACCGCGGGGTGCTGCGACGCAATGGAAGGGGGGGGGGGGGGCGCGCTCTCAAGCCTTGGCGAGGGTCACCGAGCACGAGGAGAATGTCAATGTTGGTGTAATCCAACTCCCAGCTCAAACAAAAACAAAGCCCCCCAAACTCCTTCCGTGCTTCCCGCCCAAACTCCCTTGAAATCAAAAGAAGAAGAAAAAACAATGTAAGTCAAACGCTCCGCTCAGAACAACCTGAGCTTCTTCGGCGGCGCCATCTGAATACCCTTGAACGCCTCAGCACTCCTCTTCTTGGTCGTCGAAAACGGCCTCAAAGGCGTCGCCGTCATCATCCTCTGCTTGCTGGGCGTCTTGATCGGGCTGCGGCTGAGCAGGAAATTCGACTTCTTCTGCGGCAGCGTGCGCACCGCCATCTTGCCATCGGCCTCGAAGTAGATGCCCAGCTCGCTGTTCTCCTTGTCGTCTAGGTTGATCGAGCGGTCGAACTCGGACGACGTCGGGGTCGCGGGCTGGCTGCGCTCGCCCGAGGAGGGGGGGAGTGCGTACTTTGAGGGGGTCTTTGCGGGCGTGCAGGGGATCATGGGGGCCTTGGGGCTGGAGGGGAGAGCGGCGGAGAGGTTGACGAGGTACTTGGATTCGTCGACGCGCTTCTTGTTTGCCTCGCACTCGAGGGCCCAGCTGACGTTTACGGCTTTGATGGTGCCCTTGCTCTCGGCGACCTTCTTTAGGGTATCGGTCTTACCGTCTTTGTACAAGACATGCGTGATGCCAGTGTTGCTCCATTCCTTGAGGACCTTGGCACCAAGGTCTGTGAGAAGGGTCTCGAACAGGAAGGACTGGTCCTTGCCGCTGTCGGAGATGACATCGACGTAGAAGGTCAGGCCTTGCAGGGGCCCGTCGAAGAGGATCGACGGCTCATCAAAGTCGCCCCATGTGACAGCCTTTTTGGGGCTTTCGTTGCTCTTCCTCTTCTCGGGTGATCGCAGGGATGACTTGACGGGAGAGCGCATTGAGGACTTCATAGGTGACACTGTGGACGCCGAAAACGCGAATGTGGCAGCCTTTGCAGGCGACTTCTGAGGGGGAGCCGTGAAGAACGAACCAGTCGCTCTTGGCGTGAAGACCGATGGGGTGAAAGTCGGCGGTGCAAAGTAGGGTATCTTCGATGTTGGCGGCGCGAGCGTCAGAGGCTTCAATTGCAGAGGCGCAAACTGCGCTTGCGGCTTCTCAGCGGGAGTGTTTTCGTTCTCAAGCTCTGAGATGCTGAGGTCGGCATCCTCATCAGCTTCATCAAACGATGCATCATGCGTCGAAAAGTGCGAGGGCGAAGGAGTTTGCTTCTTTGCAGACGCCCTGATCTCTTCTTGGATAGCTGCCTCCATGGCCAACGCTGGTGTTGTGGGGTAGTCAGGAAGCTCACCCAGAGCTTTCCTGTTCGCACTTGTTGCTCGAACAGGCGTCACTGGCGCTGCCGAATGAGGAGTGAAGTTTTCCTTGTCCGCAATATGCTCGGGCGAAGTTTGCGCGGGTGGTGTGCAAGGCGCCTTGAGCTCGACTGCTGGAGCGGCGGATGGAGGTGTGAAGGTCTCTTTGGGAGCAACATGCTCAGGCGAGCATTGCGCACGGGGTGTAGCAGGTGCCACGAAGCGCACAGCAGGTGTCCTCTGCACGATCTCAGGTGTGTTGCTCCGGACGGGTGTAACTGCCTCCGCCAGATCGACAGGTGTAACGCTTCTCGCTTCCTTGGCCTGGTCCTCCTCAGCAGGCGGAGCAGGAGAGGTGAAGATCTCCTTGATGGCCACGTGCTCTGGCGAGCACTGGGCTTGCGGAGTGGAAGGCGCCAGGAATGTGACCGCAGGAGTAGCATCCTTCGGAGTAAAGACCTCCTTCTTCGCTACATGTGCTGGTGAGCATTGCGTTGCCGGTGTGCAAGGGGCCTTGAACGTAACCGCAGGAGGAGCAGTCTTGGGGGTGAAGATCTCCTTCTTTGCCACGTGCGCTGGTGAACATTGCGTTGCCGGCGTGCAAGGCGCCTTGAACGTAACGGCGGGAGGAGCAGTCTTAGGAGTAAAAACCTCCTTTTTCGCCACGTGTGCTGGGGAGCATTGCGTTGCTGGTGTGCGCGGCACTGCGAAGAAGCCCACAGGAGGCAAGGCCGCTGGCTTTGGCGTGCTCTCCATAGAAACTTCTTTGATGACACTCAAGCGTGATTCGGCTACAATGTGCGCTGGAGTTTTGGGATAGTCAGGGAGCTCAGCAAGTGCTTGTTTCGAGCTCAGGGGTGCTTTGATATGTGCAGGAGTTTTCGGGTATCCAGGCAGCTCATTCAACGCGTCCTTGGCCGCCATTGGCGCCTTAATGTGAGCTGGCGTCTCTGGATATCTGGGCATCTCTTTGAGTGCAGCCTTGCTGCTGATGGGTGCTGGTAGATGCGCGGGTGTCTTTGGGTAGTCTGGAAGCTCCCTCATTGCATCCTTGTGATTGATGGGAGCATTGATGTGAGCTGGTGTCTTAGGATACTCCTCGGGCATCTCAGTCATCAAGACATCATTGTCAGGCGACACGGCAACCGGCGCCTGAATGTGTGCTGGAGTTTTTGGGTAGTCTGGCATCTCTGCGATGGCGTCCTTGTTAGAGATGGGAGCCTGAATGTGGGCAGGCGTCTTTGGGTACTGAGGAAGCTCAAACATAGCTCGCTTGTTCGTCAGGGGCTGAGCTGTGTGTGCAGGTGTGGAAGGAACGGCCGGGTACTCTGTGAAGGGCTCCTCGACTGGCTCAGGTGCAGGTGCAGCCTCCTCAACAATGGGCACATCGACATTTGTGCGTTCCTCTACGACAACCTTTGCAGCTTTCGCGGGAGTAGCTTTCTTTGTCGGCTTGCGTGCAGGTGCCTTGAGGGGAGAGGCGGGAGGAAATTCAGCATTGCGAGTCGTCCGCGTGGCTCTGCTCGGAGGCGCAAGAACCGGCGCAGCATCGAGAGGCGCTGCTGCTTTGCGGGCACGCGATGCTGGTTTGATGGGCTCGGCAGCAATAGTGTTCTCGACGATTGGGGCTTCTTCAGCCTTTGCTTTCCTGACAGGCGCTTTGCGTGCGCGCGACGCTGGCTTGGGGGCCTCTTCTGTTACAGGCTCTTCGATGGTTACGGTTTTGCGCGTGCGTGTCGCTGTCCTTGGAACTTCTTCCTCTTCAGCAACAGGCTCTTCAACGATGACGGGCGCAGCTGTCTTGGCCGGTGTCTTCTTGACAGGCGCTTTGCGCGCACGCGTCGCGACTTGTATTTTGACCGGGGGTTGTGGCATCGCTTCCTCTTCCTCCTCCTCCTCAGCTGCCTCTTCGGCGACAGGCTCTTCGATGATAGGAGTCGAGGCTTTGCGACCGCGCGTGGCCCTCTTGGGTGCAGGCTGCTCGACTTCGGCTGTCTCGACCTTGGCTGTGCGAGTTGCGCGTGTCTTCTTTTGCGTAGGCGCCTCCTCGACCGCAGCCTCGACCTCAGGTGTAGCTTCTATCTTGGCCTTGCGTCTTGTTGCGGTTGTTGTTGTTGTCTTTGTGCTTCTTGTCGCAGCAGGTGTGGGTTCTGTGACTTCTTCTTCGACGACAGCCTTCTTCCTGCCACGCTTGGGCGGCGCAGACAGGGTGGCTGCGGCAGGCGCTACCTCTGGGGCGGCCTTGGCTCCGCGACGTGTGGCGACCATTTTATATCCCTGGTTATGCAATGATCGCGGGTTAGTAGGGAGGTGTGTCGCTCTCGTGGGTTGGGATGGTACGAGGTAGTTGCGGTGGAGCTTTGTTGTCTGTGTGTTGCTGACAACATGGGTTGCCCCTGACAACCGTCTCAGACGAGCTTATTCACGGATATACCCGATCCAGGTTGGCAGCAGCCTCATAATTACATCGACGATGGACCCCTGTTCCGAGTTGGCTCGTTCTGGTAGTCGCCATATGTACCAAATGATCTGGCAATAGTGGTCAGAGCATTTTGTTCGTCCATCTGATCCAGTAGCCCAGTCGATGATCAGTAGCGTCCTCAAGCAACAACATGGGCGGACAGATAGCCCTCGGTTTTGTGGTCTCATGCATACACTATCTTGGCCTGCGACCACTTTACTCCTCAGTTCTGGACAGATCCAGCCGGATGACTTCCATCCCAACGCCACACAGCAGCACCCTCGCAGTATCGCTCGTGGTACCCAGCACCGCCATACTCGAAACATCAGCAACGCTAGTCTTCACTTTCAACAGACGTGTGATTGCCAGCATGGTCTCTGAACCAGTGTCTTCTTTTCCGTCCAAAACCACTTTCCAGAGACGGACCCATTCGTCGTTCCCTGATGTAAGGACATACAAGTCATGTCCAATCTTGATCATCGCGCAAGCCGTAACAGCTGAACCATGCGCTCGATTTACGAGTACAGGCGGTGATGCGTAAGACCCATGTGGAGGCTTTGTTGTGCTGCTTTTCATGGATACGAAGGCTAGTGCACCATCGTCGCCGCCGGAAACAATTAGTGTTGTGTCATTGCCAGCGTGATACGATACCATTGCCTTCGAAGCGTTCTGGTGCAGTCTTCTGGGATCCTGCCATTTTAAGACTTGGTTCGCCTCACAAGCGGACATAGGCCAGAGCACTGCATGTCCATCCGTACCAGCCGTCAACAGCAGCTCGGGCGAGATGAAGGTACATTGGGTGATGCAGGACGTGAAGTAAACACCTTTTGCCAACGGCTGCCAGCGATTCTCGGTTGTAGGGTTGTAGCGATACGTCTATCTAAGTCAGCTTTATCGTTGTGAATATAAGGTCGAACCAACCTTGATGCTCGAGTCCGAGAAGACCATAGCAATAGTGTATCCAGTGCCGCTCTGGGTCATGTCAAAAGACATGATGCGGAGATCCGAGAATTCACTTTCCGGGGAGTAAACATATTCGCAAACTACTCCGATGTCGACGACTGCGTCCAGAGTGCGAACACGCCATATGTAAAATTCTTCAGATCCAGCGCTGCTGAAGAGATACTCACCGTTATCGGACCACTGCAGATGTTGAATACCTGTGGTGTGTTTGCGCAGCGTCGCCCGGCATAGGAGCTCGTTTTGGGTGTACTGGAAGATCCTGATGTCTGTGTCTTCAGCACCGGTTGCAATCAATGCACAACTATTGTTTGTCTGAGGGCGCGCAGCAACGGCCTTGATTTCGCGCCCATGACCGCCAGAACGGAGTACGTCGTGATCAGTACCTTTCTGACTGTGTATGTGGAGACTGCTTGTCCTCATCCATAATAAAGTTCCTCCGAATGTGCTGTCGGAACTTAAATATGGCTGAAATGCCCAGCTGCGATGCGCACCACCTGTCTCGATGCCCATAATCTCCTCTTCTAAATTGACATCGTACAGAACCCATCGCTTGCTTGAGAAGCCGTGAACTACCAGATGGCCTCCCTGAAAGTAGAGATCTTCGATGTTTGGTCCAATCGGCAATGCCAAATTGTGGACAAGCTCGACGGTATTCTTGACGTAGTCAAGTAGGTGCACTGCAAGGCACCCGTCGCGCCCTACTGAATAAAGGTGTCCAGCTGCCACATCTTCAGCCAAAACCTGGAACTTGATTGCAGTAACAGTCTCGTCTCCATGCACCTTCTCGATGATCCTGGAAAGAGAGACTTGAGCATCGGTACTTTCTCGAGAGATAGTGTATAATGCTATAGCTCCACGACGAAATCCTAGGATAAGGACCATTTTGTCTAGCCGGGTTTCTACCAAAGACATGCTTGTGATGATTCCACCTGCCAAGATGTCGCAGATTGGTACATTGATTGAACTCAGACCTTCCGATAATGAGCTTGTATCGGCCTCGATAAGAAGTAATTCGGCTTGTTTCTGTCCGACCAGTGTCACTAGAAGCGCGAGCTGATTTCGACCAGCAGAGGCCATACTTGTGGCAAAGAGCGAACCAACTTTTTTGGAGACAGCGTGAATCAACTTCAGGCTTTGATCGCTCTCAGAGTACATGTATATATGACCTTTACCGCCCGCAACGAAAGCGACACCAAGATCGGGCACGCTGCAGCAAATAGAGTAGTTTGACAGGTGCTCGACCTGGTCAACCAAAGTCGATTCCGTAAGACGGCTCTGCATGCTCGAACGTGTACCCGAGCTGAATGATTGACGCAGTATCTTTCCAGAGTTGGTCGCCAGCAAGAATGTTCGACCAAAGATGAAGCAAAAACTTCTGATGGAGTCAAGCTGCTTTGACTTCTTCAGAACTTGGTTTGTGTTCTCGACGAATGTTGAGGGATCTGCCATGTGAAGTAGGTCCTGCATAGAGTATTCAGCAACCGTAGAAGCCTTGTCCTGAGCGTGTTGGTTTACGTCGGTTAGGGCGTAAGTGATGAGCTTACTATCAGCTGCTCCACAAGCGACACGTACTGTACCAGGGGCTTGGGAATACATTGTTGTTGCCCACATATTTTTGCCATTGTGATGAGCAGCACAGCCAGTCTGCTGTAGGATATACGGTAGTGTGCCTGGTTTTCCACTGCCGGATACAAGCCTCCATGAGCGTGATGTGGCATCTTCGCCAGCGGACAGAAGAGCCAACGAGCCATCACAAGGTGTAGAATTCAGAAATCTCACTTTCCAAACCCGCGAGGTATGGCCCCATCCAATCGCAAGACAGTTGAGATTATCAGATGGTATATCAGTAGCCGCGACACTGAAGCCCGTATGGCGTGTCCTTTGTGCTTCCGCAATAGTTCCGTCTTGAATTCCACTGACATCGACATCTGAGACGTCCCATAGACGAATCGTACGATCATCACTACACGAAGCAATGACTCTCTTCAGGGCGCCACAACATCCTCGTTGAAGCGCGTGCGAGATACGGACGTCGAAGATTGAGCCCTCGTGGCCAAGGAACACCCGATGAATAGAGGAGGTGGCTTCATCTTGAGGTATCTTGTTCCAGGACCAGTACATGATCTCGCCGAACGCTGTGCCAGCGGCGACGAGTATACAATTAGGTGTGTCCCAGAGAAGATGTGCAGAATAAAGGATAGATCGTGAACTTGTAGTGAGCTCGGACAGTTCAAGTCTTGGTGCTGTACCAGTCTGGCACTGCACATTAAGCTCGAGAAGTGCATTGTGCGCTGTCACAGCTGCGCAGATGGCCCTTTCGTACACATCCCCATCGTCCAAGCAGCTCATGCGAGGCGCAAGGTCCAGGATCCAATCGGGGGCCTTCACAACATTTGACAAGCTCAGCGACAAGGCTTTGGGCTCTTGATCGTCCGCGAAGGCATCGATGTGAACAGCGCGAGCGAGACGACCGCCCCAGACGACCAGCTTGGTCACCTTTTCAAATTCTTCGGCGTAGACACAGATTCCATGGACAGCCTGGGCTTTGAAGACGCGTCTGGACGTGATGTATCGCGAAGTCTTGGCGTGATAGAATCTGAGAAATGGTCCCTCAGCGGCGATCAGAAGCGCGCCGCACGAGGCAAGTGCTGTCACCGGTACACGAGTGCTTTCATGCTAATCATGCATTGTCAGCGATACTCGGTGAGAAGACTCGTCGAGCACTCACGTGAAGTATGGGTGACATTGGCAAGTAGATCAGACTGGTATGATGATTATACGCTCAGATCGAAAGCCACACGCTCGTCCAGGAAGTTTTGGTGTTCGATCAGCCCCGCATCAGCCCTGCGATGATTTGTGGTGGGGTCTGAATGACGGAGCCTCTTCTGACTTTCGGCACGAAATTTACATGACTTTGCGACAAGCTCTCTCTCTCAGCGCTCACACACTTCTGTACCCATTCGCAGCCTCCTGCACCCCTTACCTACCCCATCTATATACATCTATATATACCGCACATAGCACAACATGTCTCTCGGCCAGCCAGGTGTCCCTCTTGACGCGGAGCATGCCGACAACTTCGAGGACATCGAGAAGCAGTTTGCGGTGAAGGGTGCGCAGCCTCAACCAGCTTTTGATCCTACCGGCTAACCGGTCGCGCAGTTGTCCAGCACATGGAGACATACTGGAACATCCTCGAGAAGGTCAAGGGCTCGACCCTGCGCCTTACCAAGCAGGACGACGAGATTTACGAGCACTTTAAGAAGGAGTTCCCCGACTTCGATGCCGCTGCTACAATCAACGAGGATGAGATGAAGAGCAAGGCCGGCAAGGAGCGGTGGCGCAACTTCATCAACCAGTACGAGAAGACGGTCGAAGACTTCAACTTCGGCGCCATGCTGCGTGCGAGCCCCAAGACAGACTACACCCAGGACGGTACCATTTTCGCCGTGCGCATGCAGTTCTACGCTGTTGAGATTGCCCGGTAAGCTCTTACCTGAGAAGGGTTGCATGAATGCGAGACTGACGAGCACAGCAACCGCGAGGGCTTGAACGACTGGGTCTACGAGCAGGCCCACCAGGGCAAATAGACAAACCCAAAGCCCAGATGACCATCCCCGCCACCAAGCTACAACAAGGGTGGAATGGGATCTGCATCGACTTGCAGGCTAGGGTTGGTCTGCGCGCAGCTTGCCGGTTCACCCGTACGCTCCGGAGCGTTGCCATACCAGACAATAGCCGCACTCGTTCTCGCTGAATGACTCGAGGTGCCATGCCTTTGCCCGGCTCGACCAACACTACGAGTTTCAGTAGATAACGATTATGGCGGCTTATTGGGGGAGACTCGCGTATGCACGAGGGCAGTTTACTTGAGACTCGCAACGGCTCGCGTTGCTGACGCATAACGAATTCACGCAAGATTTTTGACAACAACAACTTCCCAAGAGTCGCTACATACTTCGATTCAAACTTTTGATGTATTTGCAGTGTGGCCACATGAGGCGGGTGCGGATGCGGGTGCTGGACGCATCCGTTGATGGTGCGGAAGCATGAACAATACTAAGGTTGAACAAAGTGACTGTCCCTTGACCAATCTCTCACGTCCAGAATTGCGCCGACAGAACAATTCCAGGCTGAGCGCCCGCTGTCCCGTGTTTGGCAATTGCCCGACCTTCACTCACTGTGGTATACTGCTTTGCCCTCATTGTTGATTCACGATTCGACCCTTCCACTCAACTCAACGACTCTGAGTGCGTCCAGAAGTCATGGCTACGACATCAGAATCGAAATTCTCCTACACCGAAGAGAAGTCCACAAGCTCAGTTGATGAAGAACAAGAATCCACATCGCAGGCGGGCTGGAAGGCGCTCTTTGGCTTCACAACGACCAGTCACATTGCAGTTTTGATCAGCGCGCTCGCCAGTGCAGCAGCAGCAGCAGCAATCCTACCCATCTTCTCCGTCATATACGGTCTCGTTTTCGGCGCGTACTCCGACTATGGTTCTGGAAAAGTCAATGGTGATCAACTCATGAGTACAGTAACGAGGCTGAGCCTGATCATGACCGGCGTTGCTGCTGCAAACTGGGTGTTCAACAGCATCTTCTTTTCCCTATTTTTGCTCTTTGGGGAGCTTCAAGCGAAAAGCGCAAGGAACAGGATGTTCGATGTACTGATACGCAAAGACATCGAGTGGTTCGACAGAAGGGAATGTGGCATCGCCGCCCTCCTGCCTACGATCCAAACGTACGTAATCAAACCCCCTTCTCTGATTCTATGCAGCTGAAACCTTCAGACATATTCGCAATCTCCAGCTGTCCGTCTCAGCACCTTTTGGCGAAGGGATACAGTGCATTATTGCGGCAACTGCAGCCATGGGTGTCGCTTTCTGTTATTCCTGGAGCATGACTCTCGTCATCATTTGTACTGTACCTGTTGTGTACCTCATCGAAGCATATCTCTCAAAAAGACTGATCGCAGTGACACACGAGCAGGCGAGCCAGCTTCAAGTGGCATTGAAATACATCACGAGCGCCATACGCAGCATCGAAACCGTAAAGTGCTACAACGGCCAAAGCTACGAACTACATTCATTTACAAAAGCCACTTCTCTGGCAGCAAAACTTTATACGCGGGTGGCCAATCTGCGATCAATGCAAATTGGAGTGATCCACTTCTTCACCTTTACTGTCTTTGTACAGGGCTTCGCATACGGATCGCATCTGGTCAGATCGGGAAGTCTCGATGTCAGCAGTGTCATCACTACTTTCTGGTCAGCATTGTTAGCGATAGGTGGTGTTACTGGGTTTCTGCCACAGTTTATCGTTATGCAAAAAGGCAAGGTCTCTGGTGCCAGACTCCGGACTTTGATGGACCAGATAACCAAAGAAAATGAATCGACCGAATCGCAAGGACAGTTCAAGCCATCGAGATGCTCAGGCGATATCGAATTCAGGAGAGTAAGCTATCATGATTTGGGTTTTGTCTCAGGCTGATAACCTAGGTCACCTTCTCCTACCCAACGCGAGCAGATGAAATCGCTCTCCAGGAGGCCACCCTATTCTTCCCGGCAGGAGAGACGACGTTTGTCATAGGCAAAAGCGGGTCAGGAAAGAGCACTCTTGGCCAACTCCTCGTTCGATTCTATCAGCCATCATCGGGTCAAATATTGCTCGACCATGTATCTGTCAGCGAGCTTGATGTCCAGTGGCTAAGACAGAATGTGACATTAGTGGAGCAACACAGCATTCTGTTTCGTGACAGTATACTCAATAACATCACTATCGGTAATCAAAGCGGGACTATCTCAATGGATGATGTCAGAAACGCTGTCAGCTTTGCAATGTTAGACCTGGTTGTAGAGAGTCTTCCAGCAGGCCTCCACACCAATCTTGAAGCAGAGGGCGGGTCTCTGAGTGGCGGACAGAGGCAAAGGATGGCTTTGGCTCGCGCCCGGATTCGCGATACACCTATTCTCATACTGGACGAGTCCACCAGCGCTCTTGATTATGTCACACGGGCCGCAATCCTCCACGCTATCCGCCAATGGCGTACTGGCAAGACGACTATCGTCATAACGCACGACATCTCGCAGATTCAGCCCGAGGATTTCTTGTATCTTTTGGACAAAGCAAAGGTTGTGCAAGAGGGTTACAGGAGAGACTTGGAGGCAGATATTGGTGTCTTTCAGTCTTTCCTCGATACAAACGAAGAGGAAAGAGTCGATGCCCAAAGCGAGTCCTCATCAGAGGAAGACTTCTACAATGATCAAACGGATGAGCTTACATCATCCCAGCGTGACTCGTGGATCATTGCTTCGCCAGGAAGACGTCCGCTCTCGGCTGTTCTGTTCGGACAGTCCGTATTGTCGTCTTTTCATACCGATACTACTTTACATCGGTCGAATACCTCCGACCAGAATCGATCGCGGCCAGGAAGGGCTTTACCGACCAGTAATGAAGAACATCATCTCAAGGAACACAGCGATTACCTTCCTCAAGTTGATTATGGACTACCTAAGCCTCCACCAGAGGCCTTGTCGCCAGTGTCAGAAGTCTTTGGGCCAAATCAGTTCAATACTGCACGTACTTCTCGGACTCTCTTCAACGACCGCAGCTACATGCTAAAGGGAAAGGAAGCTGTAGTAAGGCCGACCTCCCGAGGATCAACACGACCACAATCGAGCCATTCTGATTATTCAAAACGATTATCGATTGCTACAGCACGCACATCGTACCTCTCCGAGCTTGATAAGAAATTGCGGGGAAAGGCGCTCCGGTCTGGATCAAGCCACGGAAAGAGCACAGATGAGCCAAAGTTGCCGGCGGACACATTGCCCATCAAGCACATATTGCGGACGATATGGCCTCTTCTGGATTGGCGAGCGCAAGTGTCTCTTTTTGCAGCCCTGCTAGCAACACTTATACATGCAGTCGCAACTCCAGTCTTTGCCTGGGTGTTCTCTCAGCTACTTGCGACATTTTACTCCATCGAAGACACCAAGGCGGAAGCTATTCGATACGCAATGATCATACTTGGGATTGCTGTCATCGATGGCCTCGCTGAATATCTCATGTTCTACATGTTCGAATACGTCGCACAATCCTGGACCATAGCACTCAAGACCGAGGCCATGAGGCGCATACTCGCGCAACCTCGTGAGTTTTTCGACGAGCCCGATAACAATATGACACATCTGGCAGAGACGCTGGATCACTTTGCCGAGGAGGCTCGAAACTTGCCCGGACGCTTCGCCGGCATCTTTCTCTCCATGTTCCTCGTTATGGCGATATCAGTCATATGGTCCTTGACCATATCCTGGAAGATTACACTGGTCGCCCTCGCATCAGGTCCCATAATATTTGCCGTCACACAAGCATACAACATGATCGGCAGCCATTGGGAAAATCTCACAAGCAGTGCTAGTGACAGCGTGGGCCAAGTTCTACACGAGACTTTCGTCAACATCCGTACTGTACGCTGTCTCACTTTGGAGAACCACTTCCATACGAAGTACAGAGAAACAACCGCAAACGCCATGAACATAGGTGTCAAGCGTGCTATATATTCTGGGTCCATATTTGGCCTGCTGAATACCTGCCCTCAATTCGTCATCATCGCTCTCTTCTGGTTCGGCGCATGGCTCATAGCTAACAAGAAGCACTCCGTCCTCAACGTCACAGAAACCTTCCTCATCCTCATGCTCTCCATCAACGACATCAGCCAAATGACCCAATACATGACCCAAGTCAACATCTCGCGACAAGCCGCAACGCGGCTCCTCCGCCTCGCCCGCCTCCCAGAAACTTCCCACGAAGACCACGGCAACCTCAAACTCTCCTCTGCCGGCGACATCTCTTTCAGCAACGTCTCCTTCACCTACCCCACCCGCGCAACCACCCAGGTCCTGCACAATCTCTCCTTCTCCATCCCCGCGGGATCCTGCACCGCCATCGTCGGCCCCTCCGGCAGCGGCAAATCCACCATCGCCGCCCTCCTGCTGAACCTCTACCCGATCACGCAAACACTGAACACGTTCCTCGCCTCCGAGGGCCGCGACCTCACCATCTCAGGCCAGAACATGCGCACCTTGCACACCGCCACGCTGCGCTCGCGCATGGCTATCGTGAGCCAAACGCCCATCCTCTTCCCCGGCACCATTGCGCAAAATATCGCCTACGCGCTGTCCCCCTCTGCCCCAGAGAGCGGGATGGAAAGCATCCGCGCGGCGGCGCACGCAGCTGGGGTGGCCGAGTTCATAGACAGCCTGCCCAGCGGGTACCACACGCTGGTCGGCGAGGGGGGCACGGCGCTGAGCGGCGGCCAGGCGCAGCGGATCGCGATTGCGCGCGCGCTGGTGCGCGAGCCGGATCTCCTGATCCTCGACGAGGCGACCAGCGCGCTGGATGCGATTGCCGCCGGGGCCATCCGCGACACGATACTCAGGCTCGTGTCTGCGGCGCCCGACCGCGATGAGACGATGGGTATGGGAGCGTCGCTGGGGCTGGGGGCTAGCAGCAGTAGTAGAGCGGCTGGGGTTTGGGGCGAGGGCGAGGGCGGCGCTGCGGGTCTTTCCCTTTCCATGGCCACGTCGCCGTCGCCGTCGCCTGGGTGGATCAGGGCACGGGGCCGCGGCGCGAAGGGCAAGCAGAAGAAGAAGCAGATGACGGTTGTGATCATCACGCATGCAAGGGAGATGATGAGCGTGGCGGAGCATGTTGTTATGTTGGATAAGGGGAGGGGGGTGGAGGAAGGGGGGTACGCGGAGTTGAAGAGGAGGAGGGGCGGGCGTTTTGCGAAGTTGCTAAGGGGGGAGGTAGAGTAGCATGCTCGCACTGTGCGGTTTTGGTCTTGAGAATGAGTTTTCCGTCCGGGTGGTGGGTTGTGTGAATGTGGAGTTGGTGTTTTATGTACAGTTGTGGAGTTTTGCCAATATCAACGTGTGGTTTCTCGTCTGTTCGACGGCATCAAATCGGGGTGAATATCGTACAAAGGTTGGTGTACAGCCACGCGTATGCGAGAGAGGGAGAGAGCGTATGTACAAAGTCTCCAGTGATGCACCGTGTCGTGTTTCGTTCCTCGTTCGCTTCTCAGCCCTTCACCACGCTCTGCGCGCCCCGCGCAGCCAGACAGATCCCCCTCAGGACCCCCATCTTCACCCTGTGCAGCCCGCCGCTGCCCGCGAACAGCAATCCCGAGCCCGCCACCGCCGCCAGCCCCAGCCCCACCGCCAGGTTCAGGATCCGCGCCTGCCGCTGGCTCCTCTCGCGCACCTCCGAGTACCGCATATTGCTGAACGTGACGCGGCTGTACTGCGTGGCCCAGCCCCAGCTGGGGACGTGCACGTACAACATCTCCTCGACCCACTTGCGCAGCAGGTACAGCGGCTTGGTGACGTCGCTGGCCATCTCGCGGTAGTTGCCAAGGGCGAGGTCGTTGATGGTCTGGGCGTCCGGGGTGCGTTCCCTCGTGTACTCGTTGAGCGCGCGCGTGCGGTCCGCGGGGTGCCTGTCCAGGATGTCGAAGAGCACGCGGACGTCCTCGAGGCCCGCGTTCATGCCCTGTCCGTAGAAGGGGACCATGGCGTGTGCGGCGTCGCCGACGATGACGCCGGCGTCTTTGTAGTGGTAGGGCGTACATTTTATGGAGATGAGGGGGAGGTGTTCGTTGTTGTTGAACTGCTGCTCCAGGTCGGATTCGGTGATGAGGTCCGGGACGACGGCGGGGAAGTTGGCGCGGAAGTAGTCGATGACCTTGCCGGAGGCTTCGAGCGCTTCGAAGCCTTCTTTGGACATGAAGAGGGTGGAGGTGAAGGTCTTGTCGGTGTTAGGGATCGCGATGAACATGGACTCGTCCGCGGGCCAAATGTGCAGGTAATTTGCGGGGATCCGGAAGTCTCCTTCGGGGGTTGTTGGGACGCCGAACTGGCACCAGAGCTTGTCGATGTATTCCTGCTGGTAGGTCATGGGGACGACTTTCATCAGGTGGTTCCGCACGGCGGAGTGGGCGCCATCCGCGCCGATGAGCAGGTCGAAGGTCAGGCAAAACTCGGGCCCTTGGGTGAGCAGGTCCTTGTGTTCTGTACGGTCTTCGAACCATGCCGATTTCTTTTTAAAGTCGACTCCAATCAGCTTATGTTTGAAGAAGATTTTGACGTTGGGCATTGCGTGCAAGTGGTCGATCAGAGCTCTGTTTAGCTGTGTTCGATCCATGGCCAATAGATCCTGCCTCAATTCAGCACAAGTCAAGATCATCTGCGATAACAAGTGCTTACCCTTCCATGGGCGTCGTACTGCTGCGCTTCACGCACGTACTCTCCATGTTTCTTCTGGTGGATCATACGGCCGTGCATGGGCACGGTATCTGCGAGCACTGCATCTGCAAGATCTGAAAGGCCAGTCTTACGGAGAGAGTTGATGCCGCGCTCAGATAGAGCTAAATTGATTGATTTGGTGTTTAGAGGTGCTGTGGAGGGATCTCGAATGTCTGTGTAACACAACGTTTAGCATGTGCATAAGGAACGGCTACTTTGAAGCTAACCAGGTCGTAGTTCGTAGATCTCCACATCATGCCCTCTCACAGCAGCGTAGAGAGCGGCAAGTGCACCGACTGGGCCAGCTCCAACGACCACAGTCTTCATTGTTGTTATGGGAGTGTTTGTGAAAGAAATTGAGTTGGTCGCGTGAGTTTTGTTCACTTAACCGGATGGGCGGATAGACGAATGAGGTGCCGGTGTAATGGAAACAGTAAGAGATCTAGATTTTGGAGGCGAAAGTGTCGTAGAAACGCTAGCGAGGGCTCGAATGGCGCAATTATATACATTCATATGCAAGGAGACATGAGAAAGGAAATTCTGGCAGCAACATGTGCGCAGCGATCGATGATTCAACACCAGGTGGTATGCCGCGAACAGTTAGAGCAGGTGAGAGCATTTGTCCACGGCCGTACTGCATAGTTAGTCAGCACAGATCGGTATTTGCTTGGGGCTGGTCCCGGGGACCCTTGTCTGGCCGTTGATTCCGAACAAAAGTTCGGTGTTCACGGCGCGGTGCCTATCACAGCATCCAAAACCTCATTTTTGCGCGGAGTTGCGGCAGTGGTTGTACTCGTTTCTTGGAAGTGCTATTTAATCGTGTGTCCTCTTAGACCATCGCCACGAAATCTACATCTACATCCTCACGTATAACCCCCGCGATCGAAACCCTTGCTCAAAATGGCTGGAGACGCCCCGCGCAAGTGCAGCGGCGCAGACTGCGAGAACGATGCTGGCACGCTGCAATGCCCCAACTGCCAGAAGCTCGGCAAGGAGAGCTACTTCTGTTCGCAAGACTGCTTTAAGCGTAACTGGGTAGGTACACCTGCCGCATAGGCATAGGCATAGGCATAGGCTGCTTGGTTTGGCTAAATCTGACGTGATTTGCAGGCCGAGCACAAGAAAGCGCACAAGTCGCAGAACGGTATTCTCTCCAACATCTTCACACCAAAAGTCGTTTCTAAACCCGACCCAGCGACCGGGCACTTCAACCCCTTCCCGACATTTCCCTACACCGGTACCCTGCGACCCGTATACCCGTTGTCGCCGAAGCGTGAAGTGAAGAAGGGCATCAAGCTTCCAGACTACTCCAAGGATGGCATCCCGCGCTCCGAGCAGGTCTTCGTCAACAGGAACAAGATCGCTATCCTCACCAAGGAGGAGCAGGATGGCATGCGCAAGGTGTGCAGACTGGCGCGTGAGGTTCTGGACATTGCGGCGGCGGCAGCGAAGCCTGGTGTAACCACCGACTACATTGACGAGATCGTCCACAATGCCTGCATGGAGCGCGACGTAAGGGACTCTTGTTTACTATACCACGATACTAGCTGACACTCACCAGTCGTACCCGTCGCCTCTCAACTACTGCCACTTCCCCAAGTCGGTCTGTACCTCAGTCAACGAGGTCATCTGCCACGGCATTCCCGATCAGCGAGTCCTCAAGGACGGTGATATCCTCAACATCGACGTTACTCTGTACCACGGCGGCTTCCATGGAGACTTGAACGAGACATACTACATTGGCGACAAGGCTCTGGCCGACCCGGATGCAGTGCGCGTTACCGAGACTGCGCGTGAATGCTTGGACCAGGCCATTGAGATTGTCAAGCCAGGCACACTTTTCCGCGAGTACGGCAACGTCATCGAGAAGCACGCCAAGAGCCAGAACTGCGGTGTTATCAGGACCTACTGTGGCCATGGCATTAACCAGCTCTTCCACTGCGCTCCCAATGTTCCCCATTACGCCAAGAACAAGGCTATCGGGTCAGCGAAGCCCGGCATGTGCTTTACCATTGAGCCTATGATTAGTATCGGATCTTACAGGGACAAGACATGGCCGGACGACTGGACGAGCACAACTCAGGACGGTTCTTTGACCGCCCAGTTTGGTGAGTCTGCTGTGCTTGGTTGAAGATGAAGTCTCTAACAAAGAAACAGAACACACTCTCCTTGTCACCGAGGATGGTGTCGAGGTCTTGACCGCCAGGCTTCCCAGCTCGCCTGGTGGCCCAGTCCCAAGGGTCGCTCCTGCAAATGGAGAGGCGACTGCGGCAGCATAAACGGTTACAAGGAAGATCAGTAACCAACCAATAGGACAATGGCCACTTCAGGCGCCAGGCTGCCAACATGTCAGTGCTGGGACACGGTGGCCTCAGGGTAACCAGCGGAGGGGGTAATCAGGCGCTCACACTGGGAAGAGAAGATGGACCAGTGACAGGGAGGCGGAGGCACCAGGCCTTGTGAGTACTCTGAAGCTGCGCAGAGTGCATGGAGCGAGCCGATGAAGACGAAAGCTACGGCATTTTACATGGTATTATGTGAAGGATTGTGCAACCTTTGGATAGACTTTCTTGAGCTGCTTCTTAGTTGTTGACCATCACACATCGCATAGGGCAGCACCTAGTCTTTCAAATCACAAAAATGCCTCGCTCCAGAATCCACCGTACAGCCACCCAACCCAACCGTGCATCGTGACTTTCACATGAGCTTCCGCCTTGATTGGGATTGGCTCGCCGCTAGAGACGCACAGCAGGTAAGCGAGCAACGCCTTGACCTCAACCAGGGCATGGCAAGAAGCAGCTGTCGCTGCCAACGTCATCCAGACAGAGCCGCTGCCTGCTTGCTGACAGCTCGAAAACGTCTACAAAACCATCTCTGTGACCCCGTTACATCCGAACCCTCGTGAATTTGCAGTTGTTGTGCTACGTCATCACGACCTACTATCTACCTCCAGCTTTCCACCGCCCCGCCGCGCACGAGCTAGCTTACCGCGTCTAGCCCGCAACCTGCAAACACACGACTGACCGCATCTGCTCCACTGCCACACACCTCGCTCGCAACCGCAATCGCACCGCAGCGTGATCTCCAGCTGGCCCGTCAGCTTCCGCCGAACCTACCTACCTAGCCTCATCACCCCTCGCACCACGCTGCACACAACCCCTTCACAATGACTGGCGAAGCATGGCTGTACCTTCTGGCGGTGTTGATAAACGCCGTCAACCTGTTCCTGCAGGTCTTCTTCACCATCATGTACAGCGATCTGGAATGGTGAGTTGCCGCCTCGCCTCGCCAAGGAGGGGCGACTCGCATAGTTTTGGCTATGCCTGGGCGCTCCCTCTGTCGTCAGACCCGAAAGCACATGCTGATTTTGCGCCAGCGACTACATTAACCCCATCGACCTCTGCAACCGCCTCAACACCTACATCATCCCCGAGGCCGCCGTTCACGCTTTCCTGACCTTCCTGTTCCTCATCAATGGGTACTGGGTCGCGCTTATCCTCAACCTGCCCCTCTTGGCATGGAACGGAAAGAAGTACGTGGAATCCGGCGCGATGATTGGAGGGGGTGTTCCCGGCTGACAGAGACATGTAGGATTTTCGAGAAGAACCACCTGCTCGACGCGACAGAGATCTTCAGGAAGCTGAACGTCCATAAGAAGGTGAGATTTTGTTCAGAGATTCCCATCTGCAGCGACTCGAGCTGACACGTGCCAGGAATCGTTCATCAAGCTGGGTTTCCACCTGCTGATGTTCTTCTTCTACCTGTACAGCATGATCGTCGCCCTCATCCGCGACGAGACCCACTAAGTTGCGCGCTCCGCGATTCCGGCAACGCTGCTGCTAGGGTGGGGTTTCCCCTTTCCATGACTGGGCGGGGTGCCTCCAGGGTTGTACGTAGAGGCTTGGTCGAGTTGACACGCGAGCGCGAGTAGCTTGCGCGAGGAAGGAGAAGGAGAGTGCTACATCCGAAGAGAGGGGGGGCTTGGGAGCAGACAAGCGGGGCGGACGAGAGAGATAATGGATACCCATAAGCGGGTTGGAGGGGGGTGACTCAGACGATCGTTGCATCGGACGACTTTATGTTCTTATGGGCTATGATAGCGTTAACTTGTAAGCCTTTCTGTATATGAATGCCACGTACGCGCCTCCGGGCGCCCATCATCAACATCATTTTCTAAACGCGACTTTGATCGTAGCTTGGAATCGTGCTGCAACTGGACGTCTCCCATCGCCAGCTTTGATCAGAAGCTCTCCACCTCCGCCCGCCGGTCGCCGCCGCCGCCCATATCCGGCATCCAGCCCTTGGGCCTCTCGGACCCGCGCACCGTCAGCCCGTACAGCGCCTTCTCGACCTTATCGACGCACTCCCTCAGCACGGGCATCTTCTTCGTCTCCAGCTCGCCGGCCCACTTGGGGCCGTGCGGGGCTTCGAACATGTCCAGCTGCAGCCTGATGGACCGCAGGTCGTCCAGCACTGTCCTCGGAGGCGTCTGCTGGGACCCGGTCTCTGCGGGTGGCGGGTGCGAGTCCACTTCCATGGAGTCTGCGTCCCCTGCTGCCAGGGAGGAGGGGACGGCCTTGGGGCGGCCCGAGGGCAGCTTGCCGCTTGTGGCCATGGAGGTCACGCTGAAGCGCATGAGCTCGCCCGTCATGTCGCAGATGCCGAGGATGTAGTCCTCGGGGGTTAGGGGGACCACGTAATCATTTTGCTCCTCCGCATTCTTCTCCTCCTTATTAATTTCTTTTCCCTCTCCTTCCTTCTTCACCTCTTCCTGCTCCTCCTCCATCTTCACATCTCCCTCCTTCTTCTCTCTTTTGCTCAGCTCAGAGATCTTAGCTTTGGCCTCGTCATAAGAGATTAGGGATTGGGTCTCCAGGTAGTGCTGGAAGGACAGCGCCTCGATAAACTCCTGGTTGCCGCCTGTAATGTTGTGCGCGTAGCGGTGGGCGTTGAGGGATTGCAGGTCCGAGGCTATGTTTTGGTACTGTGTCTGGATGGTTTCCCAGTAGGGGGCGTTTGCTTTGTGGACGAAAGGAGGGAGAGCGTTGCCTAAGGAGCGTATCCTGGTTGATCATATTAGTTGACGATGGGGAGGTCCTGCTGGGTGCTTGCGGTTTACCTTTGTAATGTGAAGATACTGCAGCACGTCAGCAGCAATTCTCAAACAAACAGATTCAAGGGCAAAGTTTACATCTTCTTGCTCGACGCAGTGATATCCCTCGACGCCTTGATAATCCTCTCGCGCCGGTCGTGATGCTCGTCCAGCTCCTTCCGGAATCCCTCGAACATGGCGATGAACGGGCCGACAGGCTGCTCGGGCTTGCCCTTGTCCGCCATGGTGTCGTCTCTCTTACGTTTATTCTGGTTCATCCGCATTGATCTTTCGCCTTGAGGGGACGCGATATTGCAGAGAGCGGGTGTAGACTATGACGATGGGCAAACGGTGCAGGCGCGCGGGCACGTGCGAGCTAACGGGATTGGGACTGGGGCCTTCGGCTGCGGTTGCTGGTGTTGAGGTGGCAGAGTTGCAGAGGAGACTCGTGTTTCGACATTTGTCTGCAGGCGCGGTTGTTTTTTAATCGTGTCTTGCAGTTCCTCTATTCTGGAGGATTAGTATTGTTGTTTCATTCGCATTGTCAGCGACATTGCCCGCTATGGCGTCTTCATCTTTCTTCAGGAGTCCGACACTGGTGTTCACCACTGCTACGCTTCTTCGCGCCGGATTCCTTCTTTACGGACTTTGGCAGGATGCCAATTCGCCGATGAAGTACACGGATATCGATTACTTCGTCTTCACGGATGCAGCCCGTTTCATTTCCCGTGGCCTCTCCCCGTATGCGCGAGACACGTACAGATATACGCCCCTTTTGGCTTGGATGATATATCCAACGACATGGCCGGGCATCTTTTGGTTCTCTTCGGGCAAGGTGCTCTTTGCTGTCGGAGACGTTGTTGCGGGCTGGATGATGTATCGAATCTTGATTCAGTATAGGGGTATGGGGAAAGAGAGGGCATTGAAGTTTGCGAGTATCTGGCTGCTGAACCCTATGGTTGCAACGATCAGCACGAGAGGTAGCTCAGAGGGGTTGCTGGGTGTGTTTGTGACTGCCCTTCTATGGGCGGTGTTGGCAAAGAGGATCGTGCTGGCAGGAGCGCTGCTTGGCTTTGCTGTGCACTTCAAGATTTACCCTTTCATCTACGCTGCATCAATTGTTTGGTGGCTTGACGAGTGGACAATCGGAGGGTCAAAGATTCCAGTCCAGAACAAGCCGCAACAATCATTGATGGACAAGGCACTAGCGTTCATCAACGCGCAGCGCATCATGCTTGCCGTCGCCAGCATGGTCACGTTCGCGATCCTCAATGCAGTCATGTACCAGATGTACGGCTGGCCATTCCTGGAGCACAGCTATCTCTACCACCTCTCACGGATCGACCATCGCCACAACTTCTCGCCGTATAACACGCTGCTCTATCTCAACTCATCTCCAGGAGGCAGCCAATCGACTTTCGAGCTCGAACGCCTTGCATTTGTGCCTCAGCTACTTCTTAGCGCTTTCATGATCCCGTTGGCACTGGCTAAGAAAGATCTACCTTCGACGATGCTGGCACAGACTTTTGCTTTCGTGGCCTTCAATAAGGTCTGTACAAGTCAGGTGAGCCAAATACTATCTCGCGAAGATTGGCGATGTCTGACTATTGTGTAGTACTTCCTTTGGTACATGATGTTCTTGCCGTACTATCTACCAGGTTCAATACTTCTCCAATCCCGCCGGATCGGACTTGCTGCGCTCGCGTTATGGGTTGCAGGCCAGGCAGCATGGCTGCAACAGGGCTTCCAGCTCGAATTCAATGGGCACTCGACGTTCGTTCCTGGTCTTTGGCTGTCAAGCATCATGTTCTTCCTGGTCAATGTGGGGATATTGGGCGTTATTATATACGATACAAGGACAAGAGTGACTGGCACGATAGCAGAGAAAAAGAAGCTTTGATTGTGGTCTGTAGATGTAGCTATTAGGCTCCCCAAAATGTTGTATACGACCCCCAGGTAGTTAGGAATTCTGCAACAATGCACTTCATTGGTAGCCATCTTTCACAGTGATTGCCTATTACAGGCTGTCATAAGCAGGGCTTTGTGGTCTCAGCTGTACTCTTGTAGAAGGAGGGGTAGAGTATACTATAGCTAAGCTACAGGTACTTTAACGCGGAGACATAGCATCTCGCTGGAATTCATGTAGGCGGTCATCGCTAGATGTTATAGGAGCACTGCATATCCAATTACCTTGAAGGGGTGTGGGAATGTGATCTGCTCCACAATGTAAAGCATCCTCATGAGAAGAGAACGCTGTGTGGCTCATAAGTGTATGAATTGAGAGCCATACTTCTGACTTGGTCATATCTAGCGCTAAGAATCATCACCCTCCGAGTACATGCGGTAAAGAGATGACCTTCGCCTCGATGTCTTTCCACACATGCTCGAAGATGCTCTTGATCATAGCCAATGTGTCGCCAAGCCTGTATTCAACCTGAAAGTCCTGCGTCGTACCTGCAACAACCCCCCGAATCGTGGCCTGGAATGGTTCCTTTCCGACTCCGACCACTCCCCTGAGACTTCCCTTCAAAGACACATGGTTGATGTCGAAGAAATTCCCATCATGCGAGATCATCCACTGAGACACATCGCTGGCGATGCTACCAAGTGCATCAGCTACTTCCTGGGCGTGCTTCGCGATATCGAGGTCCTTCTGGTTCGCGCGGGCAGATTCGAACAGTGCGTTCAGCCTGTCGAATAGAATCTTTTCTGCGCAGGTAGCCAGATCATCAATATCTTTCTGGGCTGCTGCAATTGTGGCCGCCGCACCATTACTAAACTGTTCAAGTTTGGTCTTTGCATCGTTCCAAGCATTGAGCTCTGGACTGGATTGCTGTAATGACTGAAGCGCTCTTTGAGCAGCCTGCACCTTTGCAGTCTCGGCTTGGCGTACGTTTGCTACAGCGTTGCGCGCGTCATCTATCTTCCCGGGTCCGCTGGTCTCAAGCTGACTCAGGGTATCCCGATAGCCAGACAAGACCGCGCGAGCGGCAGGAACGGCTGCATTGTCATAGACTATCTGTGCCAAAGTAAGACCGCCCTGTGCGGACGTCTTGGTAGACAATAGGCCTGTCTCTTGATGAGCTGTCTGCTAAGAAGTGTTAAGGACATTAACCTACCTATTCTCTGAGTTTCTAGGATCGCCAGCTCAGCCGTGAGACGCGATTTTCGTAGAAACTGCGCCGTGTATTAGCAAGAGATAAACAGGCAAACTCATGCAACCTACGTCGCGCCATCCGCAGTTGGAGATCTCTCCATTCTTAGCTTCAATCTCCCTGTCTAGTTGTTCGAGTGCTGAATTGGCCTTATTGAAATAATCGCGAGCTTCGTTGAGCTTCCGATCGATCTCGCCGTAACTCGAATCGAAATTCCGTTGCTCGTTCTCGACAGCCGCTCTTTGATTTGCAATTCCATCGCGAACAGCATCGGACACGTCCTGGAGATGATCCTCTGCGCTTTTCACCGCCGACGCGAGGCTAGTGTTGGCGCTTGAGACCGCTTGGTTTGCGATAGCAAGAGCTGAATCATAGGCAATTCTTGTCCTGTCGACCATGTCTGCAAGCTGTTTCCTGGCACTCTCATTTGCGTCGCGTGCGGCAGCGAAAGCGGTTTGAACCCGCTTCTGCTTCTCTTCCCAAGATTTCTGCGCAGGATCAAGCTGTGCTTGTGCTTTTGCGAGTTCGTCGTCGTACACACCCTGCAGGCGACTCAAATTACTGACAGCTGCGTCCAAACCTGTCTTGGCTGCTTCAGTGGCTGCAACAAATTGGAGGTTCGCTTTCGCCATCATGTACACGAGTAGATTGTTCTCAAGCTTAGCAGTTAGTTCGAAGTCGAGTTTACCTATGTCCTTGAGGGTTACAGTGCCAAGCATCTCGCCATGCAAGTTGAAATCCAGGATCTCTGTGAAGGCAACAGCCGCGTCAAATTTGAAATGCGGGGAAGGCAGTAGCTGGGCACTGATTGTCGTCGACGCATCAATATCCAAAAGCTGTAATCGTCCGTCCATGAAAAATTCTTGCACCATGGGGTTGACCTCAAGTCGGAATGCTGGGTTTACTTCCTCGCGTCCAGAAACTCTCAACGGGCCCAGGTCGAAAGAGTCCAGACTCCCGTTAATCTTGATCCCGTCCACCTGACCGACGTGGCAAGTCATAGCTGCATGCTTCCCAAATAATTCCATGCGGCCGTCGAAACTGATGCCAGGTGGCCATCTTGTAGTCCCAATAGATACACCTGATGAGATTGTAAAAGACACAAGGTCAAAATTCAGGACATCTGAATCAATATTGGGCATGCGCTCTCCAGTCACGTCTTCTGCAAACGACAGGAGGTCCTTGCATTTGACTTCCTGTATCGTTGCGCTGAGCAACTCCGTCTTGGGGTCGTTGCCCAAAGCTATTGCGATCTTAGCTGGTGTGTGGCCGATCATTAATCCGCTCTTGATCCCAACGGCCATGGCTGGCGGCTAAACACTGGTTAGTTTGCACTCGCCTTGTTGTTGGCTTCAACGATTCTTACAGCGTATGTCAGTTTGAGATCTAGCCCCATGTCTTCACCAATTTTGACGTTCTTACTAAGCTGGAATGGGTTCTCCCAGTAGCCCTTCATCTCCCTGTAGCAATAGTCGGTTAAACAACAACGGCGTCAATCTTGGAAGAGAGTCACTTACCCCGCAACAGAAGCGGTTGAGGGATCACCTGTCAGCATCATCTTAAATAACAGAGGATCGTTCTGCCCAGCGACCTCGAGCTTGAGACCCGCTGAGATCTGCAGAGAGACTGGAAGCCCTATCTGGAGGCTGATGGAAATAGGTCCAGTCGTCATTCCAGATCCAAGATGAAGCTATGCTGTCAGCAGCAGTTCATGTTTGGGGTTGGGACCACTAACCTGCAATGCTGTAGGTAGATCTATGCTGACACTAAGTTGCTTCGACCCATCGTAACCCATCCGCAGGACCAGGCCATCAACTCGATGACCAACAATTTGGTCGAGGGCTTGGATATTGTCGAGTTGTGCGCATAGTTGGATACCTTTCTTGTATGTCAGGAACGTTACTTGGCGAGATGTGATCGATGCGTAAGCATACCTTTCATGATCGGGTACTTGTACTTGGTAGCGACCAACGGCGCACCTTCAGGGGCGTTGCTGGCTATGAGCATAGACCGGGCCATCGTCATGTCAAGGAATGTGTTTTGCAGTGATGGTATCATCTTAGACGTGCTAAATGGTCCAATCTCACCGCACAATGTCCATGACAATGGCTGTCCCGCCACCTTTGCGAGGTGAGCACTTACCACAAACGGTAAGTCAGCGAACGTGACTGATCCAGTTAAGGCAATCTGTAGAGGGCTGTCAGATAGTTTCGATGGTATGAAGACATCCAACGAAGCGGAGACCAGCTTTATCGTCTCAAATTCCACCTCTTTGTCCACCTTGCCGCTGATTCTTAACCCGGTGTTTTGTATTGCGATAAGAGCATCTGCTGCCTCGTATCCATGAACACTAACGATTGCCTCAACGCATATGCCTTCAGAATCGATCGTGATTGTTGCTTCGGATAAGGTGATATCTCCGTCGTGCTCGGTAATACCCTGATCATTGAACAAGAAGCCAAAAGCGGTAGCTATAGTATCCATATCTAGATCGGCTGCAGTAGCAGTCAAGCCCCAGTCACGTCCTAGATGTTTTAGTAAAGGCTCGACTGGAGACACCTGCTTTCATTGTCTTACCTCCTCCGTAGTATCCGCTGAATGCGAATGAACCGCCCTCGTATCCGAACTGGGCAGAGACAAGGAATTTGAAGGAATTGCTCGACACACCTTTCGCAAAGGTAGTATCGAAGCTGACTGATCTCAACTATCACATATTAGCAATTACGAGTCACACTGAAAGTCCGAATCTTACATCAAAGCCTGCAATACCCCCAACGTCTCGCCAGGCGTCATCTTGTAAAGTCAAGGAAAGAGCATTGTAGCCCTGTACTTCAGCGAGCGAGAAGTTACAGACCAGTGGTGTTATAGAACCAGGCACAGTGAGCAAAGCATCCCCGAACAGGGCGAAATTACAGCTGAAAGATCTGGTGAAAGGATGCCCGGTGGACTGGAATTCCTGATTGATAGAGACCTGCACCCCAAGCCTGGTGAATGTGACAAAGTCGCCAAGCTGAAGATGTGTGTCTTTGAAGGAGCCTGAGAGCACAAGGCAGCTGGGCAACGTGAGTTGTTTCCAATCACGAGTGGTACCCAGATAGCATTCCATGTGAAGCACCGAAGACTGCTGATGAAAAACGTCTCTTAACAGGTCCGAGATGGGCTGGAGAACACCCCCGAAGACCACATCAGCAGTCAACCAGACGCCAGCCAACTTCCGATTATCGCTGACTTCGCTGTTGTACTCCAGCTGGACATCGCGGAGTTTCAGACTATCAATCTTCGAATCGATCAAACCTTCTTGGAACTCCTGCGCAAGTTCGGCAAGTGAGATCTCTTCAGTAATCTTGACTATCTCGCGCACTCCGGAAGCAACAGCAGTGCCGTGGAAAGTATAGAGCTTGGCAGGTATAGCCCCGTACAGCTCAACATCACTGCTGAAGATAAAACCGGCTGGCACTGAAGTGACCGGGTATGATGTCGTGACAAAACTATGAAGCGTGTTGCTCTCAGGTAGAGCCTTGATTGAAGTGCGTATAGACTCCGAAGATGTAATCAGACCAGGAAGCTCTCGAATGGCCTGATTTTTGCCAAGGACCGTGATTTGTGAGTGTTGATCCAGGTCTTTCAAGTGCTTTACAGGAAGCTCCACAAGGTTGTTGAAGGGATCGGTGAAGACGAGTGCCACGTTCGATAGATGATGGCCATTAGCCTTGATTGGACGACCTCGAACAGCTTCCTTCCAGATATCAGCGTGTGGTAGTTCGGTAGGCGGAGTCGACGAGACAAATGTAAGTGGGAAACTGCTGTCTACCGTCACCGGTGGCTTGGCAACGTCGACAAGAAGATCCGCCAGTAGACGAGTGCTGTGAAATGGCTTGATTGCAGTTTGGTCTCTGGTTGGAAGCAACGGGCGAGTCGCAAAACCGCTTGCAGCTCTCTGAGTATGCAGCATAGCAGTGTGAACGGTGATTGGCTTGGGCGGCTGGGAACATTTGGTGACCATGGCTTTCAAAACCTTGCGATCGAGCCTACCTTGCACAGAGGTATAGAAGCCGCGCTGAAACGGATAAAAGTCCGCGTTAAGCCAGTCACCACCCAGAAGTACAGATCGAAAGCCGAGGCGAAGCGTGTATCGGAGCGAGTACCACAACCACGAATGCTCTGGTCCAATCTGTGCATCTTTGGGATCGATCTCCCGAAAGACCTGTTGCACATCTGTACCGTTCACAACTTCCCACACCTTGTACTGTGCTCTCCTTTGTATCATTAGAGATCCTTTCGTGGAAGCGAACTGTTGTGCCATTGTCGAGCCTTCTTGAAACTTGGATTCGTAAGTAAAAAACTGTTTCCAAGCTTCTTCGGTCCTGTGATACTGTCAGCTCTAACTAAAAATATAAATTTCGAGCAAACTATCTCGACCGTTCATGATACGGACCTGATCATGACGCTGTTGCATTCGGAAGTTCCAAACATGAGGTTCTCTCTCACTTGAGCGTTGCCACCCCACGAGTATGCTGATTTATGTAACCACTTGCACTTGTCAATATGATGTCTGAAGCGCTAGATGTTATGTACTCACTTCGGCTGCCGTATTCTGACCCGGCCAGTTGATGTGAAGTGGACCATTTCCAGTAGCTTGCGTCAACTGACCACTGGCATCCGCCCATTGAAAGGCTTTGGCAATCTGAAGAAGTCAGGTGATGCTAAATACAATAACGTGATATCATTACCTGAGTTGCACTTTTACCCCCCATGACCTTGGCTTGTCCATTAGCGCTTTCTCGTGTGCCTGCAGCTTTCTTAACAGTGGCTGCACTCAGGTCTCGCTGCAGGAAGAAATTGGCTGGGTTGGAAACATTGAGAGCCTGGATCTGAGCAATGGCTTTGTTTACAGCACCCTGCCTTCGTCGCATTGCCGGCCTTGGCGCGAGTATTGCCTCACCAGCTGTAACTTCTGCGGGTGTTGGAAAAGGGCGATCGGCGCGCACAGACATGTAGTCAATGAGAGCTTCCTTGTTGATGAAAGTGTGGTACAGCCTGAGCGGATCTTCGTCTAGCTGCGTGTAGGGTCAGTACCCAATGAAATTTGACCTAGCTACTCCGGGTTTATGATCTTACTCTGACCATGTGTTTCGGGACACTTAAAGTGTCTTTATATACACTCAGCTTGCATTGGAAAGGCTTCTTTGCATCGACAGCATCTTGCTTGATCTCAGTCACGCAAGCTTGCAATTCCGCGAAGGATAATTGGCGTCCCATTGGAAGAAATCCAAGCTCGACATTAGCATCCGGAATGATGCTACGCAAGGGATGGCCAAATCCCGCTTGTGGTATACTGGTTCCACTTTTGTATAGCTCGTCCCACTTGATGTTCGCGGTTCCCCGAGTTGGCAATGTCAGTGCTCCAGGAGAGCCGTCTTCTCTTCGAATAGGAATGACATCGATAGTTACGATGACTCTCTTCTTGTTTCTGCCATCGATATTGTCATAGCTGGCGTGGCTCATCTGGGCAGTCAAATCTTTCAACTTGCCAGACTTGAGTGCTTCGAAACAGACATCGGATATGTATACGTCTTCGGTAGATTCCGGAAAGCTTTTCTTCAGATTGGCTCTGGAAACTCTCACGTACAAGTAGGGCTTTGTGCCATCGCGGATGGACAGTACAGTGGGGAATTTTCGAATGACATTTGCAAATGTGTACTTCATTTCTTGAACATCGTCATCGCTGTCGTCGTCATCGTATGTTGAACGCAATTCTTGCTTACGAAGGGTCGCTGATTTGAGAACAGTTTCCCAGAAAAGGTTCTCGACCTGATCGTCGGTCGTGACTGCACTGGCCATGGTCTTGGACAGAAGAAGCGAAAAAGAATAGTCAGTGAAAAAAGCTGGCACCTTGTCACCAGAAGCTAAGTAGACGGAGTGAAGATCATCTCCACCGAGGGAATCCCGCCATTATGTACTATGGTATATCTTTGCAGTTGAATCGAGAACATCTAACAAGTGCTAGCCAAGCATCGGCGGGTCCAATTCGGGAAGCTGCAGAGATGCATTGTGATATCAACTCAGACAGCTGAGTGTAGACGAACTATGGCCGTGGCTGACCTGATGGAGTCACTATTGTCCAAGCTTGGAGGCATAGCCGCTGCAGATCTTGACGGTGTTTGCGGTTCGTGGGGCCAAGAAGGTAGGGTAGGGAGTCTACGTGCTAGCAGTTGAGAATATGAGCCCGTAGCTAGCTTCGCACACCCCGCATCCCGTCCATCCGCAAAATACCCTTTGGATACGTCCAGAACGCCATGACAGCAAATAGGTCAAGATACTTGAGCTGAGACGGGTGTAACAGTGCATTGAGTTGGTCGTGCTTGACGTACTATCGCCCAGTCAATAGTACTAGCACGTCGCATTGCGATCGCCTTGCGACAATTCTGGAGCCTGTTCAGCTCTTGGTTGTAACGCCAGAGGAATTCGAAGGTTAGTTATATTTTGTCTTATGCAGTAACAAATCGATTTGCGGCTGAAGCAACCCACGAGGCCTCCGCATACCAGCTGAAAGCTGTGGATAACATGGTGCACGCACGCGTAAGGATACGCCATTGCACATACATACATGGATAGACCGATGGTGGCTGGCGTTCGAACAGCATTATGTTGTAGCTCATGACAAGACAGTGGTGTGGGTCCGTGACTCCGTGTGATGGGAGCATGTATGCACTCCGATTGGCTGTTGATAATCGGTGTCGTCATGACAGGTATCGCTTAGACTTCCTGAGTCCCTATAGTTTCTATAAAACTAGTAGTTAACATAAGTAAAGGTCATTCATCAAGGCAGGATTTTTTTCTGGATAACTATGTCTAAGTCTTTGGAGAGATAGCTAAAGACGTAGCTAGTACTAACTTAGAAGTGATAGATATAGCCTTTATACTTGAACTAAGCGCTATAGTGGTAATTGATGACTGAACAACCTCGGAATGTAATGGAGGCTCGATCGGGCTCAGGTACAGCTGTCGGCATGCCGTGTGTTTGCAATGTGGTTCGGTGGCCGCGCGCGGTGCATCGGGCTTGGTGCCTTGTACCTATGCCTGAAACTACAGTTAGCCTGTCCGCCACCATTGCTCTGCACATTGCAGCCAGCCACGGGACTCTGGCCTCTTGGCGACTCTTTTTTGGTAAGGGTACAGCCTGTCACAGTGGTGGTACGGCAGACCAGTGAACAAGTCGGTCACAAGAGGTCCTGTTCAATATCTCCCAACGCGAAGCCAACGTGCTTGAGGCCGCATAATGACCTGTCCGAGTGGCCAGCCCCACTCCTCATCGATCATTTCCCCACAGGATTCCATAGAATGGGAAATCATGCAAATACCTGCCAGGAGTACGGGCCTACGCGCAATCATCCCGCCACCTCCTCTGCGGACAATTGATTGTGGCATTCAAGACGCGACGCCATGATCCCCGGAATGAACAAGGTATGCGTGGAGCACCTGTAAGCGGTCAGATGCATATTATGACATCCCTTGATCTGGCAGACGTGGCCGACTCGCCCGTGAGGTACTTTACTTTAAATGTTGGCCGCTTACCAGCTAACAGGTACCCGTACGCGTCTCACAGTCCGAGAAGGTCGATTGTAGAATTTCCAGGGTATCCAGAGGCAGCTCTTAGCCATCTGTGGAGAGGACCTCACCGTTCGGTCAACATACTCAGGTATGCTGGTATTGCATCCAATTCCCCTGCTGCTTGGGAGCGTTACAGCGGAACTAACTGTTATACTTATTCAACTGTATATCTCCAACATAGACTACCTTCAACATCTGTTATATATATCGCAATAACACATCTCGTAGGTGGAACAACTAGTCCCAATCAGCAGCTGCACATCCCTCTGTCATACATCAAATACTTACTGAACGGGCTCTTGCCCAAAGAAACTGAGCCACCGGTACTCAAGCACCCGCCCACTTACATCGTCTGGAAGCGGAGTCTTTATCAACCACCTGTAGTACTTCTCGCTCTGGGACTTGCTTGCTTGAGACAATGAATTGAGCACAACAGGGTGTCGCTATTATTTGAGGTATATCTGTATTGTTAAACAAGGTTGGCTATACATCTCGCGTCGCAATTTTGGCCACATAATGAGCCTCAGGGGGGTCTCGGAAGGGCATTACTTCTAGTGGACAGCCTGGATCATTAACACAACGCAGGTTTGCATAGCCGTTACTCTAAACAGAGTTTATGTTAAGGTATTGTAGAGAAACTATGTTAGAATGTTCATCGTTATTAGTGCGCTAGGCACCTGGGTAGCCGTCCTTATAAGGGTGAAGGAACGCTATTGTTGAAGGGAGCTTGTCGTAATGCTGCACAATATATGCAAGATATGCATTGGCTTCTCTTCCTTTGTTCTGAAGGGTGCGTAGAGGTGTCCTAGGGGTAAGCCCTCTCATTGATCAGCTCGTCTTGCTTAGTCCCTACCAAGGACTAGCGCAGGTGCGCACGTGGCGCACGGTTCGGTTGATCGCATATATCGCGTCTCAGTAGGTGCCCATAGTCAATACTACGAACCACCTTCTCCACCTCACATTATCTCCACCTGCGCTCCACCAGCGCTCAGGAGGTGTCGTCAGTAAGTGGATCCAGCGTTGATTGATTGTGCAAGGTTTCGACATCGACGTCGTACACAGCTGATTGCAAATCGTGCAGTTACTGTACCCAGCATGTGTCGTCTTTAGGGTTCGTGCCATTACTATAACGCGACCTGGAGTGAAGGGCTAGGCGCCGAGATCACAGTATCTTGAGTTGACGTGGTTGTATGTTGAGGGGTGCTCAACATTGACGATCGATCTTCGTGCCACCATGTGCAACCCCCATGATCTCCTCTTCTTCTGAATCGATCGCCTCCTGTTGCCACGGCACTTGTATTATACTGGGCTTACTAGTCCCTTCTTGGGTGCCGTTGAAGTGGGCGTCGAATAGAAACCATCCGCAAAGTACAAACACTGCTGCCACCACACTCGATACTCTTGCGAAAATGCATTATCGCTGAACGGAAAGGAGAGAGGAGACTTGAAAGATAGTTGAATTGAACATATAAAATATTCCGTTGCGGAGATGTGCTCGAAGGGAATATCGCGGAGGCTCCGTGCCTCCTTGCACAACTACGTGCTGGCGGGAAGATGTCAAGAGAAATTAGGAGAGCTGCAGCTCAGCGATGCGGCATTGAGGCACAGTTCAATTATCCTGAGGAAGAATTCGGGGGCCAGCGCTTACTTGTCCAAGACACACTTGCAGGCTGGTTCGTCTGAGCCAATCAGATGCATGTACGTATCAGGGATCACAATATCGGCCATTGCCATGAAGCGCCGCGGCAAACAACGCGACTCCCACGCTCAGCATCCCGGCACCCAGCCTGGAAGATACATGTGCGGAACACAAAAGCGCGAGCAGGCAGCCTCTCCAACTCTGTTGAAGCCAGCAACGCCTAACCACTTCTGTCGATTAGCCCACATCATTACAGAGTTGGCGCCAAGCGGGGTTCGCCATCCGATGGACTCACTGCAGCGCGGCTGATGGATTCTACGCAGAATGCATGAAGGACGAGCGGAGGCTGCAGTGACGGAAGGTGGTAGACTTAGTTCCTTGTGAACGTAGCAAACATGGGACGCGAGCGAATCCCAGACGATTCATTTACCGCCATGAATCCTTTGGTTCTTCGAAAATCACAACCGCGAGCATCAAACCCACCATGGCGCGTAAACCCCGCTGATTGGGATACACATAACGAGCACGACAGGGTGCTGGTTGACTGCAGTATCTCACTGCAGTGCTACGCCACTCATTTACCGTACGTGTGGATCATCACTTGAGATTGCCTTGTTGCTATATCGTTGCCCTGCACTCAGCACTCTCTAACCATTAGGTCCTCCATTACTTTGTCACCTTGACTTTATCGTTAGACGGTGCAATGGTTTCGCTGATAGGCCGGTTCCCATTCTTTCTGGGATTTCTACACTTCGTAACCTTCGTAGCGAGCCAGTGTCAGCCTCAGCCTGTTGTTGCGCCTATCCAGAATGTAGCCTTGCCTAACGGAGCCTCTATAAGGGGTATCTATATGACTGTCGGTTCCAACAACCAAAATGTCTCTTTTTTTGCCGCCAGGTAAGTGTCGCAGTACAAATCCCGAGTTCTGAGATAACCAAGAATTCTTTTGCCTATGTACAGGCACGGAAATTTCCTGGACCTAGGAGAGCCATGAAGAATCACCTTCGCTGACCAGAACTGCTTAAAGTACATACAACGAGACCTACATTTACGGAACAGACGGGGTTTGTTCAGCCGATAGAGGGTCCAAAGCTTGTGTGACATTACGCGGCAGCGCATACGACACATTAACAACCACCACAGAGAAATCGATTGGTAATCGAAATGGTGATGGCTTCAAAGCCAGTTGGATGGAGGACACTCTTAAATTCGGCAGCGAAACCTCTCTGTCTTCATTCGCATTCGGAGTTCCGCAAGTGGATCCTCCCACAGGGCTCTACAGCAGTCAAGCTCAGCTTGGCTTGGGCAGAAATTCGACTTTTCTACAAACACTCGTATCCGCTGGTGATATTGGTACAAGAGCCTACGCCTTGTTCTGGGGACTGATGGGAGTCAAGCAAACCCAAGGGTCACTGGTTCTTGGCGGCCTGGACAAATCCTTGATCTCAGATCAAGATGCCAACCTCACGGCGCAGCTGGCCTATAGTGCCGCATGTCCGACAGGCATGCTGGTAACCATAAACGATATCCTTCTGAACTGGCCAAATGGTACCGATCAGAGTATCTTTGGGGGATCACAATCAGAGGTCTTCCAAGCGTGCGTCAATCCCAATGCCGCAGGCTTGGTGGCGCTTCCGTACAGGTACTACCAGAACTTCCAGGCTTATGCGGGAGGAGCGCCTCCAGACGGCAAGTCTGAAGTAAGGAGCCTCGGCCTCGATTTCTACACGATGGTTTTCAACGCAACTGATGTGTAAGTGCCGTTCCAAGGGGTCCAGTAACAGCTATCTAACAACCATCTCTTAGTTACTACGGTGGTATGACAATCAGTCTCCAGAATGGCCCGTCGATAAGGGTCCCCAACACCGAACTAGTAGTCTACGACAGAACAGTCGCCTCCGATGGCTCAATCCAGACGAACACATCGATCCGTGACGTAGTTGTCGGTTCGCTTCAAGATGTGAACAAAGACGACCTACCAATGCTTGGCCGACTCTTCCTGAGCTCCGCTTACTTGATGGTCAATCAAGAAGCCGGCCGCTTTTCTGTGTGGCAAGCGAACACAGCACCAACGGATTCCAAAATCGTCGCAGTGGATAAAGAAAACAATGAGATCAGCGATTTCTGCGCGAACTCTACGGATCCTACACTTCTACCTTCGTCGTCCACCGCACCCTCAGCACAATCCTCGACACAGAATAAACATTCGAAATTTTCAGGCGGCGCGATTGGTGGAATAGTTGCGGGTGCAGTAGCAAGTCTCGCCATACTAGGCGCCATCGGCTTCTTGCTCCTTCGGAGACGACGATCGGGCAATGCTACACCTCATGTGTCACGAGAAGTAGACATGCATATGGCAAATGTGAAAGAGCTTGCGTGTGATGACTATGGTGTGAATTACGAAGAACCTCAGGAACTCCCTGGGTGCCGGAACCAAGTCACAGAGCTCCCTGGGTACCGGAATCATGTCACAGAGCTGGATGGTAGGGCAGTTGATGGTAATAGGAACTAGATTAGTATCGGGTTGGTTGACGTATTTTTGACACCTTGTTTGCTCAAAGCTTAGTACAATCAGACGATGATGCGGTGGTTCGGCAAGCTAGGACAAAACGTTATTGTAGGATAGTGATATGTTTCTCTTGCCCGCTGACCGTCTACTGCAATCTACGAAAGGATGTTGACAACATTAGTAACGTACCTCGCAGGCGAGCCACGCACTTTTACCAAGACCCTACAAGCAGATCATGTAATGCGCAGCCACTACGAAAACTCCACACCTCTTGATCAATCCGCAACAGTGTTTCATAGTCCGACTTGGTTTAGTTTGATTCGTCGGCTGCAGGGCGGAGGGATCCGCTTGTCTGGATCCACACGCTGTCTGTCGTACCCGCCATGTATCAGCCCTGAAGATTCTAAGTCGGTGTTGCAGAACGAGTACCGCAAAAAGTAAAGCGCAAAGAAATATTGAAGACAGCCAGAGACTTCGTATGTGCATAAGCCTTCACCAACACCTCACCCGTCACACACTTCCTTCCAACCCATACATCCACAATTCGAGCGTCACAGAACGTCGGACAAAGGTAGTCTAGCCAGCAAAAAAAGAAATCAAAAACATACAACAGCGGGTATTCGCTAGTGGTCACCCACCTAACTACTAATCCGCCGGTACGTTGCTTAAATAGGGCTGAGCGAACGGGAAGCCTTGTTTTCAACGTCCTATGGTCGTATGTGAAAGATCTGGAAGGGAATATGACTTATAATTTAAAAATAAAAGATCACCGCTCATCACAGCGTTCAGGCCTAATCATTGACTAGCAAAGGGTGCGTCACCGTCAGCTCTGTACCTCTCTTCTTTTCAGAAGGGGGCCAAAGTGCGGTACAACTCTGGCTTCTCGATGCTTGATCGAATTTCTGTGCCTCTTTCCTAGAGGTCGTATGTGGAAGTAAGTTGTATCAAAACAGAATTTTTATGGCAACATAACGCTACCGTCAATCCCAAACATGTTCAGTCGGACGAGAAAAGTTTCGCTTGTCAAAGGGAAAGTTTTATAAGATACCCACGAACCAGAAGCCGTTTTCAAGAAGGAATAGCATATTGAAATAACTCGTTACTACATCGAAATGTGCATGGTAGCACGGTTAGTTCTATCAGATCATTAATCACATCACCATCGCTGAGTCGAGTAATTGTTTGCAGCAGTATATTAACGCTATAGACAAAACCAAAAATCAAGAATTAAACGGAATAAACAGAAAACCGACAAAAGTAGACTCCAGAAGAACCCTTACAAACACCGCCTCCTTGGTTTCCCCACATGCTGCTACCCACACAATCGAACGAAGCGAGCCACACCGCATGCTCCTACTTCCTCCCGTTCGATGTCTTTCCGTTCGTCTTGGACGTTGGGTTCGGCCACTTCTGATTCGTTGGACTCGTGGCCTTCTTGGGCGGTTCAGCCGGTACGAATACTGCTGCATTTGGCTGCAGAGATCGAGGAGGCGCTAGCTGTTGGAGGCTTCTCGCATGCATCCAGAAAACATCTTTCTCTGTGGGGTATGGTGGCAGGGTGTGATTCCAGTCAGGCGGGTACCCAATGGCCGACCCTGAAAGCGAGTAAACCTTGTCGTTCCATTTTTTGCACTCGTCTCTATGAGCACTCCCTGGAATAGTTCCAGGAAATTTACCATGACAGAAATCGCAATACCACTTGTACAAGTGGTCAGGTACCTGAATTTCAGTCGCAACAGGCTTCTCTTGCGCGTCGGGGTGCTGAGGAGGTGTGCTCTTGTATGTGTCGACAGGATGGACTTCCAGGTTTGGCTCTGAAGCTTCTGTATCAACAACCTGAACCACTGCAGCGACAGTCTCCTCTTGTGCGACAGTGTGTGGCGGATAAGAGCTAGGTCCCGGGTTCATGGGCTGCAGTAAAGGCTCTCCAGCTGGCAGCTCTTCCAAGTGCGACTCAGACTCTTCGATTGGTGAATCATCCTCATGGTGTTGCTTCTGGAGCGCAAAGTCACTGCGCTCTTTTGCAAGGGCATCTTGAGCGCTCTGTGCCTGAGACTCGAAGTCATTACATTCCTTAGTAACTGCCGCAAGATCATCCTGGTTACGTTTCGCCTGCTGTCTAAGCTCTTCGCACTCTTTGTTCAGAGATGTAAGAGCATTTTGATCGCCTTGTGCTTGCAGCTTAAGGTTGTCGCGCTCTTTAGTGCAAGCATCAAGGGCATTCAGGGCAAGTTGCCTCTGGTTCTCAAGATCGTCTCGCTCCCTAGTGCGTAGTGCCACCGTGGCCTGCTCTTGTTTGACCAGTGCTTGGCTAGCACCGAGGTCTTTCGTCCGTTCTACCAGCTTTTTCATATCCTTAAGATACTGCTGTTTAAGAGCAGTGACTTGACTGTCGAAATCCGTCACAGTCTGCTCGAGCTTCTTCTTTGACTCGACATCGGCAGCGGGAGTTTGAGGCTGGACAACATTAGTCTCAGACTCGGGCTTTTAACAGCTCATGGTTGCGTACCTGGTGTTCCGGCTTGTTGTTCGGCCAGATGCTCCTGTAGATAAGGAACATCATACCGCAGACCAGTAGCACCAAGGTGGCTGTGACGAGGTAGACCCCAGTTTTGCTGGGGTGAACTCGCTCACAGTCGACGTCAACGTAGACTTGGGCAGCTGCCTGGTCCGGCTTTAACGAAATCCTGGTCACCGTGCTGGGAGGCTCCAAGATAGAGTGTACCGGCATGCTTGGACCGGGTTGGAGAGGGGGGACGGGGGGCGCGTCCACGGTCTCTCCATAACTCCAAATTCCGTACGCGAATTGAGCAGCGCAAAGAAACACTGGAGTGACAGGGTTGGTCATGATAGCACCAAGCTGCGTGGCCAGATTGACCAACGCAGCCATGTTGTTTGTTTTTGTTGAAATTGAGCAGGAGAAAATTGTGCAGTAGAAAGTTGGGTAGTAGAAAGGATGAGTGGTGGGAAGGAGGGTTTAGGTCAGGTACGGTGGAGGGTACTTAAGGTAGCAGGGGGACGAAGAGTGAATAGTCCTCTCGCGAGCTATTGGGTACTCTGGAGGTCAAACACGTTATTTGCTCGAAGTGAAAGGCTCGAATTGAAAGGCGCTCGCAACCTTGCGGACACTAGCGTTCGGTGTGTGCTTGTGTGGCTGACGCCATGGAGTGAAGCGCGACGAGAGTGGTTTGCTTGAGTGAAAACAGCGGGCGTTATTTTGGAATTTCACCATTGAAGGGCTGAGAAAGGGAATCAAGAAACCCTTCGATACAAACAACTTATCGAACAATAATTTCAACGGCCACCTCATTGCTCCAGGAAGCTTTAGAGTCGCTCTCTTTCCAAGCTCTTGTTGTGTCTATCTCAAGCACATTTTCACACGTATGGCTGATTTTGACACAATGCTTTGCGATGGGCATGCCAAAGATCAGCGCCATAAAATCATCATCGAGATTTCGATCTTTGAGGTTCGAAATATAGACACCTTCAATACTGTTAGCACAATTTCAGCAATCTCGTTGCAAACTTTGCTCACCGTATGTTCCCAGCACTTTCAAAGACGTCCATATCCGCAGTCGACCTGAAGATCGATCGACGTAGGTATTTGTGTTCACGATTGCAGCAGCTCCAGTCATCTTCTCCAGGATACCCAAGTTGGCTACCTGCACCTCTTCAGGTCCACTCGCTTTGTGACTGCGCTTCAACATGAAGGTTTGCAGCGGATATGCAGATAGTATCTCCCATCCGCGGGTGGAAAGTTCAAGGTGAATAAAAGCGTCGTTGTTCTCGCTGGTGGTCGGTTCAGTGACTTGCCCTGTGGAATGGGCTCGAACAACGTATGTGCCCTTTTCCGCCCCGGGAAAAGAGTCCAATCCGATTAATTCGGAGAGAGGCCTCGGTGTGCAGTTGAAGACACCAAGTATGCTTACGCCGCTGTGAGCCATCCCAACATAGGTTGCGACCTTGAGCAAAACAGAGTCGTCATACGAGTTGTAGGGAGACGTACTCTTACCTACAGTATGGGGTCGTAAGATAACCGTGTCGCCGCGAGGGGTGTTACCTGCCATCTGACCGATGAGATTGATATCGTGCTGCCCAGGCACATCGGTGATGTAGATTGGCCCGCCTGACACACAACGGCCGGCAGCATGGAACGATGCATAGTCATGCGAGGTTTGAAACATATCCCAGTCAGGTAGAATGTTAAGGTACTGATTGAAGATAGCGTTGTGCGCATTGCAAAAGATGTGCCAGGGGTGCGACGCAGGTACCTCAGGGAAAAAGTCATCCGAGTTACGCAACAAAATCTGCGGTTTGTTTGATGGAAGCTGAGAGTGGAAGATCATCTGTGGGGATTGCGACATGCAAGAGATGGCTCTGGCGGAGAAGTATCGTAGCTGTGCGATGTTCCATGCGTCCTGGTAGGACTTGATAAGGCTCCGGCGATCGCCAGCATGGTCCAACTCATCAAGAAAGAACTGTGCATCAGTCTTGACTGAGTCGATACCGGCGGAGCTGAGGAATTGGTAAAAGTCTTTGTAGAAGCGGCTGACGTCTTCTTCCGCAACCACCGTGAATTTGCCTCCTGACACACCGTCCTTCTTTTGAACAACGATAGTTTTGTACTCTTTTGCAATCTTGCCCTCGGGCGCGATACCACCCCAGTAACCGAAGAGAGCATGCCAGACCGCGATGTGCTTGATGTTCTTGTACTTACTGCGGATGTCACTCACCGTGGCTTTGAGACCGCGTGGGAAGCCAATGTTAGTCGCCTCGAATTCTACCCACGCATTCTTGAATTGGTCACCTCCTTCGTGGTTCTGATCTACATAAGTATGTTTCTGCTTGAGTGGACGAACGACGCACCAGAGATTGCCAATTATCGTCGATGATGAGATTGCTGATATTGATTTCATTTTTGGCCAGTGACTCCAGAGCATCAAAGAGTTTCTGCTCGCTGAGATGCTGTCCGATGCCGTTCCATGTGCAGTACGAAAGCCCATCATCTAGAGACTTCTTGTTAGCGGTCCCAGATGGATCCATAAGCAAATCACTCACACCAATTTTCAAGCCACTCTGGCTTGAAGTCGTCCGTCAATGCCTTGAACTCGGCTTCAGCCTCTTCGGTACCCACACTGTACTTCATTACCATTTTTCTCGCATGATACATGACTGCAGCGATTGCATGGTTCAAGTCCTTTCCAACAGCGGCGACTAAGCGCGAGATGCCATCTTCCTCACTGTCATTACGAGACTGAATGACGACTCGCCCTTCGCCGTTATGGCCCAAAGTTGTCAGCACATTATCGACACCACTGACGGCCAAGATGACCAGGTGAGAACCATCTTCGCGTTCGAACGTTGCGAGGATGGTGTCTTTGTCTGGCTGAAAGCGAGTTTTGCCCTGCCTTGGAGCTAACCAAGGGCTCCATAGTCGCACCAATGCAAACCAACGTGTGAAATTCGTTGGCCTTCCCAGTGCATTGTTCGAGTATCCTGAAGTACTTCCTGATGCGGCGTTGACAGGGCTGGTTATGGACCACAATAAAGTCTCGGGAGATTCACTCTGCTCTTTATCAATATGCAAGTATGGAGGCAGGCCATCGATGTAGTGTGTCAAATCATCCTTCAAAGCATCTTGGGACTGGTAGATCAAGCGTCCATCAGAGGTGGAGAACTGTTCATTGGCCCACTTCCATGGTTCTTCTTTTCCAGCTCGAAATGTAATGGTATACGACAAAGAGCCGCCGTGTTTGGGTCGTCCAGGCAGCTCGAGGGTAAAAAACTGCTTGCGAACACTCGTTTGTGTGGCTTGAACGATTGTGAGGTTTGGCTCAGGCGCTGGCTGCAGGCTTAGACTGGTCCACTTGTCTTTGTCTTCGAAATTGTGCCACAAAGCAGCCTCCCATGTCTTATCTGAGCCAGCAGAAGTCTCAATGAGGACGGTAAACTGAACTGCCTGTCTATTGGAAGGTATTGTAGTGGTCTGCCCCAGGGGAGGATGACAAGTCAAAGCAGCATACATGTTAGAGGCGCGAGGAGAACGATGAGGTGTGAGGATGTGAGCGAGATACACAATTTGCGTAATGAGATTAAATAAGTGACATTGAGGACCGAGGGAATGAGTGAGCAGTCATGCAGGTATGCATGCCAGCTGGAGACTAGAGGACACAGGTGACGTGTGCGGTGCAGCGTGCAGCGTGCAGGTGCGGAGGTGGTCGGGGAAGCGGCGCACGGCCGGTTGGATCGTCGCTTCCGCGATTGATGTCGCGTTCTGCATTTTGTCCAAGCCATTGCCATTGCCATTGCCAATGCTGATGCTTCGACGCGTGTCGCATGGGCGGCAGTACGTCTGCCAGCATGGCCTGCGCAGCCAACACACGCTCGCTCGTGGCGAGAGGCCAACAAAGAAGTGGGAGGCAGAGAGTCCAGACGACGGTGCGCGGGCTGCCGAGTGGGAAGCTCACGGTCGCAGCATACGGTCGGGCGCGCGGCAGAGTATGCTGAGCGTGCTTGAAGAGCGAGGCTTCGTAAAAGATGTCGCTGGGTAAGCCTAAGCCTAAGCCTAAGCCTATGCTGTGCTTCGTCCCTATAGACGAACAATGAACTATCGCTGATTACCTGCAGCGGCCGCGACACACTCGACTGGCTCCTCACCGAAAAGCGCATTGGCGTCTATGTCGGCGTCGACCCTACGGCGCCCTCCCTCCATGTCGGCCATCTGCTGCCGCTCATGGCGCTGTACTGGATGTACCTCCACGGCTACTACACCGTCAGCTTGGTGAGCATGAGCCAGAGCCATCTGCGCACCCACCTCACATGCACGACACCGGGTTAACGTGTGACAGCTCGGCGGAGGCACAGTGCAGATTGGAGACCCCTCAGGGCGCACGACCGCTCGCTCGCGCCAGGGCGCCGACGTGCAGACAATGAACATCGCAAGCATCCAGCGCCAGCTCAAGATGCTGTGGACCAACGTCAAGTGCCTGGGCATCAAGCACCACTACTCGCCCGAGACCAGCCGGAAAAAGGCCCTCTTGAACAACCGAGAATGGCTGGAGCAGCTCAATGCGGTCGAGTTGATGAGGGACCTGGGCTCTGGCATGCGCCTAGGCACCATGCTCAGCCGCGACTCGTGAGTGGCCTGTGAACAAGTTCCTCTTATCTTAGGCATCGCTGACACGGGTGCAGAGTCAAGCTGCGCATGGAGAGCGGCGAAGGCATGGCCATATCCGAATTCTCCTACCCACTCTTCCAAGCCTACGACTGGTGGTGGATGTACCACAGAAAGGGCGTTCAGCTCCAAATTGGCGGCTCAGACCAGTACGGCAACATCTGCGCTGGCATGGACGCTGTGTCGCACATGCGCAAGATCCGTCGTCAAGGCAGCTCGGAGCAAGCCGACGATAACCCACGTCATGCAGCCTACGGCCTGACCACGCCCCTCCTCACCACCGCCTCGGGCGAGAAGTTCGGCAAGAGCGCAGGCAACGCCGTGTGGCTCGACAAGACCATGATGAACTCGTTCGACCTGTACCAGTACTTCATGCGCACCGCCGATGCCGATATCGAGCGCTACCTGAAGCTCTTCACCTTCCTGCCCCTCGACAACATCTCCTTGCTGGTCGAACAGCAGCGCAAGGACGCATCGAAACGCATCGCCCAACACGTCCTGGCAAAAGAGATCGTCGAGCTCGCCCACGGCGCCGCAGAGGCCAAAAGGGCCCAGCAAGCACACCAGGAAGCCTTCAGCCACGGAACCAACACTTTCTCCCTCGGCGCCATCCGCAATGCACTGGGTACCGCCGACCCCAACGCTGGTCTGGGCGCGCAGAAACAGAAGACGAGCGACTTCGACAAACAGCTCTTGGAGTACAAGCGCGCCTACGCCGCCTCTTCGACAATCCAGCCTTCCTCCGGCATTGCAGCTTCCACACAATCGCAACCGAAACAGAACACAGTCGTCACCCTGCCCCTCTCCATGCTGGGCCCAGGAGCCTTCCCCCGCGTCCTCCACGCCGCTGGTCTCGCCTCCACCAAGAGCGAAGCCCACCGCCTCATCGCGAGCAAGGGTGCTTACGTCGTAGTTCCCAAGTCCGGGACTGTCGAGGCCCCTACAAGTCTCAAGTGGACGACCATCGAAGCTTCTTCTGAAGCGAACCCACAGCACTTCCTCGTCGATTTCGAAGCGTTGGTGTTGAGGACGGGTAAGAGTAGAATTCAGGTTGTGAGAATTGTAAAAGATGAGGATCTTGAGAAGAAGAGTGGCGACGCGCCGAAGAAGGAGGACAAGTTGGAGCAAGAGGCGAAGGATGATCTCAAAGAAGAAGAAAACAAGGACGCGCAGGCAGCTGAGGCGAGCGCTAAGACATCCACAGGCGATGCAGTGCCTTTCCAGCCGTCGTAGGGGCTCTGTACGATTGTGTACTGTAAAAGTAGAGGATTAGCGAGTATCCGTTTGTACAACACCGGCTTGTAGACTTGCCAGCCCAAAGCTTAGGAAAAAAAGTATGTATGTCTATGATATATATCTATGAAAACTCGTGTAAGATTACACTGATCTACATCTATCCTAGGATATCCTCCCATATTCCTTCGTATCCCTCCAACCTCTGGCTCTCGCCGACAGCCTCTCAACTCGAGGAAATCCAACCCGCACACGTCAAAGCGATGAATCCTACATCCAACTCCATCGCCGATATGACAGTGAACACGACAATCCATTCCAGCTCAGCGACACCAATCGCCTTCCAGCGCAGTCCAACCTGCCCTCTACCCCGTTACATCAAGAAAACTACCTCCTTTTTACTCCTCCCAGTCCTCGTCCGCGTCTTCATCCCCGTCCTCATCCCCGTCCTCATCACCGTCCACATCACCGTCCACATACCCACCCCACACTCTCCCCACCACCATCCTCCTCCTCTCCTCGCGCGAGAGCACTAAAGAAGAGTCGAGAAAACTCACATCCATCCTGCTCACGCGGCGCTTCTTCCTGGGAGGCGCGGAGGAGATAGGTTCTTCTGCGAGGGGGGTGGGGTCTTCTTCTAGGAGAGGGTCGTGGGAAAACGTGGAGACGGAGGTGGATGTCATCGTATCGACATCTTTAGAGCTAATTCTGCGCTTTTTGGAACTGGGAGGGGCAGGGGATGTGTCGCGCGTTGTCTGTCGCGTGCTGCGCAATTCTCGCGCGTCGCCGTCAAGCTGGGACCGAGCTGGTCGCAGGGCCGGATGCGGTATCCCCAGCGCTTCGAGCTCTTTGTTGCCGCACCTTTGCTTCTTTCTCCTCGCGGCTGGGGCATCATCGGCGACACGTAGCGTTGCTTGACTGCGGGAAGCTGAGATGGTATCGGCACGCGATCTGTGTGGTCCTGTGGAACTGGGAGGTCTGGCGTGTGGTCTTGTGGAAGAAGGGCCGGTGTGTGGGTATGTCTCTTGTGCGTCTCTCTGCGCAGCTTTCTTCTTCTGCGTCGAGCTGGCTGCTGAATCCGTTGTTGCTGGTTGAGGCGGTGGGCGCGCCACACTCTTTTTCGGCGCGCTGCTGGAGAATTTGATGATTGTTGGAGGCGCGACGATGCTTCTGATGATGCGCGTGGAATGCGCTGCAGCGCGGTTTGTCACATTGTCATCATTCAGTTTGCGCAGAGCAGCGTTTCTACGTTGTTCTTGTGGTCGGTCCTTTTGTCCTGCTACTCGCACTGGTAGCTGGTAGTCTTGCAAACCAGCAAGGCCAGATCTTCCTATGCGCACGGTGGTGTCGTTTTTGACGCTCTGGTAGAGGGAAAGTCCGAGAGCGAACGATACTGAACGATCCACCCCGTTGCCGACAATGGCATACTGCTGCTGGGGCGTCCCGACGACGACTTCCTCATCCGGCCACCCCTGTCCGCGTCTAGCCTCTTGGATGGTAAATGTTCGAAGTTGCTTATAATGCAATCCTGCAGACCAACCTGCTGAATTCTTGCCATTCGATGTTACCACGGTAGGCAATAGATGACATTTGCATATTCGTTGACTCTTTTCTTTTGGACGAAGGCATTCACCTGGTGGAGGGTTGGAATGGTTATCTCTGGTCGCTGCCTTACTCCAATTTGGCAGGCGATGATCCGGGAACTGGATACACTCGTGAACGGTCCCTCTGTCGATGTGTGGCAGATCTCCAATACCGTCTCCAGCGTTGAATTGTTTGAAGGGCGCATGAGTGCATTTCTCGGGTAACTTAGTTACCTTAGATTTATGGTTTACCTTGCATGCTTCCAGTGTATTATGTGTAGCCTTTGGTTCCGCAATCGGGGTCAGTCCTGGTGCGGCAATAGTGAGGATGATCCTCTGTCGTCGTTGGTAGCTACCGTACTTCTCACTGTGCATCTTGAAATAGTTCACCTGATAACCCATTGACACCAAACATGCAATCATTCTTGACAGAACGCTGCCGGATTGGGTTGCAGGTCTACTGGTCTTTTCGTCGGTACTGATACCCTCCTCCATACTGGTCTATTCCTCGGTACTTGTCTCTCCGGATACATCAATCTCTTCATCTGTATTGACGTTGCAAAGTTTTTTCGCTTTGTTACTCTTCTTTTCAGAAGCGATCCCCTGGACGTTCTCCAAAATACCGTATTTGGGGCGATATACATCGGCGAAAGAGCAAAACGAGGTTACATGTGAGGTATTCATTAGTGACTTCTCGCTCGTCTTATTGGGCTGCAATGATGACATGCCTGTTACTGTCAGTGACGTGAGGAGTATGCTCAGTGACCAACATACCCTGGCATGGACAGCCTGCACAAATAAAATCTATGTCGCCAACAGGAGCGATCAACTTGTCGCTTCCATCAAGAGCGCCTTGTAGGTAGTCGTCGACCGATCCACAGTTAAACTTGACTTCGATCGGATGCTTACTATTTGCGCGGTGCGTATGAATAGCTGTAGGGTCAATATCTACCACATGCTTAAACTCAACCGCACTTGCTTCCTCGAGGCCTCGATCAAGCCCACCACCGCCGCTGAAAAGACTCAGACCTTGAAGCTTTTTAGCTAGGAGAGGGAGTGCAAGGATCTCTTTCAGGGGCCAGGGTGCTGCCTTCATCCACTCCAGGCGCTGAGTTTCTTTGAACAACTCCATGCTGACGAAACTGTAGTCTCCATTACCTCTGCGGTTGTAGGGGAAGGGAATCCTGTTATTCTTCACAGCACTCTCTTCAATAAATCGAACATGACAAGGCCGCTGGATTTGAGAAGAACGTACGTCAACCTTCTCGGGCGTCAAGACAAGCTCGTTCGGAAAGATGCGATCTCGACCGTGACGCTTAGCCAGGTCTTCGTATATGTCAAGTGGCTCTAGCACCTGGACTTGGTATATCTCAGATGCTAGGTCGTAATCTTCTATCATCACATGAGACCAGCGCGCTGAATCCTCGTCCTGGACGTAGACTGTATCGCCCCGATGATAAGTCGTAGATGTCGTTTCTTGTTTTTGACATGCACAACTCTTGTGTTCGTTTTGTACAGTCACAAACGCCTTTTGCTTCGTCAGGTATGTCTGTCGAACGACGAAGTCCTTGGTCGTTCTCAAAGTCACAGGTGCCCAGTCAACACTGTGGACTCCGGAAACTTCAGACATACAAAGTCGTTTCTCCTTGCAGTTACAGTGATCCGTAAGAAACAACTCATTAGAGACATGATATGGAGCAGTCCCTATGATCGTTTCGGCTGGATGGTAAAGACGCAAGACGTACACATTTTTCAAATTGTCGCTAAGACGAAGCTTTGTATGCTGTACAAGACCAAATGAGAGGATGCCTCCCGACCTTGTTTTAGAAGTTTCTGCAAAGGACACAACATCTCCTACTTGCACCTTTGAAACTTTTCCAGTCATGACAGGAGTCTCAATGGGGGAATGCATTGGTGCGTCTCCCGCAAACCCCAGCTTCCGATTTTGGAACCGCTGTTGATCTCTTACCAATCTCGAGAAAGACCTCTTGTGCAAATACTTCTCAAAGGACATCTTTTGAAAAGAGCTGTGGACAAGTGGTGTAGTGATGGCACCGTCTATTTTCGTCTTTACTTGAGCTGCAACAGCTTTGTTGTTTGCTTGCATACAAGCTGCCCATAAGGGATGACTTCGCAGATGCTTTTCGTTAGGCAAACCAGCAGTCTGTCTCCGTATGAAGTTGATCTGGGCATGCAGCGCAACTCGTAGGTCAGGGCGTTGTTTAACCTGTCTGAACCATTGCTCGAACTCAACATCTTGGCCTAGCTTTTTCCGCACACTCGCAACGAAATCACGTCGAAAGCTGTTCAAGTCGACGCTTTTCGACCGGCCAAGATAATCGACGACGTAGCTGGCGAACAATGCAATCCATAGAAACAGTTGATGAAAACGTTCGTAGGTGGGGGCAGGATTTTGCAGCTGTAACCACACATCATGTACTGCGTCTCCATCGCTCAGTGTGCTTCCAACATAAACATTCATCGCACGGCCATCGATATGGTCGATACGGAGTTTGAGAATTGGAAGAGCTTGTACAAAGTAGCTCGCTTCTCCGTAAGATATAAGACCGTCGAACCATAGATTGAAGCCTGTTTCGCCAAATTTATGGAGGCATACTAGATCATAAGCGTAACCCTTCTCATTCTCAGATTCCGGACCAGGACGCCGATAGATTTCGTAATTGGAGAGTGTTGCGCACCATCCATCATGACTGAGGACTTGTGCTGACTGGCTGAAAGTTAGAAATGAACTTACAGGTGCTCTACGTACCATTCATTACCTTCAGGGCTGTCATAGCATCAGCCTCTTCGCTCCAGCCTTCCAGTGGCGTCCATCCTGGAACCCGACTTCTTGCATGCTCTGCCAGCAGAGACTGTGAATGCGATTGATTTACAGCTGATCGTCGGCTGTGTCCACGGTCGGCTTTAGCCTTTCCTTTTGACCCTCGCGCCATCCTAGGACCGTGAGTTCAGGGGGGAAAGCACACGAACGAATAGATTTGCACAACTTTGGCCATGATTGCGGGCCCGGCTCACCATCTTAAGATCGCAAGTACAATGAAGTTTGATGCAATATTCAGTGCAGCAGTAGCTACAAGCAAGCATGTCCATTGGCAAACCTTCCACAACTGTGTTCGTTGCGTCTCTACAAAGGATTTCGCAGTTCTGTGTCTTATTCTCCGAGACCACGACACGCTGTGAACAAGGTAACCGAGACTCTCAAAACACGCCCTTCTTGCACAAAACATATCTGGACAGCAACCGTGGAAAAGTGGGTTCTAAGCAGACAATATTTCAGAGCTGTGTTTGCTCTATAATTTTAAGTCTTCGATCGAAGCTTGACTTTGTGACGCGGAGGTTGGCTTTTGTTGCGATCCTTTAGATTGGGGTGCTAGGAGTCTCGGTTATCTTGTTCACTGCGTGCGCAGCGGCTAGGTATTTGCATCTTGCATCTGCATACTAAAGTTCCGAATGAGAGCTTCTGCCAATGGGAGAGCTCACCGGCAACTTTGCTCCCTTCAAAACTTTCCATGCTTGCTTATTGCATGATGTCCACGCCACCGAACAAAACAAACGAAATTGACCCTACACATCGGAATGCAGCAGATACGACCTCGCATTGTTTCCCAAACCACGTCAATGTCCGCAATCAATTATGGCTCCTCCCGCAGATATGCCGAAGCACCAATACGAGGTTACTTGCCGCTATCCATGAGCAGGGCCGCTACACAGTGGAGCTATGACATCACTGCTCGTGCAAGGACGTCGGACACGAGAGAGGCTCTTGCTCAGGACATAGCTTTTCCGGGGAGCGGCCATGCGAATACTCGCATGGTGATGAGTAGACAGCACAACAATGTCGTTGGAATAGGCTTCACGATCTTCATGTTCTATAATGCAGTAAGCAACAAGGTCTTATCTTTGCTGCTCCACACCGACTCCGCCAATGTGCAATCCAAATACATTGATCGCCACGGAGGAAACACTTCAACGAGCCACCACTAGTCATGCAATGTGACCCTCGACCACACTGTGAGTTAAACGGCAGCGGTCGGATGTACGGAAGTGGCTTCGGGTGGCCACTGGCCCTGCATGCCAGCCTCGCTGAACCTATATTTAGCAGCACGTCGGCATAAACAACCACCACATTTTGGAAATGAGCAATTCTGCACCAATCTTCGGCGTCCTTCGTGATCAACGGAGCCTTCCTAATAAAATACCAGACCGACAGTCGTTACGATCTTGAAATTTGCGCTATTTGCAACATTGCAAACAGTTCTTGAGGCGCAATTTTGCCCGTGCTTGCAGGTAGCCGTTTAGCTGCTCCATGTTAGGCTCGTCGATCATCAACCAGGGTCGCAGAAAATACGAGAAAACAACTTGGCTGCAACCTTGCTGGGGCAAAGAAAGATGGGGAAGGAGGCTAAGAGTTGATGTTATACGCGAACCGTATACGGAGTGACGTCGAGTACAGCTATCAAGAAGGTATAAGTATGGCCGCTGCCACCGCCATTGAGTTCATTATCCAGCTTCAACTTCTTCAACCACTCAATCATCACACATACTCTTACAACTTTTTCAACCAACACATACAAACCTTCTCTCAAGATGCAGTTCTTCACCGTCGCCTCTGCCCTTTTCGCCGCTGCTCTCGCGGCCCCTGCTCCTCAGACCTCCGACTGCCCCAACCCGGCTCACTGCGGTGGTTCTCCCCCTGACCCATCCACCTATGAGAACATCGACATCTCCGACTTCTACGTCCGCAAGAACAACGGCATCCAGAACGCCGGCTTCAAGCTCACCGGCAAGAACGCCACCGATCTCTCCTGCACAATCGGCGCTACCGACCTGCCCTCCAATGTCGTCACCTGCGGTGACAGCGACTACCGCTTCGGCCTGACCAAGGGCGACACAACCGAGTTCGGTCTTGCCATCTACCACCAGACCAGCCCCTTCGCTGGTCTGTGGGCCATCGGCGATGCGCCCACTTACTGCCACGCTGGCGGTAACGGTCCGGACGACTTTGTCTGCCAGCAGACTGGTCCTACCACCATTGTTATTGTTGGCCAGAACTACCCCGGCGGCGCTGACAACTAAATTCGACCACCTTCTTGTACATACATTGAGACTTAGCGACATGGTCAATCTGCCTATTTTGAGCATATAACGTTTAATGGAACATGAATAGCAGAAAACTGCTTCAATAAACAAACTTACTTTTCCGTACATGTGATGCGCACTATTAATGAAATTCTCCATATGCTCTCGACATTTGATGCCATGGTCTGATTTCGTTCTAGTTCTAAACCAGAATAAATATGCCCAAGATGGCAAATTTTTTTGTTTAACGTTATTCGACTACAAGTTGTTCCATTGCTATGCTCATAGAATATTTGTGTTATGTCAAGTCCTAGTGTGAGTCCCATAAAAGCTTTTGTAGTTCGGCTATGTGATCCTCATGTGTAAGGAAATCTCTGGAGACAGTTAATGAAATATAGAACAACACGACGTAAGACAGCGGTGCATATGTCAACATTTCGCAGGTGTGATTGGAGTACTCAAGCAAGAAAACGCTTGTTGATAATTCAGTCCTGCTCACAGCAACAGATTTTCTGCTATAGATCAGCTGCACCCATATGGTAGTCGTCTTTACAACCCAAGCTGCTCGCATGATGCTGAATGGAGTAACACCTTGGGTGAGTGTACTCATGAGACGAGCATCTGGTGACGGCTAGCATGTCAAATGCGAACGTAGGTACGGCTTGGACAAAGTGAACGGAGCTCCTATCAATCGTCTAGCTATATCCATTTTTCAACACAAGGTCTAGATCTGAATACCTCACATTCACAGATTATGCGTCTGTCGATCTGAAGTTTGAGGGATTACTGTGATATGATCAGCGCGCTGTCATAGCTTGCTACTCAATGTGGTCTTCTCTCATCCCCCGTCTATCATCTTGTCAGGTCTGCTATAATTCTGATCATATATTGATACGTATTTGTTTAGCATAGTCTGACAGCCTCGAAACTTCAATCCGTTATTCTTCAGCTGTAGCGGACATGATCTTGTCACGTGCGTTACTCCTCACCTTAGCGCTTGAAACGCGCAAGCCGCCGTCAGAATGGCTATCACCCCCTCATGTGGCTACTTCCTGTATCTAGACCGGCGTAGTTGCTGACTGAACCCGGGATTGTGCGACATGTCATGTCATGATACTACTACGCCGTGCAACTCTTATCCGTAACTCAATCTCGCGCGCGACTATTCATCACACCTCAGCCCGACGACAAGATAAAGTCATGGCATCAGTTCTTTTCATGGGTATCGGTGGAGACGACCCTAGTCTCCAATTGACGCCGAATGTCTCTTCACAAGAGCTGAACGCAGCTATTGATAAAGGATCACAATCATTGACCGATGCTGGCTACAAAGTTACCTTGTTTTTGCCGCCTATGATGGATGGCATTGCTGCCCTTGAAAAGGAGCTGCAGTTGAATAAGCACGACCTGGTGCTTGTGGGTGTGAGTGACAGATACCCTATGAGTACAGCAAAAGACTATTGCTAACTTGTGGATTCGCCTCCAGGCGGGTATCAGATTGTTGCCCAACCATACGCCATATTTCGAAGGTATCATCAATACCGTGCTGAAGTACAATCCAGGCCAAAGGTTTGCCTTCAATGCGAGCCTAGAAAGCACCTTAGAGTCCGTACAGAGAGTGCTACCGCTGTGAACGTTGTGAACCAATTGTTGGTGGAATCCACCTGCCGCTGTGGTGGTGGTGGTAGTGGTGGCAAGTGCCAAGGAGACTAGCGTATTTTTACTAAGTAGCCCACCTCCGGTAGACGCAATCGATAACTTCTTATCCCCACTTTCTTCATCAGGGTCATATTGGGCACCTGGAAATGATGTAGTATGGAAAACAAGTCGGGATAGACTGGTTTCGGCTCGTTTGTGTCGAGAAGGACGACTGCTACAGTTGCGATTAGAGGTGTACTGAAGCTGAACAAAGCCCTGTCCGATGTGTTCTTGTGACAAGTTTTGATAAGAGCTACTTGCACTCTGGATGTGTGTCTACATCAGTAAATGGATGCCAGGACCGCAATATCAAGTCCCAAAGCTACACAAGCTCAATAATGGCAGATCAGATATAATGTGGAAACCATGCTGTTTTGAGTTAAGTTGTAACAACAGAGCATGGCCATCATATACCTCAGAGCCTCTCATACTTGCCCTCGCTTTCTATATCTACGTTCTTCGTAATGGCTACGTCTCGAAACGGGTCTCGATCTGCGTAATGCAACAGTCAATACTATTCGGAAACCAGGACGCAAGACTCTGTTATACACTCCCCCGAAATGTTTGTTGACAAAACAATAGTTTCTGCCCAATCGGTGCGAGCCTTGCTTGCAAAAGAATAGGGGGCACAAGGGCTTTCGGGGATATAGTCTCTCATCTGTTAGTTGTAAGCGGATTAACAAACGCCTTTAATCGAACACTGTATAAAGAACCGCAAGGGGTGACCCAGCTTCTCATCATGAGTAGAATGTCCCAGCAAGTTGCCAAGAAGGATGTCGGCTCGCGGCGGTCAGTGGGGTGTGTAACTCAGGACAAGACCGTGATGCCCCGCAGTCCAGGAACGCAAATCGCGCTTCGCGGCTAGCTCGAGCCGAACACTGGAAATCTAAAGCGAGACCTCAACGCTGTTACTGGCGGACGACAGTGTATCAAGCCTGCCATACCCTTCTGCATTGAATTCAATATGGCGTACTGCATATGGTGCTATTTGCTGACAAGGGAGTATTGCCAACTGCAGAAAGTGAGAACACCAAGCGCAATTGGCAGGTGTTGGGAGATGAGACACCACACGCTATAAGAGAGTTCTTATGGTCGGTTGAAAAAGGACCGCATTCCAGATCACGAGCGGATCCCTGGTCGAGCAGATTGACAGAGTGACAACTGCAGGCGGTGCGCACATGAAACCATGGATAAGCGTCCGGCACGGGTAGAGCACGATCTTGATGGAGCTGAGAACGTCAGCTGGAGAGAGAATCGAGGGGTGAAGGATGGCGTTGTTGTTTATCGAATTTCCACTTGGCAGAGCATACGATCGTAGCCCTGAGGCCAACAGCATTCCAGCGCCGCACGTGTCAGCAAAGCCACTGAATTGCGACATCGAAAACGGTCTGGTCCGCTTGACGGAGTACTCTCCTCCTCCCACAAATACTCACGTTGCTCAACGGCAACGACTTTTTCATGCTCGTGTAGCATGCATATGGATACGCAAATTCCGTTCGGACCCCAACCCGGCGATGGATGCGCATCGCATCCCTCAACGGGCCGCTACTTAGACTATCGAAGACCTGCACATCGAGCAGCGACCCCGTGCAGGGCTGCAGATTTTGACAAGCTTACGAAAGTTCTGGCCTTCTGGAGCTCGACCAGGGGTAGCCAAAATTTGGCGTACTGTAAACGGCAAGGGCTATTGACTTCCTTTAAACGAATTACCCGCCCGCCTATCAGCAACGCGCTTGTTGACACCTTAGGGCAGACAGCCGAGTCGCATTGCCAGTCGTGGATCGAACAGTGGGAGTTTGTCCGCAAGGAGGCGGCGCGTGGCTTTATTACCAAGTCCGCTGGCTGGCATTGGTGGCTTGATGGCTGCCTGTAAGCTCCATATCGATATTCAACATAAGGACGTTGGCTCCCATTGTAGTACAAACTTTGCAGCCTGATAGTCAAACGGAGAACCCTGGAGGAACAGTACTTTTTATTCTTTTAGGTGACGATCTGCATCGAAATCGACAAGCCGGCCGCTGCTACCTACTCCATCCCATTCGATTGTCTTGCATCCGTCGCACGTTCCTGGATCCACAAACCAACGTTCGGAGCACCTCAACGGTCTGCAGGGACAGTCACAACAGCGCATTTACTGACAACGCTACGACTGCCGTCTGCTTCCACTGCAGATGGAAATGCGTCGTGCGATCCTGAGGCAGCTGTATATCACGTAACAGCCGTACGAGACTTTTAAAGAAACATGAATATGGAGTTCCAGCCGTTCGCGGAACGCGAGTCACCCATTATGCACCGTGCCTTATTGTCGCACCATCCAGGACAAAAGAGGCAACACGAGAATAGATTGCGCCGCGGCATCATCTCCTTATATACCAGTCGGACATCGCCGCCCGCGTTGCTCTCGGTGCTCGTCATATTCCTATCCTGGAGTTCCCTGTTCGGCGTCGCTTCTGCAGATACATATGGTAACCGGCTTGCCAACGTCGACGACGATCTCCTGTGGAAAGGATCGTCATTACAAATCGACACTCGCCCGCCACCAGTAATTCAGTTGTTCATGCCTCCAATACTCGCCAACGAGGATGCCACCAGAACGCTATCTGCGCCACCTTCGAAAAGGTCACTCGCAACGGCTGCGAGCGGCTCTGCCTCAAATTTCCAGGTGCCGAAACCTTTCGATACAGGACTGTCCAACAACTTCACCAACTCATGTGCGGCCTACATGAGTCGTCTGATCAAAAGCGAGGCCCTCAACAACTGCCATCCATTCTCGTTATTGTTACAGGTACGCGCTATTCAACCAATCGTTCCGAGCTGCTTTGCTGATCTTCCGCAGACGTCAAGTAGCTTTTTTGACGCCTCAAAATCGTTCTTCCGCATCACGCAGACCCTTGAAGCAACATGCGCTGTGAACGAGACTCAATGTACGGCAACTCTGAACGGCTTCGCTCGGGAACTAGTGGCCGATAATGCTTGCAAAACCGATTACAACAACGACAACCCGATTGTGCTACAGGCTTACAACGGCCTCGTGGCATACAAGCCAGCGTACCAAGCAAGCTGCTTGCGCGACGACGACGGAAATTACTGTAGGTTTTCTCAGCAGTGACACAAGGTACCCGTCTGACTAAGTGCTACAGGCTTTGCCAACGCAGTGAGCAATTCGTCCTCGACTACCGACAGTTACCCTTTCTACCTACCTATTGGCCAGGAGCTTCCGGGAGGCTCGCGACCCACCTGCAACTCGTGTCTGCAAGACTCTATGGCGATCTTCGCAAACTTCGCCAACAATTCTACGCAACCGTTGAGCAAGACGTACACATCAGCTGCACAGCAGTTATCTATCTCCTGCGGGTCGAAATTCGTCAACGTAACTGCCGCTCCGCTCAAGGGAGCAGCAGCTCCCTCTTCGAGTGCGGCGCTGACGCCAACACTCGCCCTAATCCTAATGTTTGTGCTTTGCTTCTTCCAATAAAAGAAGCCATCAATGTTTTCTGGTAATATTCTTGTAGCTACATTTTCACGGACCTTACGAATGGCCACGGCCTTCATTCATTAGCGATGGCGCATTGGGATTGTTTTTTTGTTTTATTCTTGTCATTCAGCTGGCGCATGGCTGGCAGCAGATACCCCATGGAGCGGATCACTTGCGGGAGCGGAGCACTGGTTGGAGAGGTCTCCATGCCTCATCCTGGGCAAGTACCGATGTTTAGGTACTCGGGAAGCATGGCGAGAAATGGACGTGTGCATGGAATTGCACGTGCAGAGAACGAGACTGGATATAAAAAGTATTTGAAGGTTGTAATAGGCATTCGCACTCTCCGATTGGATTGTTCTTCAGCAAGACGATTAAGGTTGTGGCATCTCGACCCTTGGAGAATATACTTCATAAATTTACACAATTTATCTGCCGCAACCATGGGTAACGTCACACTGGCACCATCGATCTGTACGAATCAGTAGTCATTTCCTGGAGCTGTTTCGGCGAATAGAGTAAGTGGCGGGCCTTGACGGGACAGCATCGTGGTCAAGACCAAAAGACAAGGACGTTACACGTCAAATGGTGGGCCGCTAGCGAGGTTTGACGTCTTTTCATAGGGCTGTCAAATCCAAGGATGGGGTTCCTGAAACGCGATGGATATCATCACTGTATTTCTTAGGGGACGATCTCCAGGGCTCGCGGGGGAGCACACAGCCGAACCCTGAGGCTTGCAATGCTTCAGCTCTCCATCAACAACGTGGAGACGCAGCACACACGCAGATCTTCGGGCCTTCTTCGCTACGCATCAGCAATGGTCAGCAAACCCTCTAGATTGTCGACGGCTCTGTTGTGTGGAGGGCCTCCCTGCCGCTTCGGTGACCGATCCCGCGGCGGCGGGGCTTCGGTACCATCCTCAAATCTCCAATGCACTCGATTTTTGCATGGGTAGCCCACGTTCGAGGTGAGCACGATCTCGCGACGGGTCAGGAAGGAGCTTGACGGGCACCAAACGCATGAATGTTTGATGGGCCCGTCGCGCGCCTGTTCCCCGAAATCCATGCTGGATCCTTACCTGAGACGACCAGCTTCGCCGCGAATGTCTTGCGCGTACTCTCCTCTTCTCCTCTCATTCAGTCATCCATCGCTCTTTCCTTGATATTAATTGGTTCTGGAACCAGTGTCTTCTGCATTTGTTCACCCATCACACTCTTTTGATACCCACACTCTTTTCGGTCAGTGACCACCCATATCGATTGATCGCCTTTACACATCATCTACTATCTTCACCATTTCAATCAGCTACGAGTTAGATTATCACAACACTCCTTACAACACAATGTCCGAAGTCATGACACAGCATGGTGCTACTCTCGTTGCCCCCACATCGCGACAAGATGTAGTTAGCGAACTCTTGGACGACTATACATACGATGAATCCTACGACGCAGAGGATATGTCGCTACAGTCAGGCCTCGCTCCAGCATTTAACGAGCTTCCACAACATCCACCACGTGCAGAAAGCATCAAAGATCCAAAGGCGGAAGCCTACCAACGAATGAACACGAAGTTCCAGCTGAGAGGTAAGCGTTGTGCCCTGCATTTCATACCACAAGACGTTTTGAGGGGTGCCGATGCATGGCATCGTCTCGCTAGCTTAGCAAGTCTATACGCGTCTGCAGTAACGAGAACCTCTTAACAAATGAAGGGTCGCGGATAAGAAGACGCTCGGAACATGTATCCGTGTGTAATGCCAGCGAGCAACGCGGTGTTGCGCATCTCGCCTCACTTATGTGGACCAACATTTGCTAATAATTACTAGATGACGACAACTCGTCCATCTCCTCCTACGGCTCACGCAATGGTTCGTTGGATCAGACACCCAGAGCTCGCATCACCTCCCGCAGCCTCTCCCGCAGCGGAACACCACCCTCTTTAAAGCTCTATGTTAGCAACGGAGCCACTGCGCACATCCCACCTACGCCTGTCGTCTATCCTGCAGTGAAGCCGCTTCCCTCCTCAGTCGTTCCTGGCAGCGGAGAGCAACCGCCACCTCCACCAGAACGCTCTGTCAAGCGGAAAGAGCTTCAGGGTACGACGGGTATGGGTCACGCGCCTTCTAAGAGTGAATTAGAGCGCAACGACTCGTTCCATTCTCAGAAGGATGGCAGTCCCACAAATAGCGGCCAGTCCGAGACCGTCACAGCAGCACCGACAGTGCAGCGAAGAGCGGTTCCGGGAGAGGGTGTCAAGAAGTTTGTCAGTCTTTTCGAGTTGCAGAACAATGGGCCTCGCGGTGGAAAGCATACACCTGCTCCCACCTCTGCGCCCCGAGCCGCGCCCAGCAAGATTCCGGTCAAGACGGATGGCTCCAACAACCAGCTACCTCCCACGCCGCCGGAGGAGAAGTCCACGCCGACGACGCCCCGCAAAGTCCTTGGATCAAGCCCTCATATCAAGCAGCCGGCGTCTCCTCTCCACGTGCGCGGCAAGAGCAGCACCGGGTTCAACATCTTGAAGGTACTTATTGAACTCCCCTTCCCGTCGCCTGTGTTCCTCCGGTAGCCTCGGAACCACAAGGTCAGAGATCATGTTACTTTCTTTCCTATAGAGTGGACGGCTAACGAGTCATGCAGGCTCAGAGACCCGCTCCTCCCATCCCAACGATGAAGAAGGAGGTGACCACCCCTGAGATGACCCCGTCGCCCACACTGAGGCCCGAGATCCGCATGGACAACGAGATCTCGCCGATGAAGCCGCTTCCACCGCCATCCGAGCAGCGGAGACCGTTCAGCTACGAGGGACCGGGCGAAGGCGCGCAGGGGTCTCCTCAGCAGAAGGAGCAGGAGCCCAAGCAACGAGATACGGCAGCCTCCCCGCGTGCGAAGGAAGAGACCGTCGAAGCCAGCCTGCCGCTGAGCACGACTTCCCTCGATCTCCCTGCGCCCAGCCCCTCCGTCCGCCCCATGACCGCCCCAGCGCCGCAGTCCACCTTCAGCACCACGCACCCCTCGCTCTCCGCCCACGCCCTCCCCTCGGACAGCACCATCACCACCGCCGCCGCCGCCGAGACGAAAGAAACCCCCTTCGTGCCCCTCACCGACCAATCCATCCCCCTCCCCCTCACCCTCATCCCGCGCATCACCCCCTCCCAGCTCTCCTGCTACACGGCTCACGCCACCTCCGTGTGGAGCAACAACGTCTTCCAGCCCATGGGCTGCATGGTGTGCCGCTCCAACGAGAAGGAGCGCAAGTTCAGCTGCACGTGGTGCCAGCTGAGGATCTGCAGGGGGTGCAGCGAGAAGCTCGTCCGTCTTCCTGGGCGGAGTTTGGGGCGGTTGTTGGAGCTGGAGGGCCAAGGGGCCAAGGAGGAGGAGGGGGGACTGAGGGTTGTGGTCGAGGATGTGGATTGTGAGGCTGAGGCTGAGGTGGAGGAGTGGGAACAGGACGAGGATGAGGGCGAGGAGAGGGGTGGAAGGGGTGGAAGGGGCAGGAGCATGATCAAGGTAGATTCGAGGGCGAGGAACCAGGTCGTCACCCCGAGGGAGTGAGGGTCGCAAGTGGGTCCGCTCGCTGCGCGAGTGTCATACTGCAGGTTGGGTTGGGCGTTTTGGGAAGGCGGTCCTTCTTTTCCTCACAGGAGCCCAAGGTGCCTTGTTTTTTTTTCCATGTATATATGACCGAGATACCAAAGGTCGCTGCGGGATCGCACGCGCGCTAACAACATAGCATGTACTTCATAGACTGATTTTTCATTTGTTTCAAATGCACACTGGATGTTCGAGTTGCGGTTCCAAAGTACGTTTTTCTGTCACATGGCTTCTACAGCTGACTATGAGGTCTATTATCCTACATGGGATATGCGTCGCGCTTTCTTTCCGGGTATCTGTACATCTCGCTAAACGTTTAAACAGCAACGGCGACCGAAACACCATAACGCAGACGTCGAGTCTCGCTAGCCCAGGCTATTGTACTGCTCCACCGGCGCCAGCAGCTCCCACTGCAGGCTCTCGCCGGCCTCCACCGCGGGCGCCAAGTCGCCCATGCCCATCAGCGCGTCCATCTCGGCCTCCTCACTGAACAGGCTTAGCTGGTCGAACCGGTGGTGGTCGAAGAAGCCCCCGTCCAGCGCCTTCCCGCTCCCATGCACGTTGCCCGCAGCGACACCGCCGCCGTCCGTGAAGTACGGCATGGGCGTCTGCGGCATGCTGGGCGTCGCGCTCTCGAATAGGCCCATCTCGTCGCCGGGGTTCAGCCCGCCGATCCAGAACTGGCCGCCGGCGGCCGCGTCGCGCTCGAGGATGGCGGCGCTGGCCTGGTCGTCGGTCATGCTGTGTGTCGCCTTCAGGTGGCGTCTTAGGTCGACGTCGCGGTGGAAGCGGTACTCGCAGTCGGCCCTGATGCAGGGGATCTCGCGCTGCTGGTCGTAGCCGACGCCGGTGAGTAGGGTGAGCATGGAGGGGTCCTCCTTCTTCCTGCTCTTGGCGGCGAGACGGCGCTCTTTGCGGTTGCCCTGGCCGAGGTGGTGGGTGCGGATGTGGTTGTCGAGGGATGACTTTGCCTTGAACGAGTGGCCGCATGCGTTCGCGCCGTCCCAGCCGGCTAGGTCAACGTGTTTGGAGAAGTTGACGGCGGTGGGGGCGCAGTGGTATTTGAATTGGTGTTCGTGCACGCTTTGGATGTGAACGGTCAGGTTGTGCTTGCGTGTGAAGACGGCGTCGCAGTTCGGGGTCGTGCAGGGGTAGCGTGCAGCGGTGCCGCTGTGGACAGTCTCGATGTGGGACTTGAGGTTCGCTTCGTTCTTGAATCTTTGTTCGCAGTCGGGGCACACGGGGGGGTGGCATTCGAGCGAGTGGAGGCGAAGCTCCTCGGCTGTGGTAAAGGCAAGCGGGTTCTTTGGTATGGTCGTAGTTGCGGAATCGATTTCCATAGTTTCAGCCTCGGTACCGGGGGTGATGCACAGCATGCAGTATAACGTCTCCTCCTCCTCCTGTTTACCATGGGTATGCGACATGTGCTTATGGAGAGCATTCTCGGTCTGGTATGCTTTTGTGCACCTCTCGTTCGTCTCTGAATTCACAAAAGTACATGGAAAGGGCTTGACTTCCAGATGCTGACTCTTGATGTGCGCGTCCAAGGCTGTCTGCTTCCTGAATGACTCATGGCACGGAGGAAAGGCTGTGCAGTAGAGCTTCGATTCGTGTACATCCTTGTGACGTTGGAGGCGGCCAGCCGACGTGAATGTCTTCCCGCAACCCTCCCAATCGCAGATGTGTGCGCCTTGCTCACTCGTTCCACTGTGGGCGTTTCTCAAATGTCGTTGTAGGTGATCTTTCCGGGGAAAGGTCTTGTCACAACCCAGCTCGGTGCAGGCGAATGGGCGTTCCTTGTTGTGGCTGCGCATATGGGACTCGAGACGACACGGTCGATTGAAGCGTTGGCCGCAGCCCTCGACCTCACAGATGAAGTGCCATTGCCGGCGGGCCTCGCTGTCTGCTCTCCGGGCGCCGCTGTCGGTGAAATTGACTTTTAGATCAGCCGAATCGTCTGAAGCCCAATCCACGTCTGGGGAAGCCGCGGCAGAGACTGTGGGCTGTTAGCAGGAAGCGACGTCATATATGTTGGAAAAGATGCATTCGTACGTGTGCGAGACTTCTTCTGGGCCACAGTGGCAGCGCTGCTGTCTGTTTTGCGTTTCACGGCCATTGCAGTTCCAGTGAGTGCATCGAGTGCATTGGCAGCATCGAGAAGCAACCGTCTGGACGGCAGGGCAAAATAAAGTGGAGAGGCGTCGCGAACTCTTGGCGTGTGGAGGTGATTGGTGCGCGATTGGAGGTTTTTGTTGCAGCTGCGGCCGCCTTTGACATCTAACAATACCACGCCAGCACCTCCACCTCCACCTCCACCTCCACGCTTTGCGCCGCACACCTCCCACGCTCCCCAACTACACACACACGCAAATCTTCCGAACGCAACCATGTCTGACTACGGCGGCGACGACGGTGGCTTTGGCGACGACGGCTACGAGTACGTGCATGGCTTGTCCTGCAAACATTTGGCGCGCAGAGAGAGCAGACGACGCAGACTCTAGCAAGGGCTGACACGAGACAGTGGCGAGGCTATCGACTTCGATGAGGAAGCGGAACCCGAAATCTTGGACGACGTGGACGACGCCGAGGGCGGCGAAGACCCGGACGTGGAGGACAACATTGTGGTGTCAGGGGATGCACACGCAGCAGCAGCTGCTGCAAAGGACAAGGTCAAAAACTCAGTCGATGCTGAGAAGGCGAAGAAGGTCGCTCCCGAGAACCGCACAACAACACCATACATGACAAAGTACGAGAAGGCGCGTGTGTTGGGCACAAGGGCGCTGCAGATCAGGTACGGCACAGATGGAGAGAGGGCACAGACGGAGGTCGAGGTCGTAGTCGTGGCTAACAGTTATGCAGTGGAAACGCTCCCGTTCTGATCGACGTCGAGGGTATGACCGACCCCCTCCAGATCGCTGCCAAGGAGCTGCGCGAGAAGAAGATCCCCCTCGTTGTGCGGAGATACCTTCCTGACGGCTACTTCGAGGACTGGTCGTGCGAGGAGCTGCTGGTATAAGCTTTAGGGAGGCGAATGTTTGTCTTGGCTGCATTGGGTCTGGAGTTTTGGTAAGACTAGGAAAACTGAATGTCTGACGGGGCATCTTCGGCGTTGAGAGCTGCGCATCTATACCTCCCCGAATCAGAACCGAGTTTCACGCAGTTCCCACGTCTTGTCCGTGTCTCTGTCTGTATCTAGTGCGGATCCGACATCTCTATTCGGCAATACAGCCCTAGAGCTTGGAGGGGCCAACCCCGCCAACCAACGTCACTAATGAGGGCAGCCTCAAAACTGCCGTGGCACCGTACCCTGAATCTGCACGCCGCAAAACCACGCTTCCACCACACTCCGTTCCCATTCCCCTCCTACCACACCAGACGATCCATCATGTCGTTCGAGACCACAGGCACCATCGCCTCCTTCGGGGGCAAGCTGCTCCAGCTCAAGCACAAGTCGTCGAGCACCAACACCGACATGGCCCTCAACCTGTACCTGCCGCCCCAAGCATTGAAGTCTGGCGCAAAGGTCCCAGTGCTGTTCTACCTGTCGGGCCTCACATGCACAGCGGCCAACTGCTCTGAGAAGGGCTTCTTCCAACACGGGGCCAGCAAGCACGGCATTGCTATTGTGTACCCGGACACATCACCTAGTACATCGCTTCAATACCATTGACAGTTGAGCACATGACTAACATGTCGGACAGGGGGGCTGAACATTGAGGGCGAGGACGAGTCCTACGATTTCGGCTCTGGCGCTGGTTTCTACATCGACGCGACAAAGGAGCCGTGGACCAAGGGTTACAAGATGGAGTCTTACATCACAAAGGAACTGCCAGAGGCGCTCTTCTCACAGTTTAAGGAGCTCGACTCGAGCAAAGTCAGCATTACAGGTCACAGCATGGGAGGACACGGTGCTTTGACATTGTTCTTGAAGAACCCCGGACAGTACAAGTCGGTCTCCGCTTTCGCACCCATTGCCAACCCCATCAATGCGCCTTGGGGGCAGAAGGCTTTTAAGGGATACATCGGCGACAATGAGGAGGAGTGGAAGAAGCACGACGCCACAGAGCTTATCAAGCAGTGGAAGGGGCCATTTGAAGCGCTCATCGATGTCGTACGTATCCTCGCCAGCCTTCCTTTGGAATTTACTAACAAATCGCAGGGCACTGGTGACAACTTTTACAAGCAGAAGCAGTTGCTGCCGGAGAACTTTGTCGAGGCAGCTAAGCAGGCTGGCAACGACAAGGGCATTCAGCTTCGCCTGCAGCCCGACTACGACCACAGCTACTACTTCATGGCTTCGTTTGCGGACGATCACGTCGACTGGGCTGCTAAGCATCTCAACGCGTAGTATGTCGATCGAGCTACACCTCATGATTGAAGAGCACGTGCTGATCGCTGTAGAAGCGATCCGAGTGGCAGACCAAAACTATAGGCTGGTGTGTTCTTGGAGATGGAAACAAACGAAGACACAGTGGATTTAGATACATTGTACATAGTCAGCATCAGCATTAATACATTAGCTGCACGACCTACCAATAGCTGGCCGTGGCTCGCTGATCAGGCAGCTGCGTTGACCTCGTACAATAATTTGGTGTCCGTGCCACGCGACTCGGGCAGCAGACAGCCCACCAAACCTAGAGCTCGCTCGGCACAGACACAGTATTTGACAACAGCACCACAAGCCGCGAACAAAGAGCAGCTGCACCTGACCTCTCTCTGCCGACACTGGCACAACTGCGCTTTGATCTTCCAGCCCCAATTTTATTTTTCAATTCCAGCTCCCTCACAGGGGTCCCTGCAGAAGCACCTGCACGTCACTAAACTGTGCCCCGCCCATTCACCGCCCGAGCGCAACAATCCCACAATCCACAATGCAGTCTTCGCCCCGCCCAAACACTCGGTAGCACATCACATCACCTCGAATCGACTCTCAACCATACTGTACACGCCATTGTATGGTTAAGCCCCTTACCGATCAACTAGACTACATCCAGATCGTTCCGCATCGAGACGGCGGAGGAAATGGAGGCCCAGGTATGTCTTCACATGTCTGCTTGGGAAAGCTCTTTACTGACCTCCACTGTTACTGTAGGTCGAAAATGCCATCCAGATCGCCTCGGACCCGACCTCCAACCAGCAGCTACGCGGCCAGGCCATCGAGTACCTCAACCAGTTGAGGGCGGAAGGCACAGCATGGCAGGCTGCTCTCGCGCTTTTCACCCGCGACCCTCGCACCTCCGATATCACACGCCACACCTCTCTTGATTTGGTCAACAATGCTGTCCAAGAGCACAGGCTCGATGAGCAGAGCCTTGCATACATCAAGGACACGCTCATGACTCATGTTCGCCAGTCATATGCGCCTGGCAGTGGCTCCGCCGACACAACCCATATCCAGAACAAGCTCATGCAGACTATGACTTATCTCTTTGTAGCATTATATCCTTCCTCGTGGCAGTCTTTCTTCGACGATTTCCGCGCGCTGGCCGGCGACCAGGGAGCCATTGGCAGCGCCAACACTGCCACCACTTTCCTTTACCTGCGCGTACTCGGTCAGGTCCACGATGAAATCGCCGATCAGCTTGTTTCTAGGCCCGAGGAGGAGAAGAAGCGCAACACCGATTTGAAGGATTTGATCCGACAACGCGATGCTCAGAAAATTGCAGTGTCGTGGCAGGAGATACTCGGCAAGTGGAGGGAGATTGATCTTGGGCTGGTTGAGATGTGTCTGCGCGCAATTGGCCGCTGGGTCAGCTGGACAGACATCAACCTCGTCGTCAATCAGTCCATGATCAGCACATTCCTGGAGATGGCGGGACAACAGGGCATCAGCGATCCAGAGAGCCCAGCTGGCAGAGTTCGGGACGCTGCGATTGACACATTTTCCGAGATTGTTGGCAAGAAGATGAGTCCAGCAGACAAGATCGAGCTCATCCTGTTCCTGAACCTCTCAGAAATCGTGGGCCAACTTCTCGGGAGCCCAGCACTCGCCGAGTACAATAGTCCAAACTACGACAACGATCTCGCCGAGACCGTCGCGAAACTCGTCAACAACATCGTCTTCGACGTCGTCAAGATCCTCGAAAGCGATTCCACCAACGACGAGACCCGCCAGCGGGCCGACGAGCTCATCAGAGTCTTCACTCCGTACCTTCTACGATTCTTTGCCGACCAATACGATGAAGTCTGCTCGACCGTTATCCCAGCTTTGACCGATCTTTTGACATTCCTGCGCAAGCTTCAGAAGAAAAACGGCGCAGTTCCTGCTCAGTACGCAGCTATACTGCCTCCTGTTTTGGACGCCATAATTGCGAAAATGAAGTACGATGAGACAGCGTCCTGGGGCGAAGAGGATGAACAAACCGACGAGGCCGAATTTCAGGACCTGCGCCGACGTCTCCACGTCCTGCAGCAAACAGTCACGGCCATTGACGAGCCATACTATATTGAGACGCTTAGTCGTGTTGTGAATGGAACATTTGGCCGGCTGTCGCAGGGTGACCAAAATCTCAACTGGCGCGATCTGGAACTGGCCTTATACGAGATGTACCTATTTGGAGAGCTTGCGGTCAGGAACCAGGGGCTATATGCAAAGCGCGAGCCCTCTTCTGTTGCTGCTCAGCAGCTTGTGAGTATGATGCATAGCATGATCGATTCTGGTAGGTCTATATAAGACTCGATACATTCGGAGGATGCCATACTAATCATCTCCAGGTCTTGCCAACTACTCACACCCCGCTGTTCAACTTCAGTACATGGAGATCTGCGTTCGATACTACCAGTTCTTCGAGCAGAACCCTCAGCTTATCCCTAAAGTTCTCGAGAATTTCGTCTCGTTAACTCACAGCAATCATGTCAAGGTCCGCTCACGGTCGTGGTACCTTTTCCAGCGACTAGTGAAGCATCTCCGAGCCCAATTGGGCAATGTCTCTTACAACATCATTCAGGCTGTTGGCGACTTACTAACGATCAAGGCTGAAGTCCCAGATACCTCCGAGGATGACATGTCCTCGGATGAGGACGACCAGTCTGCGGATGCGCTTTTCAATTCTCAGTTGTACCTGTTTGAAGCAATTGGATGCATTGCTTCGGCAAACACTGTGTCGACAGAGAACAAGCAGCTGTACGCCCGGACGATCATGAGCCCCCTGTTCGCCGACATGGAGCAGACACTTCCTCAAGCACGAAATGGAGATGAACGGGCCATTCTCCAGATCCATCACATCATCATGGCACTTGGTACTCTTGCGCGTGGCTACTCAGATTGGGTACCTACAGCCGACAACAGCACCGCACCGCTCACAGAAGTCGCCGATGAGTTCACCAAGGCTTCTGAAGCCATCCTTGTTGCTCTCCAGTCTCTCAACACATCAGGCTCCATCCGCCACGCCGCACGCTTCGCATTCTCACGACTAATTTCTGTCCTTGGATCGCGCTTGCTGCAGCAGTTGCCTTCCTGGATCGAGGGGCTGCTCTCGCTAAGCTCTACCATGGATGAGATTAGCACCTTCCTGAAGGTGCTTGGGCAAGTCATCTTCACGTTCAAGTCCGAGATTGCAAGCATCCTGGACACAGTCATGACTCCTGTACTGCAGCGTATCTTCACTGCTTTGGCGGTAACACCATCTGGTACGGACGACGAGATCCAGCTTGCTGAGCTACGCCGCGAGTACCTGGCCTTCATCACTGTTGTTCTCAACCAGAACCTAGGATCCGTCCTTGTCAGCAACGCCAACCAAGCAACCTTTGAACCCGTAGTCTCATCGATCGAGACGTTTGCACGCGACACTCGCGACTACCCGACTGCGCGCCTTGCCATCTGTGTTGTCATCCGCATGATTAACGTCTGGAGCGGCCCAGACAAGGTTGGCCCTGGCGCTAACGCAACACCTACAACGCCTGGCACCGATGCGCTGCCCGGCTTTGACAACTATGTCCTCGAGCGCTTCGCGCCTCTGGTGTGGTCAATCCCTGCCACTCCTGGCTTCAACTCGAAGGACGCACAAGCAAAGCAGGTCCTTCACGAGGTCGCAAACCTCCAGACCGAGATCATCAAGAAGGTCGGCGAGCCGTATGTCGAGCGCCTGCGCAGCGACCTGAGCGGTATGGGTGTCGGAGGCGACGTCGTAGATCAGTATCTGCGCACGCTTGCCGGAGCGTTCGAGGGTGCTAAGAAGGAGAAGGAATGGAGGAGTTATTTTGCGCAGTTTGTCGAGCGCGCAATGTCCGGCCGGACGTAGCGCAGCTTTACATGCACGTTAAGAAGGCAAGAAAAGTGGGCACAGTACAGATTTCCTTTGTATCTACATGGCGACGGCGGCATCTTCGGCGCGACATTGGACGGCATTGGCATTTTTTCCGAGATAACCCCCCCCCCCCCCATTTAGCAGCACCAGTTCGCGCTTTTCGTAGCTGGAACATAGATATCAGACACTTTACAATCAGAATTTTTGGAAATCATTTTTTCAATTCTTATCCCAAATGCAAGATCCGGAAGAGCCTGTGTAGCTGTTGATATTGCCGCTACATCCCAGTGGTGGGACTGGGCAGTTTGAGCACCTTCATTCCTTGGTTATGGTAAACGGAGCCCTGGAACCCCCGTTACCGTTGAGCTTTTCTTCGTTTGCTCTGCGAGTCTTGCATGCATGCCATCAGACAAACCATCAACACTTGACGACGTCGTCTTTAGCGCTCACTGAACCATCCATCCCTATTCCCCACTCACTCCCCGCCTGCGCCCCTCTCAAAAACCCTCACACTCCCATCCCCCATGACGCGATATAGAAACTCACTCCCCTTGTACTTGTCCTCCCCGCGCCCGTCACTTTCCCTTTCCCCTTCCCCTTCCCCTTCCCCCTCCAACCCCAACCCCTCCCACCCAACCCTCTGCTCCGTGACCCTTACCACCCCACTGACATCGCGCGCCACGCCCGTATCTAGCACGCGTGTTCCCAGCACGCGCCCGCTCATGTGCGCCACCTTGGTGAGCAGGTTGTACGCGGCGACCTCGAGAGGCTGCGGCGGCGCGCTCTCGGAGAGCAGCGGCGTGTCGGCGTGCAGGTGCGTCAGCACGTGGGACACGCCGGGTAGGCTGTGCAGCTGCAGGATGAGCGCGGCGAAGGCGCTGGGCGGGAGCGAGGTGAGCGCGAGGGCGAGGTCGGGGGCGTCGAGGAGGATGAGCGTTTTCGGCGAGGGTGGCGGGGAGAGGGAGGAGACGGCGGAGGAGACGGCGGTTTTGAGCTGCGCGAGGTCCAACGACGTGAGCGTCGAGTGGCCCGGGCCCGGCTGGGGCGGGGCGTTGGTCGGTTGCGCCGCCGGCGTGGGTGCGCTCGGTATCGCTGTCGCTGTCGCTGTCGCTGTCTGTGGCTGGCGACCTAGCGGCGCGGGCGCAGGCGGTCCTCTCCCAGGTACAATGGTACGCGCCGGGGGACCTCTCGCGGGCAGTATCGCGCTTGGTCGCTGCGCCTGCTGTACCCCAGCGTGAGGCTGCTGTCTCGGCGACACGGGCTGCGCCTTCTCCTGCTGCACCTGCGCCTGCGGCTGCGCGCCCATGACCAGCCCACTCAGCCCATCCACAAACGCGAACTTCTTCTCCCTCTTCAGCCTCTCCAAATCCAGCCCACCCCCCTTCCTCGCTTCCTGCCGCCAGAAATCGTAGTCCCGCAGCCACGACACCAGCACCACATTGTGCCCCTCCGCGTCTGCCCCGCCGTCCGGGCTGTTCTTTGATGAGCTCAGCGCATCGCACAGAAAGCGGACGAGCAGCCAATTCGCGCTGGCGCCGAGGGTGCTTGTGACTAGGAGGAGGGAGTCGTTATCGGGAAGCTTGGTGTAGGGCTGGAGGAGGGGTGGGATGCGCGACGATGCGTTCATTGTGAGCGAGTGTGGGGAGAAATTATGAGGACGCGGGCGTTGGAAAGCTGCGAGCTTGTCGATAAGAAATCCTTCTGGATGGCCTGTCGAGGTAGCACGACGTCACTTCTTCCATCACAAGTCAGACTTGGGGTTTTATTCTTTTCTGATTTTTTTGCGCTTTTCTACGAGGTTCTGCCTATCGTACACGCTCCGTGTAAAATGTGCTGCCGCCGCCGGCTGAACATACCCAAACACCATGCTTTCTTCTATCCGCCCTTTTGCTGTCCACCTGCCTAAATGTCTCCGAACTTCAGATCAAGCATATCTCCGAAGTGCAGGATTCCTTCATCTGTCTGCAGCGTGCCTAGGTTTCCTGTGTCCTCCATGTTGTTCTTACGCTGCTTGCGCTGGTGGTGCGCTGAAGCCATCTCAACGTCAGGCTTCAGCGTACCGTCAGTTGCGAGTTTGCCCAGCTGCGTGTGGAACAACCATGGAAAGGACATGAATGGCATGTTCTCCGCCTTGGGCTCGCGCGCATGCACATTGCACTGCTCCACCGCACTCCTCACTTCTTCTGCTGTGACCGTATACATTGCGGCGACGAAAGGACCAAGCTTGTCCCAATCCATAACGCTAGTCGCTCCCGAAGCAAGAAGGCAGGCCTCGCGATACTGTGCTTTCAGTATCCCGATAGTACGGCCAAACTCTTCGGCGAATTTGTAGTCTCTAGTTTCGTGGTTGTGTTCTAGGACAAAGACAGAGAATGCTTCAAACTCCGTCTGAATGCCATGCTTTGCCATCAGCCTCCGCATGTCATCATCATAATTCACTTTGATCTTTGCTGCTGCTCCAAGCAAAGACTCATCATTGTCAAAGTTGTCAAGAATCCGGTGGTCGAACTCGTGTGTCCAACTCGGGTTAAATCCAACCAGCTGCACTTGATCATACAACAGTCCGAGAATGTTCTTCGACTTGTAAATTTGGCTCGCAGGCTTATGCTTCTTCTCCATGAAGTGCGGCCACTTCATGGGCCTCAAGTTGGGGCTCATAGCAGCTTCGATACCACTCTTGGGGTAGTCCACTGCTTGTGAATGGAGACGTGCGAGCGAGATGCAGGTTTCGCTGAAGACGCCACACTGGTCAGCTTGTGCCAGATGTGCGTGAGCAATCTGACCAAGCGATTCATTCTTCATGTACGTGACGAAGAAGTTGCACACCTTAGAGATGTCAATGGGATCATCCTCATCTGTTGGCTTGTCAGGAGTGAAGTCCATTGGAGGATAATTGATGGTCTCCGGTACAAGGTCTTCAGCCCACAGAACCATGAAGTCGTCGCCGTCAAGGTCACCGCCTGAGCACATATTTGCGAGATCCCGATCGCCAGTTTGAGGAAGCACGACGACGTTCTTGTGGTGTTGTAGAGCAGGTACATTGACGGCACGAACGACTCGTATATCCCCAGGGTGCAATGAAGGATTGCGTGCCAGTACACAAAGACCCTCGATGATCTTGTAGTGCCCTTTATTGCTCGTGTCGTCAATCTGAATAAAGGTCTCTGGCAGACTGTTCATTTTTTCATCCCGTGTTGCATCCAGTCGTGACTGTGGCTCATCACGATGACCTTGGAGTATACCGGACTCGTCAACACAGCCAAGCACAAAAGCGCCCTCGTCGATGGCAATGCGGGCTTTCTTCTTCAACTCTTTTATGGTTCTAGCGCGCCAGAGGCCGAGAAGAGACATTACGAATGGTTCCCGTACATCTAGAAACCCATCTTTGACCATACTGGCCATCATCAGAGTCGACTGGTTTATGTCGATGTGTTTCAACAAACAGTTCAAAGCTTCGGTCCTGTCCGTCATAGCGAGCTCATAAGATCTCATCATGGCCTGCTGTCTCCTAATGAAGACATCATCAGGCACGCCGAGATTCGACAATACGATGATGATTTGTCGGTTGAAGAAGGGCGTCGCGAGGCTCGAGCAGCGGATGATTTCTAGACCCGTATAGGGCGCTTCGAACTTGAATTGACTAGGTCGAATGTGTACTTCATTCTTGGTGATAGTACGGTCCAGAGCGAGCACACCCTTGCAACCGCCCAGTCGAAACTGAAACAATGATGGCGGGTCGATGAAAGCGTTGTGCAAACCGAGATCTTGCGCAGCCATCTGAGCCAGGAAAAGAGATAGTTTTCCCACTCCATCAGTGAATGTATAGCCGTTACGCTCGATATCTGCAATCGTTTTTATGGCAACCGTGGTCTGCATGGCGCGAGTGGTGGAGAAACACTGTCCAAGTCGAGCGCCATACTTTGCCACAGTGCGAATATGCTCGAACTGACCTAGGGTTTTGCGTATGTCCTCTGCCGATTGAGTCGGAGTTGGTGCGTAGAAGTAGGCACCATGCTCCCGGAATTGTGAGTTTCCGAAAGCAAGAAATTGGTAGTAGCGGCCAGCTACAACGATACCGTTCTTCATGGCACGGTGAACTCGATCGAAGAGTGCATCCGCCCTGCCGCCTGGCAAGTTTCTCAAAGCGCCTTCGCCCTTCTCATCCGAGAACTTGACACGGATAAACCGGTCGGCGTTGGCGGAGTGTTGGCGGATAATACGGTTGGAGATCTCCAAAACCGGCGATGCGACATGCATCATCGTTGGTGTTATATTCACAGATCGCTGCATCACGCAGTGTCTAGGGATCGACCTCTGACGCAAAACTTTGGATGATGTATTGAAGATGGCAGTAGGATCGTAGTAGACGTGCTGCTTGTCAACCACCTTTTCGAGGATATTCACTGCTTCGTAGGAGTCCATTTCCCTTAGCTTCTCAAGAAATTCGTGTGTCAGGCTGGACATCTTGATGAGATTGTTCGAAAGGCAGGCTTCGAGCTGATAGCGCACAGCAAAGGGGAGATGGACGCGATCCGAGGTCAGGTCTTTAAACGTAGAGGACACTCCTAGCTTAGCCTTGAGGTGTTGCTGTGGGATAGTGTACTCCTCCTCTAGTAGGTCAGTGAGCGCACATGTGGCTTCCTCACTGACGTTAAACTGCTCTGATTCACGGACAGTGACACCGAAGTCACTAAGCGCGTTGCAGAATTCATCGAACTTCTGTCCGGACAAGGTCTCACGACTGAAGGTAAGTCGATAAGTTGTCCAATAGCCTTATGTTGTTAGCTTGAACGATAAGAGGTCTGCCGTGGTCATACCAATATCAATGGCTGCTGAGCCAATGTTGTTCATCAGTGGCATGTGTTGCATTTCGCGTTTCAGCTCATCACCGACTATGTCTGTTTCACGAAACATCGTGGCCCAGATATTCCATATACGCCCTTTTGAGAATGAGCTATTGTAGTTCCTGGTCGGCTCCTTCTGAACGAAGAATCGAGGCGCGCAGGCGAATGGGATTGTTATTGAAGACTCGGTAGTGGGATCGCGTGACAGGTAAACGTGATAGAGTTGAGATATAGGCAATTCGAAGTAAAGGATGTGGTACTTCTTATCGATCTTCAGTGGAAACCGCACTTCGAGTTTCTCTTGTCTGAGATTCAAGGTAAGGTAGACACCATTGCTGTCACTCACTTCTCGCATCTTCAGTAGAATCCTTTCTCCAGTCTGTACGCCAAAGACGAGGGATTTTGCAGAGAGCATGTTGGTCTCCAGATATCGAACAGCCGGGTTTACAGGACTGGAGAATGTCCTAATGGATGATTGGCAAGTTTGAAGGTTGACGGTAATATCGCCAATGCGAATTTGAGATGGAAGCTCTGAAGTTAGGGGTCTGTAAGAGTTGTGTCAGTGAGTAAGACACAAAATCAGTGAAAGAGATTACTGGAATGAGACCGAGGCGTTCTTGCCACGACTGTTATCCTCCAACTCAATTCTCACTACCGTGCCAAATCGTGACATGGCGTGGTAGACGTCTTGAGTCGACCACCTTCTCGGTAGACGCAAAACTCTCACTTTCAACTCTTGCTGTGAAGCCCAGTGGCCGTGATAGTTACGTGGGGTATGTCCGTCAGAAGCGTGTTGGCTGTCCGCACATAGGAGAGGGCGATCAGCCATCTTGTCTGGAGATATTGAAGTGGATAGTTTCGGGGAACCAGTCAACGCGCTTGGTCGAGATTTCCATGTCTCATTGATCTGCTGACCGTTCAGTGTGAAGGAGAAATACTCGCGGTTAGGTCTCCCTGGCGACACGGGAGTGTCGGCACAACCGTAAGTTTGATGAGACTGCTCGGACGTCTTGACACGATTTACTGGACTTGCGGAAGGCTTGACGACAGGACGAGCAAGACGAGCCTGTCCATTGGTGCCACCAGAGCTACCCGAGTATGCGAGGTCATCCGAGCTGCCACTGCCGCCGTGACTTCCAGATCCTCTGTAACCATTCTGAGGGCGGAGATGGCTCTGGCGATGCATGTTGTAAGCTGTCTGGCTTCGTCAAGCAGGGTGTTGTGTGAGGTTAAGGATGATTTGAGGACGTGAACAGACTGGTTGGGTGAGAGGTAAGAGCGACGCAGGTTGTTTACCTGGCGTTTGCTGCGGTTTCGTGATTCCTGTCTAGTAAGAGAAGAGCAGGCGGTACAGAAGCGGCAACCACGTGAAATATGTCGCAGCTTGCGCCCAGGCAGATATGATGTTTCACTTGCAGATGGCAAAAAAGAGCTATTGAGAGAAGGAGCGCGTTTTGGAAAGTGAGATTGGGTATAATTGAAAGCTTGCACAGACAACGAAGACTAGAAAGCGCCGTGTCGTTACCCGGGTAATGGCGCTCCCGAGGTGATAATTCACCTCAAGACACGAGGTAACGACGCGATCTTCACCGTACGACACCTGCAAACGATTTGAAACAGCTGCAGACCGGCTCGATTAAGCAAACAATAAGTGGGTCCATACGACATCACGATATCACAGTTCTGTCGTGGTAGCATCGTCCTCAACTGGGAGCCTTCCCGTACCAGACGCAAAAGCGCCCGGTGTGAAAGGAGTGCCCGCAAGAAAGTCGTCCATATCGAAATCATCCTGAGATGTCCCACATTGGCTTCCTCGCCTTTTCTTGGTTGATCCGGATAGCTGCATATGGCCGGATAGCTGTATGTGGTCCTGGTCCTCTGTCTCAGAGAGCGCAAATCCAACCGTCGTGTGCCGACGATTCGGTGACATTTGTCTCAGAGCGGATCTCTTGAAGGGTGACAGCTTTCTCGACGTCGAGCGAGAAGCGAGTGTTGGCTTTTGATTGAACGGTGTCTCCATTGTAGGCATCTTGAATGATGGACGAGGCTTCTGACGTTTAGGCGTCGACCCATTATGAGCGACGAACTCTTCGGCAACGTTCTCCACCTCTGTATTACTAAAGCCTTGGTTCGCTGTATCCGCTTTCTGCGCAGGATCTTGAGTATGGATCGCTGACTTCCGCCGCCTATGCTCCCGCGTTTCCCGTACCGGCTCTTGTGGAGTTGCCGGCACAGCCACAGCGTTGGCTAAGGAAGATCCGCTTCCAAGACCCATTGAAGCCAGGACGTTCCTGCGTAAAGTCCTCAACTCTTCGAGCTCTGCCTCCTGCTCTCCACAAAGAGCATCGAGCTCCTGCGTCTTGGTTTCAAGAGCCGAGAACGTGTCTTGCATAGTGTGCAGCTCTCTTTTTGTCTTTTCATGGACCTCTTTCATTTGTCGATTTGTTTGGAGAGTCTCTGTGAGCTTAGTATTAAGCTTTGTAGACTGTTCTTCGGCCTTCGACGCAGCCGCGTCAAGACTAATTGTATACTTGGCCTTTGCTTCTCTTAGTGCATCCTCAGAAGACTGCTTGAGCTCTTCATGGCTGACTCCAAGATCACTGAGCTGTCCAGAAATGGCATCCAAATCCGCTTCAGTGGTTTGTAGTTGGTGTTCGAGACTGATACCACGTTCTTTGAGTTTGAGAATCTCCTCAGACTGTCTGAATCTTGCATCACGCTCATCGTCCAGCTGTCGGCTTGCATTATCAAGACGCACCTGCAAGTCTTCACAACGTTCGCCTAGAGCGCGAAGTTCCTCTTCAGTGTGTTCCAAAGAGCCTTTCATCTGATGGACAGTATCACTCAATTCCCGAATTTCGATGTCTCGATCGCGGAGCTGTTCTTCGCGATTCAGGATTGTTGAGCGCAGCTCAAGTTCTTTGGCGTCAAACCCTTCCCGAGCGACGCGCAAGATTTCTCCAGCATCTCGACTGGCTCCTTCAAAATGTATGCGGAGCTCATCTAGCTTGACAGAAATCTGGTCTCTCTCCTCTGCAAGACCCAATTTCTCGTCTTCTAAACCATCCAGGTGAAAACGGTCGTCTGCCGCTTGTGCTTCGAGTGAGGAGACTTGCTCGCTGAGCTCCTCTACACGCTGCTCAAGCTCCATCGATCGGACCTTTTCTCGACAAAGTGGTTCCTCGACCGTATTGCAGCGCGATTCAAGATCCTGACAAATTTGTGCTACTGAGCGTACAACAGAGTCAAGTTGATAGGTGTTTTGGCTTTCTAACTGGGACCTCAGTCGTGTTCTCCAGTCTTGTAGATGTTGGCCGGTGAAGGGAGTTGATTCTTGCTGGAAAAAAGCAACGGGGGAGTTAGTTAGAGAGGTTTTTATGTGCGAGCAATCCTTTTGGACATTGGGGAGGTTACGTTGCTTCATGATCAAAGCAGTGGCAAGTGCACTTGGCAAGGTAAGTTGCGACAAGACGATCAACTTCAACACCAGTGCGATTACAGCGGCAATCGCTTCGCGATGCAATGCAGCTGTGTACGAGCTACATCCATCATTGGACGGTATAGTATCAATCTGGACGAGTTTCCAAATCTTCTCTTGTAGGGCTGATGACCCAAACGCCAGCGACAATTTCAAACTCAAGGCTGCGCAGCTTGATGAGGAGGTAATCAGCGCATCGACCAGCACCACAAGGTTGCCCAACGAATAAGACCCTGGATCTGAGATGCAAAATTCAAGTGTGTTCGATAGCAACAGCCGGAGTTGACTGTCTTGCATTTGAGGCTACCGGTGTTAGCTTTTCGTTCCTCCAAGAAATTTTATCTTTGGTTTGACTCACAGCGAAGATAGGCAGAGAGACCAACAAAACTTCTTGCAATAGATCTGCATCTGTAAGACCCTTCACGCCAGACAAGCAACACTGATACTGTGTCACAATATCTGTAGGAAGATTGTTCGCCCCCGCAATCATTGCATAAAAGCACAAAGCTTCAAGCTGCACCATTGGACATATACCCTCGCGTAGAATCTTGGCTGGGAGCTTCGGGGAGATGTTTTTTGCCAATCCGCTTGAACTTGGCCATCCTGCTCGAGCTTCGATGTCGATAAAGCGCAGTGTTCTCACAGCGATCTGTATGCCTTGGACTGCTTCTATGTCTGATACGCCAACATCTCCCTTGGTCGCCCAGATCACACTCAGGTAGGTCAAATTCATGGTTTTGTATAATCCGTTCGAGGAACCAAAGAGCTTTCGCCCGGATGCCGTTGTCCATTGCCTCTCAAGGCTGACAGGCGAGTTTGGTAGGACTGGTGCGACGGTTTGCGCACCATCAAACTCTTCAGGATGTTCTGCAAGGACTACTATACCAAAGCACCAGAGGAGCAACATGGAATTTTGCCCGGTGCCATTCGATGATAAGATTTGACATAATTCGCGATCGAATTGCTGTCGTACTCCGGATGGGAGTAAGGAAAGAAGTTTCCGGCAAGCTCCTTTGAGCATGCTGTACACCGGCTGAAGTGTACTGACGTTTGGACTCTGCGTAGCTCGCTCAAAAACGCGAAGAAAGAATGACTGTGCACTTGCAGGTAATATGACAAATTCAGGAAGGGGCCTTGAGAGAAGTTCCACGCACAATCTCATGTACTACAAATGTCAGCATGAGATGAGTCAGGGAACTAAAATGTCCTACGTACATCGTCGAAGTCATGTTGTGACGAATTTGCCTTCGTCAACAGCGCATTCAGAAGACCTGGGCTGTGCGAAAACAGCTTATTAGTGAACTCGCGCGAACAACCTGCGGGCGCCTTTAGCATTGATGCTAATCCATCTGGGAACATACTTAATACGTACAGAGAAGCCGCAAGACATGTGAAGTATAAGCCCATAGTGGCAACGCCTCACAAATCAGCACGGCCAGCCTGGTCACCGCACAAGGCGGTTGGTCGTGGATACATGTCTGTATCGTGGTAACGTTTGCACGTGAAAGCAGATCCTCTAATTCCTGTATTGATTTTCGTGTCAGTCTGCACACAATATATGCATCAACCCGTGCGCTGTGCTGTGCAATGGGCAAGCTACAGCGAGGCGGGGCCGAAACTCACAGACAATGAGGCCGGATACGGGCATTCGATAATCCTTGTTAATTCTGACGACAGCTGCGACCTGAGATCTGTCTCCATGCTGTGTCGAACCAATTTGTGGAGAACAAAGCCAAAAGCTCGTGGTGGAACGAACGTGGTCAGATTTCCAATGTTTAGATTCGCAGGTGCTGCAGCAACCGAAAACCACAGGCAGGATCCCGTCGCCAACTGCGCACGTTCTCACGTGACGTCCTCGGCAGGCCTTCCAGGTAGCCTCGTTGCAGTACCTAAGTATTTTACCAGCTCTGACCGGACACTTTTGCGCATTAAGAGATCCAGTTAGGAACAAGCAAAAAGAAAAAGTGTCCAATAGACAGTGCAATCATCTCAAATATACTCCTAGTTATCTAGCACCCGCCAATTAGAGTTGAAGTACTCCTGGCTATCAATGTTGCAGAGTGCTCGGCGTCTCGGTCGGTCGTCGCAAGGTGCTGTAACCAAAAGCCTCACAACCTTTTCGATCTTCTCTTCTCGTTCTCTATGAAACTGCCCGGACATTCTATTAAATTGGGAAGTTGTCTGTGGTGGGACGTGCTCATCAGGCCTCAACGCATCGGAAGACGTCTGATCGCAGTGTGGTCGCGTGCCGCCACTGCGGCATTTGAACCGGGGTAGCGCACCGTTGACAGAAGCGCTAAGATCGCATCAATGATCCAGAGTGGGATGATTTGGCGAAGGTCGCAGTCTCCACCCCCACGCATCTTCTCAGCCAACAACGCCCATGCATCGCACTGACAAGGATATTAGTCTATTATGAGTAATTGTATCACCGATATCCAATGATTGCTGACGCTTGTTTCTATGCATTGAAAAGCTGTGCTTCGTTGTATGCAAAAACGTTAGAGCCTCAAGTCGAAGAGACTGTCCGTTGTTCAGACTGGCAGGCACCCCGCCCAGTAGTCGCGTATTGCTTCAAGACCTGCGGGTTCCAAAATCGCGGAGTCAGTCATAGGTGTGAAGTTGAAGATCAGATGCGAATGTGAGCATGCAACGGCGACAGATCAAGATCGGATCTTATATGCGAAGTCGCACAGTCGTCTGCCCTGGTCTTCCCCGCAATTGCTCTTTCAAGGCCCCTTGCAGACGACCATGCAGCACATCCACTGCACGTTGCTGCGCGAGCCGCAACTTCTGCGAGGCATGATCAACTCTTGTCAGCCTCCCACGCCCGGACGCCTTTGAGGCTATGCCTGTGCGGCGCTGCTCAAGATGCTACCCGCGAGACGAAGCGCCAACAGCGTCTAGTCCGAGGCTATCCCCACCTATGACCCGCTTCGTGTAGGTTCACCAACCCGTGCAGTGCTGCCGGGTCGCCCAGTTATGTTTGACATCATGTCTTCCCTCCGCACCCACGAGTTCACCGCGTGACCCTGCCGATGTTACATACGTAGTAGGTAGAGGTGGATTGTACCTCTTAGTCTGACCATTCGCCGCACAGCTTACTCTGATACCACTCATCGTTTACTTCTAACTCAAAATGCTTCGTCAATCAATTGTGAGATCAAGGCACTCTGCCACAGTTCTCTTCAGAGGTGGAAGCTCTCGAGCTAGGACATCTGGACCCAGTCAGGTCCTCAAGTCTATTCCTGTACATTCTCCAAAGGCATTCTGGACAACAGGAAGAGTACTACTGTTCTCGGCTTTCACCGGCACAGCGGCGTACATATTCGGCATCAACGATGCCTCACAATTACAGCTTCCCTGGACAAAATCCGCAGGCCCGCAATACGCCACGAAGAAAGACATGGAGAAGGCGAGTCTGCTGGTTTCCACGGAATGGTGCCACTGCTGATCACCTCTAGGCGATTAATGAATTGAGAGCAGCGCTTGGAGAAGACGCGATCAGCACAGATGATGAAGATCTGCACAGACACGGCTACTCAGAGTGGTCATCCATCAACATAGATCAGCTCCCTGTCGCGGTGGCCTACCCCAAATCCACACAAGAAGTGTCACAGCTTGCGAGAGTATGCCACAGATACAAGATTCCTATGAGTAAGAAGAGAAATTAGCATAGTCGTACTGTAACTGACGTATCACAGTCCCATACTCTGGAGGTTCGAGTCTCGAAGCCAACTTCTCTGCACCCTTTGGTGGTATGAGCATTGATTTCACGTTTATGGATCAGGTGCTTGCGCTGCATGCAGATGAGTAAGCGTGGTAATCTGGTGAATTGACTGCATTACGAGGCTGATGTGAGATCTGCAGCATGGACGTTGTTGTCCAGCCTTCTGTGCCTTGGATGGACCTGAATGATCAGATCAAAGACTCCGGTCTGTTCTTTCCTGTGGATCCTGGGCCATCTGTAAGTTGCCACGATGGCTTGCTTCCGGCATGCTCAAACCGGTATTCCGCGCTTCGCTAAATTTCCAAGGCTAGGATTGGTGGCATGGTCGGAACGAGTTGCAGGTACGATCGTTGCAATCATCACTCTCACACTGAAGCTAAGATCATGATAGTGGAACAAATGCCGTTCGTTATGGCACGATGAAGGAGTGGGTCATCAACTTGACAGTAGTATTGGCTGATGGAACAGTCATCAAGACGAGAAAGAGGCCTCGGTGAGAAAATCTATGTTTGACTGTCAGAAAGATGGTTACTGATGTTTCTCAGGAAGTCATCTGCTGGCTACAACCTCACAAATCTCTTTGTTGGTTCCGAGGGTGTACGTCAACTCTGTAGAGTCGTGTATTGGATGCTAACTGTGCTAGACACTAGGAATAGTCTGCGAGGTAACTTTGAAGCTGGCCGTCATTCCGCAAGAGACTAGCGTCGCTGTTGTCACCTTCCCAACAATCCGTGATGCCGCGGCCGCTGCCTCTAAAGTTCTAAGAGCGGGTATCCCCGTTGCTGCAATGGAAATCATGGACGACGTGCAGATGGGTGTCATCAATAAAGCTGGGTCGACGCACAGAAAGTGGAAGGAGGTCCCGACTATGTTTTTCAAGTGAGTCCTTAATAATTCTAGTCACTCTAGCAGTCTTGACTTACATGCATCAACAGATTTTCAGGCACCAAGGCAGGAGTAATTTTTTCCGAATGAACAGCCCATTGAGATCACGCTGACAAACACAGGTTCGCGAGAACATCCAACTGGTCCGAGATATTTCAAAGAAGCATAAAAGTGGTGAGTTTGAGTTCGCGAAGACCGTTGAAGAAGGCAAACAGCTCTGGTCAGCACGCAAGGAATCTTTGTGGAGTATGATGGCGATTCGAAGAGAAGGCGACGAAGTGTGGTCCACAGATGTTGCAGTCCCGATCTCAAGACTACCTGATATCATAGGTGCGCATGTATTTTCTCCGACTGCAACCATGCACTAACAGTACTGTAGAGATTTCGAAGAAGGAGATGGATGATCTTGGCTTGTTTGCCAGTATTCTAGGCCATATTGGCGACGGCAACTTCCATGAGAGCATCATGTACAACAGCAAGGATCCGAAAGAACGCGCAGCTGTCGAGAAATGTGTTCACGACATGGTCGACCGAGCACTAGAGATGGAAGGCACTTGCACAGGCGAACACGGAATTGGACTGGGCAAGAAAGCATCGCTGCAGAAGGAGCTCGGTTTGGACACCATCAATGTCATGAGAAGCATCAAGGGCGCGTTGGATCCGCATTGGCTTATGAACCCTGGAAAGATCATGGATGCAAAGGCGTAAGTTTGCAAGTGCGCCGGTTCTTACCATTCTCCAGCATTCTACGTAGTTTAGCATTGGGAGGATGTTTGGTTTCACGGCATTTGCAGAGCGCCAAGGTTCAAAAAGTACCGTCATCTGGCTGAAGCTTTAGCAGAGTACAAACTGCATGCCTTCCTGGTTGGTCGGTCTCAACGAGTTTTATCGAGAATATTGAGTTGACTCTTGTGCGACGAAAGTGCCGACATACATACAGAACCTGAGATACCTATGTTCTGCCACTTTCAGACCCTTAAGAGCTACAAAAAGTTTAAGCGAATAAGAAGCCCTACGCCTTTGTAGTTGTAATCTTCAAAATTTAATTTCAGGTTGTAGTTGCGGAGTTGTAGCATGAGGAAGTTAATTCTTAGTCTGCCACTATTTCTGCTGTGCAGTAGGTGCCACAATCCTCCGCGATCGGCCATGCCCCACACCCCGCCGTCATAGGCGGAAAGTTATTATGAGGCCTGCGCCTATTGACTCAAGGCACCTCGTCTCAACCAGCAAACATGGACGCTGTAAGCTTCACATCAGACAAGAAGGAATTTCCTAAGAAGAAGTGCGGTATGTCAATTGCTTCACCAGAAATGACGTGTGGCTGACAACTGCAGGTGTGCTCGGCGCCACGGGCTCTGTAGGCCAGCGCTTTATTCTGCTTCTGCAGTTGCACCCTCACTTTGTCCTGCACGCTGTTGGTGCTTCTGAGCGCTCAGCAGGCAAGAAGTACAGGGATGCGGTCAAGTGGAAGCAGGCCTTGCCTTTCTCCGACCGCATTGGCGATCTAGTTGTCAAGAAGTGCACTGCAGAGGAGTTCGCAGACTGCGACCTCGTTTTCTCTGGTCTCGATAGCGATGTTGCTGGAGATGTTGGTACGTTTTCCGAGACGCATCTTGAGGCATATATACAGATGGAGATCTGACACCCTGTAGAGATGTCCTTCCTCAAGGCCAACCTCGCCGTCTTCTCCAACGCGAAAAACTATCGCCGCGATCCTATCGTTCCCCTCGTCGTTCCCACGGTCAACCTCTCACATCTTGACGTGATCAAGCACCAGAGAGAACACCACAAGCTGCAGAAGGGCTTCCTCGTCTGCAATTCGAACTGCGCCGTCATTGGCATAGTCATCCCCTTCGCAGCGCTTGAGAAGTTCGGACCCATCGACCAGGTCTCGGTAGTCACAATGCAGGCTGTGTCAGGCGCAGGATACCCAGGTGTGAGCAGCATGGACATCATCGACAACGTGGTGCCCTTCATCTCAGGCGAGGAGGACAAGCTCGAAACGGAAGCTTCCAAGATTCTGGGCGGCATCAACGACGATGTCACTGGTTTCGTCGACAGGCCCATGAAGATTTCAGCAGCATGCAACCGCGTGCCAGTGCTTGACGGACACACAGCATGCGTCTCGCTGCGCTTCCAGCGCCGCCCGCCGCCAAGCGCGGAGGAGGTTAAGCAGGCCATGCGCGAGTACGTCTCTGACGTTCAGAAGCTGGGTGCTCCTTCGGCACCCGCGAAGGCTATCGTGGTCATGGACCAGCCGGACAGGCCACAGCCTAGGCTAGACAGGGAGACGGATCGTGGATACGCCGTCAGTGTCGGTCGCGTGCGCGAGGACGAATCGGGCATCTTCGATATCAAGTTCGTCGCACTCAGCCACAACACTGTAATCGGCGCTGCTGGCTCATCGATACTGAACGCCGAGGCGGCGGTCCTCAAGGGATTTGCTTAGCTTGACTCAAATCATAACGAGATACCATGCTCTGACACGATTTTCTCGTGTGTTTGGAAATGCAGCGAGCTCGACGCCATGTGTTGTTTGCTATGCGCCTGTGTAACAGCCATGAATTGCTACTATCAGTATTAAGATCAAGTTTCTGACAGATGCTGTCTTTTCGAGATTCACAATCCAATTGCGAATGATGCGCAAAGCCTAAGACCCGGGACCCACATTGGCATTATTTTTGCAGTTTAGGGTCACGTGTCCACGCTAGAGCTAAGCGACGGTCAAAATTGAAGTGCCTTCTGTGTGCAGCGAACTTCTCTTCGACAGGATCCCTCATCGACGACTAACCTCACATAACAGTCAAAATGGCCCGTGGACCCAAGAAGCACCAGAAGCGCCTCAGCGCGCCCAAGCACTGGCTCTTGGACAAACTGTCCGGTATGCTCGCGCCCGCATGCGCATCGCCCGGAGACGATGCGCATCCTCGAACGAACGACGGCCGTTCTGACAATTTACAGGTGCCTACGCTCCCAAGGCCTCCGCTGGTCCTCACAAGACCCGCGACTCGCTGCCCTTGATCATCTTCCTCCGTAACCGCCTTAAGTACGCTCTTAACGGTAACGAGGTCAAGGCCATCGTCAAGCAGCGCCTCATCAAGGTTGACGGCAAGGTCCGCACCGATGCCACTTTCCCCACCGGTCTCATGGATGTCATCTCCATCGAGAAGACCGGCGAGAACTTCCGCCTGATCTACGACACCAAGGGCCGTTTCACCGTCCACCGCATCACTGCTGAGGAGGCACAATACAAGCTCGGCAAGGTCAAGCGCGTCCAGCTTGGCAAGGGCGGCATTCCCTACTTGGTTACGCACGATGCGCGAACGTAAGTTCCCGCTCTGTCAGACGTTGGACCAAGTTTGGGCTAGGTGCTGAGCAGGGCAACCTCTCGCACCCGGCATCCGACCAGGATCTGGCGATGTCTTTTGATATTATGCTAACAATGTGTGTAGCATCCGTTACCCCGACCCTGCCATCAAGGTCAACGACACCGTCAAGGTTGACCTTGCTACCGGCAAGATCGAGGACTTCATCAAGTTCGACACTGGTGTCATCGTCATGGTTACCGGTGGTCGCAACATGGGTCGTGTTGGTGTCATCACCCACCGTGAGCGTCACGATGGAGGCTTCAACATTGTCCACCTCAAGGATGCCGTTGACAACGAGTTCACCACCCGTGAGTCCAACGTCATTGTCATCGGCCAGGAGAAGCCCTGGATCTCCCTCCCCAAGGGCAAGGGTGTCAAGCTCTCCATCGCTGAGGAGCGTGACCGCCGCAGGGCTTACGCTATCGGTGGCCAGTAAGTGTACGAAGAAAGAAGTAGCAGCAGGTTAGCATACGAAGTTCAGACATGACCGTATAAAAAGCCTTGCGGGGTCGTGATACCAAAAAGCCAGGCGTTTGGTCGCTCGTGGGGAAGTCACGAGTCTGGGGTCATTCTGCATATCATACGAATACCAAATGAGAATCAAATGAACACTTCAACTGCCTGCTTACATACCTGATACGACTCGAGCTATATGCGTGTGTACCTGTGGCGTATAATGTGACAAGCCTGGAACACCGTGGTTAACGCCTGATTAGACGGTGGTATGGACAGGGGACGGATACGCTACGTGATCCCCTGGCGCAAGGAGATTGAGATGTCCAGCCGCGGGTGTAAGCGACGAGGACGTGAGGCTCTTAACGAGGGCGCATAACGTTTCAGAAAAGCAGAAACGAGTACCAATCAGGGCTATAAAGGGGATTTAACGTAAAGACATGTCATTCTATCGGCCTTGACTGGCGTTTGTTTGAGCCTTGCGATGGAGCAAGCAGGCAGGGCCAAAGACGGCAGGGCTCGATATCGAAATTGGCGAACATGCCATTAGCTGGGGGCCGTGCCCGAGGCGAACGGCCTGTGCAACGCAGTGCGAAATGAAATGAGACGCGGGCGAATCTGTGGATGGTGTGGGCTCGGTGGAACTGGCGGCCGCAATAAGCATGTCTGCATGCGCTGGTTGATTCTGGCAGAGGCGCAGAAACGGTTGATGCAGCGGTTGAAGACATTCCCACGCGCCTGTCTCTCGCAAACCTTAATCCCCTACGGCCCTTCGAGACGGTGTCGCTCAACGCTCGCTCAGCATCTAATTCTTTAATTGGCCGGAAAGTCATCGTTGGTTGCGCGGCCCCCCCAGACCTTGCTTTTGCGACGCTATACAGTGTCTAGCGGTCGACCGTACCTGCCTATCTCGCTGGATCACCGCGTCCGCCCACTTCCCCGCGCGATTGCCAGCCTCCACCGCGCCGTTTAGAGAGAGTATCGACCAGACGCGACACCTTGCGCTGCCAGAGGTCGTCGTCCACGCTGCTGCCAGGGCCCATGTGGTAGTAGCAAGAACACACAAGCATCGCCTGTAATACTCCAGTCGTCACTCGTTTCACGCTGCCGCACCGCACGTCCGGCCCGCCCTCAACACCAAGCGCGCAGCACCGCCTCGTTTGAGCTCTCCCAGGCCTGCGAGCGCAGCGCCCACGACACTCGCTCAACATCACCACCACTCCGAGCCGGTCTCGTGCGCGCCGGATTCTCGCGCAACTGCACACCTGCTGCCCACCATGCTTCGCCCGGCGACCCCTCTATCCATACTGTTCTTTGTCGCCTTCTGTTTGTTGCTGCTCTCGACCATCTCTACGCCCATCATCCCGGCGATTCCCATTGCGACCTACCGCAACATCAACTTTGGTGTGCTGGGTTACTGTCCCACTGGCGGCGCGTGCAAGGGGCCTATGATAGGCTATGACACTGGTATGTTGCCCCAACATGTGCTTGTAGTGGTTGCAATTGACCGTGACTTGCAGAGACACTATTCCAGGACCAACCCGACACCGACTTCTCGCTGCCCGCCAACTCGCGCCATGCTCTCTCGTCCATTCTTATCGTGCACCCCGTTGCTGCTTTCATGACGCTGATCTGCTTTGGACTCGCTGTTGCTGCCCATTTCCACTCGCCCGCCCATTCGCCACGGTACTTGCTCGCGCTGCTTATTTTCACCTTCCCCACGCTTCTGGTATCGCTTCTGGCCTTCCTCGTCGACATCTTGCTCTTCGTACCCCACGTAGCTTGGGGAGGGTGGATTGTGCTGGCAGCCACCATCATCATTGTTGCAAGCGGCATCGTGACATGTGCCATGCGCAGGACTCTGGTCAGTCGTAAGGCACGGAAGAGGCGTATTGCAGAGAACGACGACATGAATGGTCAGACATACTACGCGAACCGGCCTAGCGATGCGAGAGTAACCACCGACTTTCCCAAGGCCGAGTCTCCACCGCCCTTGTCTAACAATACCATGTCCTCTGCAATGAAAGATAACGAATACGCTTCATTCGAGCTTCAGAAACAACATTCGCCTGAGGATACGACACCACTCAACCAACGCAACCCTTCCCTCAAGACCAACAGCAGTGCCGGCAGAGAAGGCTCAGATCCGATGGTCGCGCCGATGCGTGGTCCCTCAGGCCGAGGACGGCAGCCCGTAGACCAGTACGGAAACCCTATCCCTCCAATGCCCCAGGATCAGTACATGATGAATAGCGGCCCAGGGGGTCCGGGACGCGGAAGAGGTGGTCCAATGAGGGGGAGGGGAGGTCCCCCGCGAGGTGCTCCTTATGGGGTTCCTGGAAGAGGAGGATTCTCCGGTCCTCGAGGTGGCATGCGTGGTCCTCCGCCGCCAGGTTGGCAAGGCGGACGAGGCGGACCTATGCGCGGCGGACCCGGTGGCATGGGTCCAGGTCCAGGAGGGCGAGGTGCTCCTCCTCCGGGCTACAACAACTACAACCAAGCTCCTTACGGTCAAGGCGCTCCGCCGCGTGACCAATCACCGTATGGCCAGGGCAACAGGGGTATATCGCCCCAAGCTCCTGCTGCGATAGGACAAGCCATCGAAATGGACTCACGCACCGGAACGCCCCCGGTCAACCAAAATCAGAACTATGGATTGAGAGAGAGTGACGGAGATGTACAGGGCATGCTGGCGCTTCAACAGGGTGGTTTCCCATCAGGCTCGCCTCAGCGCAGGCCATCTGACGGTGTAATGAGCCCAACCAGCTCATATTCACAAGAGTAAGATCTCCAGTCTGCAATACTAATTGGCTGCTGACCCTATACAGAGAACATCTTGCCCAGCAAAACTACATGCCTCCCCGCTCTAATTGGAACCAGGAGCGTCAAGCTTCCGATAATTCCAAGAACAGTGCCCAAAGCCGTGGTCTTTCGCCAATTCTAGACTCCCCTGTTGAGATGCCCGCACAACTCTCTCAAGTCGGGGGTTTCTCCGCTCCTATACACAACCACAGTAACAGCGTTGAGCGTAGCTCCGACTATTACGAAGACGTTGATCCAAAATTCGCCGAACCCGCGCGCCACAATCCACCCCCAATGCCTTCCTCACTGATGCCCGGCGGCTACAACTCGAACCCGAATCTACTTGGCACGCCTGAACGGCCACCGCGACTCGCCGACCCCAACCTCCCGAGAACCTCAAGCTACGACGACCTTCCCGATGGCTCGCGCAGTCCCGCCGCAAGCGAAGCTTCACACTTTACTTCCGTGTCGCAGCGCCCCGTCAACCCTGCATGGCGTCCAGAGATGGGCGCCGCAGCTGGCAACTTTGGACCGTACAACAATGGCCGGGGCGGTGGCAGGCCTATGAGGCCCGAAGACGTGATTCTCGACGCCAATGCGGCGAACCCCGACTTCGCCATCCCGGGCGTTGGCATGGGCCGAGGGCGAGGGAGAGGCGGTCCCAGAGGTGGGAGAGGCAGGGGCGGCATACAGCCTCCAGCCACGATGATGGGGCCACAAAACGGACTGCAGGCACCAGGGCGATACCCAGGAGCTAATGCTATGTAGGGATGGCATAGCATGAAGGAAGCACACGGTCGACGGAGTGTGTCACCTTGACTTGTTGCATCTTCCGCTCTGTTACACCCTCCTACAGCATGCTTTTGGATAAACTCTGCCTTTTGCTATTCTGTCTCGCTCGCATGGCACACCTTTCTCTTCGATCCTGTAAAAAGGTTTTCCTCGCGCCCAACAAAAGCACTTGCGTCGTCTAACCTTTTCAACGCTTCGAAATACCTTAATGTCTTGTTCAGCGCGTCGCCTTTTGCTCCTCTTGAGCGGCGTCTGATCTCTTTCCTTTCTTACCTTTCCTCCAATATCTCTACCGGTTGGACATTGCTCTACGTCGACTGAAGCGACATATCTTATCACGTACACACAGCGGCCCTGGCTACCTTTTTGCATCACATTACATTCGCAGAGCCGCGGGAACTTTTCTCTTGCTATATTACAAACGTACATCTCTTTCATGCAGCGAAACTTGATAGGCGGGGGTCTTTTTTTTTATCACTTGCAGCATACAAAGATTGGAATTCTCATGTATATACAGAGTTGCGGTTGATCGGCGTTACTGTGTAGGACATATATACCAGGAGGATTGTGTATGTAGGCGATACCAACAAATACAGTAAAATTACAGACCTGTCCAGCCGTGAAGGCAGTGACTGATGTTCGCCGTGATGGCGAGTATGACAAGAATCCTATGGTCCTCGTGGATACTGAGAGCGGAACAGAATTATTACTCTCCTACCAAGGTTTATAGTCACTGTGGGGTAGTAGTATACATGATAGCTACCCATAACGTACTGTGACGATACCAACGGTGCTTGTCAGCCCAGAAGCGGAGGTTACGTGACATTACAGAGGTCACGATAATACCATGAATCATCTCTTGCACCTCGAATTACGGCATTTGTGTTTGGGTGCCCCAGCATCTCCCACAAGACTGACTGGTACTCGAGCCGGCCACTATTTACTAATTGTAGGAGATCTGCACTCTTATACTACCGTCAGTGAGTAACTGCTCCACACTGCTGAGCGGTGGGCTTTTGCATATTGAGGCGGCATAGCTCGATGCCTGACTGGAGTTGCTCCGTCATATACGCAAACTTGCGATCGCTGGCAGTGCAAGCGTGAAGTGAAGGCAAGCTGACAAGCTCTTGCATCGTCTGATTCATAGCCTTCCATAGTACATGCTCCTTCTAAATTGAACGTACACGGCTACACAGTACCCACGGTATGTGAAGCGAATCAAGACTGACAGTATGGACTGGTTGATAGCAGTGCTCGATGAAAAAGGACGGAGAATCGAGACGGAGTCACAATTTTATACGCTTGCACCTGTCGTACCATCATTGCGAATCCGAGACAATTTTTCGCGACCTGACGTCGAAGTCCGTGCTTCGCTTTCCGTGTTTCTTGCGTCGCGCAGGTGAGGGCCCACCAGTGAATAGGCTAGTCACATGACTTGCACCAATTAGCCTGTCCAAGCTGGCAATGGCAAGTCACTACCTTGACAAGATCTCTCGTTTGACCAAATGAAGCTAACTGATCGTATGTCAAGCGGCGATCTGGCTATACCAATCCAGTGTATCGCGAGTAACACTATTCCATACCTGCTGGGCAAGCTCTGAGCGTCGTGTCCAAACGGACACCCTGGGGTACACCTCCAAGGCGCGTCCTTTATCCATCCGTCACTAGAGTAAAATTACGGCACGATATCTTCTTATACGAACAGAATGACCGACCTTGCTACGAGCAGGCCAGCTTCAACTGTAGTTGAAAGAAACGAAAGATCAAACACAGTCGATAAACTGCGTAGGCATTTCAAAGATAATTCAGGTGGTGTGAAACCTAACAACTAGACCTGAAGTAATGCGACCTAAGCGCTGTGTCTGGCGTTATACCAACAGACTGCTCGAAGCTGATAAGGTGCAGCAGGCTGTCGGATGTATTTGTTGCTCTGCTGTCGAGAACTGTTTGTAAACGGCTCGGACATAACTGCTTTAAGACCGAACCACCTACCCCACCGGCCCACCTGTCGTCATTCACTTGGAAACTCGCGATGTTTCGCAGCCTCTCTCCTCTTCGTCGAGTAACCCAGATATCGAAACAGTTCCAAAGATCACAGAACACGCTGTCCACAATGCCACTTATTGCACAAAACCCCAATGACCGAGTCATCCTGGGATTGATGACCTTTGGTACCGCATCTCCACTTACCCCACCAAGACCCCAACTGAGCTCTCACAGGTCCCGATGCATCATCCGGAGCCCGTATTACGAACTTCGAAGACTTCACAAAGCATTTGGATTACTTCCAGTCCAAAGGCTATGACGAGATTGACACAGCTCGCATGTATGTCGGTGGCAAGCAGGAGGCCTGGACCCGTGATGCGAAGTGGAAGGACCGAGGTTTTACTCTGGCAACCAAGGTATACCCATACAAGGCAGGCGTTCACGAGCCAGAATCGCTGAAGGAGCACTTCACCACGTCGTTGAAAGAGCTGGGCGCAGATGCTGTCGACATTTTTTACCTGCATGCACCAGATCGGTCAGTACCTTTCGAGAAGACACTAGAAGCCGTGAACGAGCTGCACAAGGAGGGGAAGTTTGTGCAGCTTGGGCTCAGCAACTATGCGGCTTGGGAGGTTGCGGAGATCTGGAACATCGCGAATGAGCGTGGCTGGGTGAAGCCTACAATTTATCAAGCAATGTACAACGCAATCAGTAAGTTCAGCATCGCTGCTTGTACATGAATGATAGCTGATGTCCACAGCTCGTGCCATCGAGCCTGAACTTATCCCAGTCTGCCGTAAGTACAAGATCGATGTCGTTGTCTACAACCCCCTCGCTGGCGGTCTATTCTCAGGCAAGATCAAGTCTGCGGACATCGTCCCCGATGATGGCCGCTTTGGCAAGGAAGCCGACCGAGTCGGTTCGATGTACCGCGAGCGTTACTTTAAGAAGGGTACCTTTGATGCACTGAAGATTGTCGAGGATGTTGCGCAGAAGCACAGCCTGACACTACTCGAGATTGCGCTGAGATGGACGGTGCACCACTCAGAGCTCAAAACGCGAGTAAAGGGTGGCAACGATGGTGTCATTATTGGTGTTAGCAGCTTCAGTCAGCTGGAGAGTAATCTGGCGGATCTCGAGAAGGGACCGCTCCCCGATGAGGTTGTTCAGGCTTTAGACGAGGCTTGGTTGGTCGCGAAAGCCACGGCTCCCACCTACTTCCGTTGAATCATACCATGGTTCGCCTTCGACTTCCTGGCTCCTTTAGCCACTTACCTATACAAAGACTCTCTTTGCCATATCTCACGCTCATATGCGTACATTGGCCCTGAATTATTTCCACCCTTACATCCATTTATGAGGAGTACTCAATGGACAATGGACATTGACGCATAGCCAACAAGCGTACCCAAGGTTCTCTTACGAGTGATAAATACTTAGTGGCGCGCGCTGCAAAATTTGCAGAACTCAGCGTCTTGTCTAGTACTATACTCGACATCTATTCAGTACCTAATTCATATTGGACACCACATCCCTTTGAAGTATGAGATACTCGGAGATCTTGGTTCTTATGACTTGCACTGTCGGGATATCTGGCATAGCCACCAGAATTCTTCCAGATGGACAAGTTGTGCGCATTCCAGCCAGCAAGCCACTGCCTCCTCATCTGCATACAGGTAATCTCAAACTTGGTCGCGACAGGGAGCCCAAGCCCAAGCCCAAGCCTTCCGGTCAGCCGGCAACGCCAACTAGTACACCTGGACACTCGGTACCTAGTCTGTGGAATGAGCAGTGTGGCCTTGAACCATCGACCGTCAACACGACAAAGACGGCCATGAAGCAATGACACGCGGCCCCACTGGGTTCTGGAGACTTATCAAAAATTCCAGATACTCAAATCTTACATTGGAGGACGTCGCTCGGTCGTCTTATGATGTACATCGGAGAAAGTTAATCAAGAGGAAGGGCCAGAGACCCGACCTTGATCCTATGGCATCTGAATCGATCTTGAACGGCACAGGAGACAGAAACGCGGTCATCAATGGCGTTTTCACCGTCCCCATCTGCGAAAATCCCGACGGCAAAGCTATCTCGAGCGTACTCGATCCGGATGGTCCAAACTACCCCTGCATGTGTGGCCAGCCTTGGACCGCAGATAAAGGATATTCATACAGCGAAGACCAAACTCCCCGTTTCCTTGGCCTGAGTGGCCTCATGTTCTCCAATGACTGGGAGCATTGGTGCGACAACCATAACGACTGCGATGAAGAGTCAGACATTGACCTAAATCCCATACTAGAAAAGTACCGTGATCCCAAGACCGACCCGGAGATCCCAAAGAGGTTTAAGTATCCGTACAGGAAGTGCAGGGATCACAAGGATGCTCAAAAACACCCAGGTTGGCCTGACAGGGATCAGGACCCGGAGTATGACACTGATACTCAGGCGATGCTGGATAGGATGAGGACAAATTCGTCCGGACAAGGTATCCGCTTTGAAGCCTAAGCTTGAGGTCCGGCTTCACTCACGAAGCCATACTTAGACCCAAAGTAAGTCCTCTCAAGTAGTTGTGATAGCGAGCGCAACTCTTACAAGGCCGTATGTTACCTTCTTATTAAGTTTTGGGGATAGTGTTTCCTTTGATCAGGAATCTATTAGATGTTCTTGTTTCTCCAATGTGGTATATGTCGCTCAGTCGCTGCAGTAAGGAACGAACTGGTTGATCCTTTTTACAATTCCAACCTTATCTAATATATTGTTGTGCCATATTCTCTAAGAAGGATTTGTGCACAAGTACCAATATTGCTGGACTGCGTTTGCTCTTTCTGTGTATGGTAATCTTTATGTACTGTAGAATGAACAGAAAACATGAATTCAATTCTGCGTCACTGCCTTTGCTGTGTCGTGTTAGATCAGAGACGCTCCTTCCCTTAGCCTATCTCATGTGTTGTCGGAGGCCCGAATATGCAAACATAGTTGCGGAGTCTTCATCGCTAACTTCTCTTATGTTCATATTTTCGGCATTCTTGCGCGCGCCACATCTGTGGGTATTTGTGGCTGAACCAGAGGCACAAGATTCTTGCAAGACCTACCAGTGCAGGTTTCTTTGTGTCGGCAACCATAGCCAGGGAGTTCTTCATTCGTTCTCTTGTATTGTTGGGGTGCCAGATACGCGCATCGTTGTTGATGTTGTATCCGTGCTCAGTTGGAACAAAGCCCAGATGCAGTAACATGAGACGTTGGCGATACGCAAGTCGTTACTACGTAGTATTCACAGCTTTGTAGCTCTCAACTGCATACTGTCAACCCTATTCCCCTCGTCGTCCTGCTCCGCCACCTTCAAATCAGGTAGTTCCTTCGGCATGATCCTTCTCGGCTTCGACCCAGGCACCAAATTATACTTCTCAAAATCCTCATCTTGATACCCTTTGCTCCTCAAAAAGTCCTCATCAAGCTCCAGCGCGCCATTCACGTCTTTCGTCTCACTCTTCAGCATTTCCAATATAGCGTCTGAGAAAATCGTCGGCTTCCTCAAATCCTTCAAATCATCCGCCTGCACATTCTGCGTAGCCGCCGACTCTATCGCAACAGCAGGCCAGATGCTCGTGATGGCCATGTCTTTCTTGCCATCTCTCTCCCAGTCCATCGCCAGCCCCTTAGTCAGCACCGACATGCCCACCTTGCCCATTGCGTAGGCTGTCTTGCCGCGGAAGAAGCGGCTGTAGATAGGTGGACTGACGACAATGACGCGCGCCTTCCAGTCTTGCTTCTCGAATTGCGGCAGCACGGCTTGGATTGTGGCGTAAAGGCCTTCCACGTTGACTTGCTGCATAAGCTGGAAGCGTTTGAATGGTGTGTTCTGCACGCTTGACCACCATATAGCGCCGCTGTTGTACACGAGGACGTCGATGCGGCCGTAGAGAAATGTAGTCATAGTCACGAGCCTGTTGATGGAATCAACCTTGCGCGTATCGACAGAGATAGCAGATGCGGCACCACCCGCCTCATTGACCTCTCGAGCGACCGTGTTGATGGTGCTGGTGCTGGAATTGGCATTTGGAGGCCAAGGCGACACGGCAGAGGCATCCGACGTGCTTTTCGCAGCTACGACGACTCGATAGCCTTCTCGCGCGAGATCAATCGCAACCTGGCGCCCTATACCACGCGACGCTCCAATGACCAGAGCAAGTGGCTTTTTCGATTCTGCTTCCTGGATGGCATCCTCGCGGACTTTTACCTCTGCATCTGTGGGCGTGCCTGATTTCTCGAGCTCTTTGCGTGCCTTTCTCATCCGACGTAGGTGGTCGTGTTCCAATAGCATGAGCGTGTACGAGTAGTCCATCTGGGACATACCAGGTGGGATCTGCATGCTGGGCAGGTTGAAGGACAATAGCTGAGGTCGTGTGGAAGGGTTGTAGCTGTTATTCTATAGTGGGAAGAGAACAAACCCAGATTACTATTTCAGTCTGGGGAAGACACCTCCCGAGGTCTCATTGCTGTTCGCGGTGCGAGGCTGGTGCCTGGTGGGGTGAGCATGGATTGTGTGACGAAGGGACGTTGATGAGTGATCATACGGTACCAAGCTGGGCTGTGGACCTCGGCTCACTTCGTACGGCGCCGAGAGATTTGACATGACAACGTCTATACAGCAGCAAAAGGACTGACAAGGCCAACATTAGACCAACAAGAGCACACAAACAGAGGCACTGTTACTCTTGACGGTAATATGGCTCCGAAGATCACATGTTACCTGGACTGCGGTATGCGCCAACACCTTAGCCAGGCACAAGCTTGAAGCTGACATAGCAGTATCACCGTACTCGTATTTCGCGCTTCTGCATCTTGAAAAGAACAGACAAGCGCTCGAATCGCACGATGTAGAGATCGAGTAAGTACCCCTCTGTTGAGAGTTACATGCGCCGATCTCGCAGCGAGTCTGATCAAAGTAGCATCGTGCCAGTGTTCCTGGGTGGTATCAATGTCGGCAGCGGTACGACCCTGGTCCCCATGTCCCTAACATTGAGACTTTCCATTGACATCGACAGGTAACAAACCACCATGGACGCTTCCGGCCAAAGCTGCATACAGCGGCTACGACAGCGCGCGAGCAAAGCAGTACTTTGGTGCTGAAAACTTGAAGACTCCTAGCTTCTTCCCAATCATGTCGCTTCTACCACAACGTGCTCTATGTTTCGTCAAGGAGACTCACCCACAGCTTTTCGTCTCCACCTTCCTTGACATCTTCGAAGCAATGTGGAAGAACGGTAAAGACGTCAGTGTCCCCGATGTACTTGCCGAATCATTGCAAGCGAGGTTCAATCAGGACCAAGTCAAGGCGATATTGTCATCAGCGAACAGCGCACCGATCAAGCAGCAACTCAACGACAACACGAAAGAGGCCCTGGAACGGGGCGCGTTTGGATGTCCATGGTTCTGGGTGCGTAATGCGGAAGGTGCCGAGGAGCCTTTTTTCGGGAGTGACAGGTACGCAACACTCCAATCTCGTCCCTTACTTCGTGCGAACGGGTCTGCGTCAGGTATAGCGTGGGCGCCAGCGGACGGGAAATGGTCAGAAGCTCGAACCAGGTTCGCATGAAAGCTGTCAAACGAGAACCCATACTTCTGAGGTAGGACAGGCGCTAAAATATACTCCAGATTCCATTTCATGTGGGCCTATCTCGGTTTGCCATGGAAAGACGTAGAGCTGCAGTCACGGGAGAAGCCGAAAGCAAAGATCTAAGGCGGGGAAGAGAGATATGCATTCCCGAGGCCTGCAGATGTCAGCCTTGATTCAGGTGACAGGCGGCGGCAGCTGCAATAGCAGCGAGTGGGCTCGCAGGAAGCTGCAGGTATCAGTTGTGTACGACGTAGACGTCGCAGAATCGTTCAGAAAACCTGACCGGCGCCTTACTGAATGCGTATCTCTTCCTGTGATCTGGTGTAGACCGGTGGCCGATGAGCTGATCAACTTCGCTTTTGTCGGTCATGTTCTTCGCAGTGTACTCGTACAACACCCACTTACTGCATGTATCTGCACTATAGCCGTTCGTGCTACTGACAGCGACTAATTTTTCGCATTTCGTGTAGGACATCATACCATCGGACGGATACTAACTTTCCCAAGTTTGTGTCATTTGAAAGGCTACGCGAGCTGTCATCTCCTGTCAGATTCCTTGCTACCAATCATCGAGAGGGCGGGTCGGTTGGCTGCGGCCAGGTCTCACGTTTTGTACCACGAGGCCTCGCTCTAGTCCCAGATGGCCGCATATAGTTGGAGATGTTTGACAGCGCTGCCACGAGCCGTTTCAAAGACGGAGCGAATGAGCCGCACGCCATGTGTTGGCTCAAAGATTGTCTCTTTGATTGGCTAGCATCCAAGGATGCTATGGACCTCCTCAGTGAGCCCGGAAAGGTCACGGTGATCAGCGGAGCTCGATGTCAGTTCGTTAGGGAGGGGCTACGTGGTGGAGCTGAATACCACACAGGTCGTTGTGTGGGCGCAGGCGCTGCGAACGGAGTTGCTTGCGACAACGGATCTTCAACCGCATGGTGTACAACGTCTGCGATGATCTACAGTACGTTTGACAGCGGGCCAACCCGCCAAAAGGGTTCTGGCCGCAGGGACGGAGAATTAGCTTAGGAGAGCCGCAAGCCACGCTTGCTCAACCCTATCTGGTTCTTGACTGGCATGGGAACAGAACCAAGGCGCTAGTTTGCATGCTCCCGTTCGCTTCTGCATCTTGATCAAACCGGAATAATGGGAGGCAGCTCAGCTGGTACCATAGTAGCAAGCTCTAATTATACGCGCGCGATGATACGTCTGCAACGAGATGCCGTCCGCAAGGCTGAGCTTAGAAGCCTCCCATCGCAAGCATGCCACGTTGGTAGCTTGATGCTGTCGTCAGTGGTGAAAGGCACGTTAGCATAGGCTATGTTTGCACCTCGGGATGCTGGCCGTGCTGCGCCAGACCGCGCAGTACCAATGAAGAGATACCAGGGTTATAGCCAGTGTAGGATACTTCCCGTGCCGGTCCCAGTATCACTAAACCTGACTTAAACGAGGGCATATATCTCGTACCTTCAAAAACGCTTAGACCTTAGCCTCCGCTACCGCATTAGCGGGGGGATGTTCAAACGGATCTCTGATTTAACCTGGGCCACCACCTCGCTGGATGCCGCTATGTCAGTCTGACTAGGTCCTCCTCGACAGCTTCGGCATTCTTTAGGCTTTGCTTTTCATGCCTTTTCCGTTCGTTCGTCGTTGTCACTAGCTCGTCCCACACGGCACTTTAAGTTTGTTTGTTGGGGTTCGAGCGATAAGTGCTTGCTTTGCGATACACATCCTTGGTGGCTTCGCGCCTCGTGGCGTTCTGGGTAGGATCTCTTCCATGGCCATATCGAAGTAATGCATTGACGTACGTTCCAAGGTCTAAATCGGGCCTTGACCTTCGCGCCTCTGCCATATAGAAACCGGGGCTGGTCTCGGCATCTTTTCACCATCTTCTCGCTCATTGCTTCCAAGGACTGGCCGTGGTACTCAGGTTGCGTGTTGTCAAGCTACAGCTTGAGCCGACCAAGTGGCCGCCAGGTGACCGCTGCTCTGTGAAGTGGTGTCGTTGCGGTGTCGTTGATTCGACGAATAGCACCATTCCTTGACCTAGGCAACTGACGTACCTGCGACCAGCCCTCCACCCTACCTCCGCTGCCTTCACGCCGATATCGCTCACCTGTCACTGCTGGCGACATTCACGCGTGGTTCCGAACTTGTTGTCTCGTTATTGGCTCGCGAGCGCATTACACATAGTGCGCGTTCGTTCCACGTGTAGCCATGGTAGAGATACAAAGGTATCTTGGGCTCTACTCGTCCTCGCCACAATCTAAACCTCAATTCTTATGCAATATCAGCAGCTCAGTAGCTGCATTACCCGAGAATCCGATGGCGCACACGCTTCTTGCAAGTGCCTTCACGCGTCGTCAATCTGCGAATACTGACAGTAAAATAGAGTCCCTTCACACAACAGAACCGCACATCACAGCCGCAGTACCAGCTACCACAGGCCCCGATGACGGGTAGCCTGATGTCTGCGCACACTGAATCGTGGAGTCAGCATGCAGTGTCGACGGACTATGCGAGCTGGTCAGCGGCACCAGGTGAGCCGCTGACGGACATGTCGCTGGGTACGAACAGCGACCTACTTTACAGCCATGTTGCAGACCAGCATGCCCTCAGCAAGTCTACAGGTTTGGACGCACTACCGTTATGGCACCTGGGTAGAACGAACGATGTGATGTCCAGTCCGAGGGCGGACCTGTTGCTATCGCCGGTCAGCCCTTGCACCGACTCAAGGCAAATGTACAGCCCTGGGCCAGGCTATACTCCTGACTGCAGTTCCATGGGCTATGGGATGTCTACTGGCGTTGCAACGGCTGCATCATCGCCAGATTCTCTACCACTCACACCTCAATCGATGATAGGGCAGCAGCATGGAGCTGGTGGTTTCTACGATGATTCCAAGGCCTCCACAACCCGCGCAGCACCTCTTCTTGGTTTTGATGCCACTACAAACGCCAGCAAGCAGACTGATACAGCCAAATGGTTTGGCTCAAGTTCACCTTACGGACGATCGCAAATTGTCAGCCCAGGTACGACAACATGGTACCCGCCTGACTATGTCGGTCCGCAACTTGCAGCCGCTCAAAACTTCCATGATCAGCAAACAGTCTTTGACTCTCGCCCGAGCTCTACGATGACTCCTTTCGACCGGCGTTCCATGCAACGCGTCCAATGGAGCAACAAGAGCAATGTTCCCACACAGAGCCACTTGCAGAGCCACTTTGTGACGCCTCTGAACGATGGAGAGAGGGCACAGCGCAAGAAGGAAGATGAGTTGCTGCTGCAAATGAAGCGAGACGGTCGCACGTACAGGGACATCCGCAAGGCGCTCGACCGTAAGGTGGCCGAGTCGACACTTCGCGGTCGTTACAGATCCTTGACCAAACCAAGGAGGGAGCGAGTTCGTGCTCCTAAATGGACTGGAGCTGACGTGAGTTAACCAAGCTCGTACACATGCACCATGCTGATGGAGATACAGGTTGCCCTGCTCAAGACATACGTACAGGAAGAGCTCGACAAGCTCGACGTGACGCACCCACACCTCGACAAGAAGCAGAAGGTCGACAAGGTCTCTTGGATGAAGATCATCGACTCCATCGCAACGACCGGCGGAACATACAGGTTCGGAGCAGCAACGGCGAAGAAGAAGTGGCTTGAACTCACGCGTGAGTCTCCGGCTCATTCATTGCGTCGACGCAGCCAGGCCCAACCCTAAATACTCTAACCGGGGGCGGGAGCCTTCGAGCATTACTGCCCAATCCTGCTCTTTGGAGCAAGTGATGCAGGTCCACGCAACATGTGCGCTGATTTTTTTTTCAATATATTCTTGTCATCCTGTTTATGGCACCGGAACCCCGGGTTTGTGGTTTTCTGTCGTCCTGAGAGCCAGTTTTCGAGTCCTCAAGCTCATGGTATCTTTTGGGTTTTCTTTCCATAATTTCATATACTGTCATCGATCCTGCACAGCAGGTACGTATGTTTGCATTTCCCCTGCTCTTTCTCGTCATACCCTATCATTCCCCATCATACCCAAATCTTGTATGGCGCAGGACATAGACGAATGAGGCCGTGAGGCATGAAAGGCTTTGTTCCCGTGGGTGGTCCTGTTCTCGTAACTGTGGTTGCGTGTGCTAGCGTTTACGGTTCCCCTATTACTTTTCACAATGTACTCGACTTCTTTAGAAACATGTCTGAAAGCTCTGGCTATGCGTGATAGTTCTGCATGTGATGAATTGAGACTGAAGCCTGACGTCTCGGAAATATGCATGAGGCAGTGGGGCCCCAGGGGCCCTTGCTTTCTGGCATTCCCCACAATCCGAGGCTGCCCTTGCGTCACTCACTGCTTTCTCTCCATTGCGCCTTCACATGTCCAGGAAAATGATTTTGGGCCTCCCAGACTCGCTACCGCGCCTGGTAGAAGCCAAATTCCAAACTGCAAAAGCATCATCTAGCCTCCTATTCTCGCCCACCGATCTCTCCATCGTCCGCACCTCCACCGGCCTTCCAGCAAGTGTCCCCTGCACCACTGCAGCGTCCCACAACCGCTAACATGCGACACAGTTCCAACTGCGGTACTGCCCCTCTCTTGCAAAAAAGCCGCTTCCCAAACTCGAAGCGCCGACGCCAACGCCCAAGAAACACTTCGATCCCTTCGACAACCCTGCGCCAGACCTGCACATCATCGACATTCCCACCGCGTCGCCAACGCACCTCCTCGTCCTCAACAAGTTCCCCATCATCGCAGGCCACTTCATTCTCGCGACCAAGGCGAACAAACAGCAGACACACGTGCTGGAACAAGATGATCTGGAGGCGACGTACGCGTGCCTGAAGGCGTGGGCGGAGGATGACAAGCAGAAGCGTTTGTTCGCCTTCTTCAACTCGGGTGATCACAGCGGGGCGAGCCAACCGCATCGCCATCTGCAGTTCCTGCCAGTAGAGCACATGCGCGACAGCCCGGCGGCGGACGAATGGGATCTATTGATCGATTCGATCTTGTCGCGCGAGAGCAATGCTGGTGAGTTTGTCTCGGGACGCCTGCTCGTGATTGGTGTAGGTGTTTGCTAACGAGAATGTCAGGCCGTTCTTCACGCACGCTGCAGAATACAAACATCCCGTTTGTGCACTTCGGTCGGGGGTTTGACGCCGAGCCGACCGGTCAACAGCTCCTCAGCATCTACCACGAGCTGTACAGCCTCGCAAAAGCCACCGTCGATGACTTCATAGCCGGCGATCCGAGAGGGTTTGCGTTACATTCTACCACAAACGGCGACTCGCCCATTAGCTACAACATGGGAATGACCACAGAAGGTATGGTGATCGTGCCCCGCCGGTCTGAAGGCACCATGCTCAAGCGACCTGACGGCAGCGAGATCGGCTTTGTTGCTCTAAATGGCACCACGCTTGGAGGTACAATGATGGTCAAGCACCAAGAAGAATGGGATGTTCTGCGCTCGCAACGAGGCAAGCTTGATTCTATTCTAGATGCCATTGGAATACCTAGGGTTTCAGAAACCTACAAATCCCACGTATAGCTCATGAAAGCCGAAACCCGCGTGCGGTAGTCGACACCAACGAGGCATACAAAAAACTCCGATTGACTTGATGCATACCACCCAAAGCTTCTGAACTCCCCGAGCTTCAGCTTTCTGGCCTATCGTTGAAAGCAAATGTTGAGTGACGGTCCTCCCTGGCTGAAATCACGTATCTGTCGACACCCATCTTCGCTCAGGTGTGCATTTCGATAGTTGAGTGTAGCACTGTAGCACTCAAGAGGGACCAGTGACCCAGTAGCTATCAGACAGAGACCTTTTCGCCTTGTGGCCGCGAGGTTGGGCGTTGCTATCGAAACTGCTGTTCCAGCTCTCTGACGTCGGCGAAAACTCCGTCGGCGAAACCTCTGGGGTAGCATCGTTCGCACCATGAATATGCAAGATGTGAGAGCTGGCTGTCAGGCTTGTCTCAGAAACAATCGACCCGTCTACCATAGGGACCTCTGCATTTGTCGTAATGGAAAGCGAGGGTGGCGATGGGACCTCAAGGCCATGCTCGGTGAGTCCAGGACCCGGGAGCCTACAAATACAGTCGAGTTCGGATTGGTTGTCGGCGTCGTCTGCATCGTCGGAGATGTCCTTCATGTTCAACATCCCCTCCGTGAGCGGGAGTTGTTGCGGTGACGTAGACGCGGCTCCGATGAATGTTGTGGAAACGCCTGACCCTTGGGCAACGACATTACCGCTTGTGTCCCGCTGGTCTCCCTCTGTATCGAAGATCCCAGTCCAATTTGGCCACTGCAGGACGAAGCGACAGGCAGCGTTGTTGATCTTCTTACTCCAAGCATAGTATGGCTCAGCCTGGGTCTTGGGAGCCCGCATGCCAGCATCGATGCAATTCTTGCCACAAACAAGCATAGCAATGTCTCTGAGCTCGTGCTCGAACGGCAGGTGGTCAATGACAAACCCATCAAGCTTAAGGCATCTGGTGTAAAGCCGTCAGTTGCCATCCAAGAACGGCGCCGCAAAGACTTACTGCAGTGGGAGCGGAATTGGCTCTTCGACGCCAGATGCAATCCTTGCCTTGCGGATGCAGTCGTCGTCGAGATACTCGCCATATCCAAAGCTCCAGTGCAAACCACCCTTCCCGTCGTTGCCTCTATCAGTTTTTGATAAGTAGGACATTTCCAGTGTAAAGATAGAACTTACTTATATGGTTTTTCGAGCAACCCTGGCTGCGCGACTGTCAAACCGGACACATCTACGGCTTTGTGCCATTTGTTGCTGTTGCCACGAAGGATAGGCATGGCATCCATCTGAAGCTCGAGGACCTGCATACCTCCTGGACGTTTATTGTGATAGACGGTGTTCCAAGCGATGGACTGTAGCGAATCTCGCAGACGGAAGAGGCGAAGTTCTCTGAGTCGTGTCTGTTTTACCAGGGGCGTCATGTCGTCCGAGCTGATGTGCACCTTTGTCACATTGATCCCGTCGTCAACAACGCGGACGTGATTTCCTAGATCCAAAACTAGTGCTGATAGCTTTGTTGGAAGGTCGTTGAAGACGGATGGCATGAAAGGCAAGCCGGAGATCCACCTGTAAACAATGTCAAACATCAGCTCCAATTCGTAGAACAATTGAGTATCGCCACTCACACGAGCTCCTTCAGGCTGGTCATGGCGCGGATGAGCTTGCGCACTGCGTCAACACCATCCTTCCACTCTCTGGATTCAGCAAGTGTCCACTCGTTCTTTAAATAAGTTAGCGCAAACTCTCGAAACCCTGAAAGGCTTCACGATAGCTGTGATTACCTCGCTCGGCTCTCCTTCCAGGTCCTTTGTGATCCAGGCGCCAACTATGTATAGTTTGGTTGTCGAGGATACGGGTTTGGGTTTTGTAGCGAGCAATTTCTCAACTTTGCCCAACAGTCTCTCCAGTGAGGGGACCACACTCTTATTTGCAACATTGATCAGAATGTGGCTTGAGCTAGCTGCGCGGTCAGCTGCGCACACAGCTTCAAGGCTGTAGGGCTGCAGCTCGTTTTCCAGCTTTGACATGCTGGGTAAGCGAGGGTCTATTTGATTGTGTGCGTTCTGCTTTGTCATTTTTGGTAGATGGGAAAGTGAAGGACGTCCCAGCTCACGCCTAACTTCGTTGATATGAAAGTGAGTGGTGAGTTGGGAGTGAGGTACGGCTGATCGTATTTACTTTCTGAGTTAAGGGAAGTGCAACACAGCGTGACGTACTCACCTACCCAAAGTGAAGGTAATCACAAGGAATAATGGGTAAATGAAGAAGCCGTGGTGATTTTCACAGGTACTACAAAAAAATGGACATAAGAAGTGATGACTAGTCTTCGATTGATTAAGTAGCAGGCACCCTACATATACGGAATGCCACAAAGCTTACACATGCCAGACTGGGGTTTCATCCACAAGGAATCCCCCAATGTCAGCGGCAATTCCCTGCAGACGCGTCTCTACCCACTCCTTTTCGTGCGACACTACATCCGATTCGATGGCTTGCATGACCTGAAGCTCCTCCAAAAGTCCAGCAAGCAGAGTCTGGCAACATTCAACAACAGCCATAATACTTGACCCTGCGATAGGCTGCGGCAGGCCACTCAGGTCGCGGGCGAAGGAAGATAACCTGCGCATGAGAGCAGCATTTTCGGCTCGCCAAGCATCACTGAGACCCTCTACAGACCCCAAACCAGCCTCAAGTTGGTTCCGACGAGCTGCTCGGATCTCCTCAATCCATGATACCCATCGCTCGAAAACAATTACATGGCGCTGAAAGCGGCCACCAGTCTGGACAAGAGAGGGAAGCTCATGAAGTGGCCCGGAAAGAACCTGGATATGTTCGACGAGACTTGAGGACGGCTTTTCCTTAATCCAGTCCAAAAGCGCTAGAATATTCTTTTGCTCCTGACCAGAACGCTCATGCTGCATCATAATTTGGTACATGCTAGCAACCTCGTCGAACTTTGAACTCAAGGCGCGCTTAGCACTCAACTCCCATTGTTTACTAACCTCTGCAGCATTCTCGTGCAGAAGATGCAGTTGGAGTAAGTCCATCTGCAAGCTGATCGACTCCACCGATAAGCTATTGTTCGCAGTGACGGGAGGCGGGTGGAGGAATGTCGCAGTGGGTGCTTTGCCTCCTTTTCGTGGTGTGAAATGTTGTTGCAGTGTGCTGAATGCTGGTCGAGCAGCTTTTTTAGGGTCTTCTTTTGCCACTTCCTTGGTCTTAGATTGCACAAGGGCAGGCTCATTGGATCTCGTTGCTGCGATAGGCCGCATGACACTACTTAGACCATCTGGCCTCGTTTTCACACTAGTAGAGCGGCTCAATCCAGTCAGACGAGTAGATGCTCTTGCAGTTGCAAGCTCTGGCTGTATGGTCTCACTTGAACCGTGTGTATGAGCATTTGAAGGGATGTGCATCGACTTGGGTCTCTCTGCAGTAGTCCTGGGCCTAGCCGTATTGCTTCGAGCGAGCGGTACTGTGTTGGTAGATTGTGTACGGGAATGAACCCCGGTAGAAGCCGACGGAACTTGTTGAGATGCCACAGCTGGTCTTCGTAATGATTGACTTCGTGTAATACCCAGTGACGGTGTTGCTGAAGGTTTATTTATGAGACTTGGCGGTCGCATCGATTGTGCTACTGTCGGTTTCAGAGTCTCAACATCTTTGTTGAGTGAGGCAGAATCGGTCTGATATGTCGAGCGAGGTCGCAGTCGGCCCAGCCTCGAACCAGTAATAGCAGTGCCCCGACTTAGAGATGTCGAGGTAGCAGTCTTCGACGCTCCAACTGTACTCAATCCAGTGGAACCATTGTCACCATGATCTAAGGGGTCCTCTGAAGGCGCGACGGGGCGAACAGCAGACTTTGGGGTTCCAGGTTGTGGCAGCATACTGCGTTGCTTGGGCCTAGCAATGCTATGATCTGATCGGACCGCAATCTCATCGAGGGCGTCGCGACGATATTGTGACATGTTTTCTGTGATTAACGAAGAACGCTGAATATGGTATAGAGTCTGCGCCCCAGGGCTGCTGCGGATGTTCTTGCATGTGAAGAAAACAATGGCGCGTGGTTGCCAGGTACAATCAAAGCTTAGTCAGCATGCACGGTCGTTGCCGTCTTGCATTCTATAGGTGCACAATTGTATAAGTTCTGGATGAAGTATTTCGCGATCTATCCGTATCTAACCTGTGAGCGTGGGGCCCAATGCCTACTTCGAGAGGTGACCTGTCCACTTTGCAGGGGGTCGCCGTCTTGAAAGCACAAATGAAAGCTCTGAGAAGTCCTGACTGTAGGCTCACATGCAGAGCGAACGACTTTTCAATCTAGATCCAAGGAATCCAGCAATATGACACACATGGCATGCTATATCTGTGATTTAGAGGCTGCCACGGCGGGATGGGAAAGCTACGCCCTCAATAGCAGGGTAATCAACGAACCAACTGACTCGCCCCTCGCCCTTGTGGTTGACCAACCCGCACGGCAGCTGGTGGCCCTCGTCGGAATCGAATATTTGTTTCATGATCTCTTTCTTGCCGCCACCTGTCGCTACAAAGGCGATCTTGAGTCCAGCTTGCGCGACTGGGAGTGATATGGTGATGCGTTTAGGCGGGGGCTTGGGAGAATCGGAGATAGACAGAACCCAAGCATCTTCCTCTCGCAGAAGATCGGAACCAGGGAACAAGCTGCAGGTGTGACCGTCCGGCCCGCAACCAAGCAGCAGCAGATCGAAGAGGGGTAGCTTCACGCTGTCTCGTGCCGCGAACACGCTGACCAGCGTCTTCTCGTACTGGTCGGCGAGTTCCTGGACGTCGTCGAGGTACTTGGTGTCGATCGGGTAGACCTTGGGCGAGCCCAGCTCAGCCGGGATCTTGTTCAGGAGCTCCTCCTTCACAAGCCTATGATTGCTGTCCTCGTGGTCGAGGGGCACAGCGCGCTCATCGGCGTAGAAGATTTCCCACTTGTCGAATCGAGGCTTGTCGTTGCCATTTGTCTCCTTCAGCAGCGCTTGCGCCAAAGTCTTCGGCAAGGAGCCTCCAGAGACTGCTACGCGGAAGACATTGTGACGCTCGATGGCGGTGTTTTGCGCGTCCAGCACGTACGCGCGTAGGCTGGGCGCGAGCTCGTCGACGTTCTTGAAAGCGTATAGATTCGGTGGTTTTCCCATGTTTGCGGCGCAGAAATTGCGTGGTGTGATTTTTAGGAAGATAGGGTGGTGGGGTGTGGCAGGGCAAAGCGTTGGCGGGGCGGACCTAGGTTGGTTTTGATAACCCACGATAAGTGACGTACCTATCATACGAACCTCCAATCCTACTTCATACGAGTAGGATAAAATCTCTTCGAATAGAATAGGACAGGCCTGTGCACACCCTCGGCCAGGCCATGGTATTGATCCCACAATTCGAGGTGCTTGTCAGTCTCTCGCGCCTGACTGACCGGATTATAGGCCCGACTGCGAGCAATGCCTGCCCAACAGGCGTCCGCGAACGGCCGTCCTCTAAGGCCCGAATTTGTTCAACGACAGCATGGCAGATCAAGGAGATGAGGAACAGCGGCAGGAGGCCCAGATCAAGTACAAATACGCAATGATCGAGCGCGTCCTGCCCCGTGCACCACATGACATCGAATCCACCTGAGCTCAGCTCTACCTGGCGCTAGTCCTATCAGGACAGAATGAGGGCACCACCACCCGCAGCCATGCATTTGGAACCACCACGAACTGCCTTGTAACGTTGTTGGTACAGGATAGACCTGTTTCCGATATGCGGTTCCAGTCGCATGCACTAATGTACAGTGGCATATAGCCAGCAAGCTCGGTCACAAGTAGTCTATGCTGTCCGGTCATGCTTGTGGAACATTTTGCTCTTCTAGCGTTAATTTCTTGTGCGTCTGCAGAGAACGAACTGCAGATAGAAGACAGACGTCTATTTGTAACATATCAACAACGTTAAGCGTAGCTTTCAAGAGAAATACGAGGAAGAAAGATCATTTAAACCGTACTCAAGGTACCGTAGACTAGAATGACTAAAATATTCATAATTGACTCCTTGGAGCGAGCATTGAAAGCTGAACAGTTTTCGTTTTAGAGTTGGCCAAGGGGGAGTTAGTGATGAGTCTCTGGAGACCATTAGCTTTCGAAGTAACATCGCACGGAGGCTATTGTCATCCTCAACAATAGGCCTGATCAGTCGAGTAATAGACATCACCGACCAAATGCTACAGATTCCGTATTCAGAATGATCTTAATCTGATAACCCAAGCCAACCTCTACAGTCCATGTAGCCCTCGCGAGGTCATCACCTCGAAGATCCGTATGTATAGTTCTCGCAAGATTGCCACATCTGTGCCAACCTCTCAGAAACAGGCAGCGTTTGTGACATGTCCGTCGGCAGCTCGTTTATACCAGTGCGGTGGGTATAAGTTCGATCCGGTCCCAATTTATGGTTGTTGTTGGTGCTGTTGGCGGGACTTAGAACAAAGAAAGATGCCGAAATCTAGCGACCAGTCGTATCTGTGCTCCTGCGCAAGATTGGCTCCGGAAGGTTCAACCATAGAAGCCAGAATCTGTTGTTACCGAAAGCAACGTAATTGATCATTAAATCGCTGGCTTAGGTCAAACAAAGATTAGAGATACGCAGATCAAACCATCACAGAGAATGACCCAAACGCAGCTCTAACCACAAGATTTCACCCTGCAGACATGCTGTGCCAAACGCAGCAGTGCAGGTTGGCAGTGGACAACGTTTCGTGCCTCGCTGGACAACGCAAGGTCTTGTTTGACCGCGATTCCTGCCGCCCTTACCTTGACATTGCTGTGATTGGGGATGCAATCTTTAATACCAGCCTCCGGTCCAGACCCGGCCGCCACACGTGGCGCCACTGTGTGTGATATCTGCATGCGCTCACTGCACTCTACCTGAAGTGTGTACGCCTCCTTAATTGCGCTTCAGATGCATTTCAAACAAACCACCGACGGCGTGTCGAACAATGCGGAGTCGAGGCTAAGACTCAAGCTTGGGGAGACGCGCCGCGAGTGCCAGTGTTCGCAGATGATGATTTTGGCCCTGGAAATCACTCTTACTTTTCGTAAGCAGAGCTGACGGTCCCGTGGCGAATTGATTATCTCGGTTCTCAGCACTGGTCGTCCATTCCAAGGTCCTGTTTCAATGGGTTGACAGTGACTTCCTTTGCAGGCTTCTTGTCAGCGTTCGTGTTGCAGTGAACAATGGGTCTGTGTTTGAAGGTCTAGACTGGTCGAGCAGCACCCCATCCCAGCGGCACGGTCCGTTAGGACACAGTGAAATGCCGCAGGCCACGGACCCGCAAACAGGCCAGCAAACTATCGCGGGGTCTGGCATGTGTCTGTGGTGCGGCTAGTGAAGGGGGCGTCATGGTTGCTGAGGAGATTGAGTGAGTTTGCATTCGGTGACCGGAAGCTGGAGGCATGCGAGGACGCGTTGGCAGGCTTGGGTAGGTATCAAAGGACGCCTGACCGGATGGTGCTGGAGAACCCAGCCCTGAGAAGCACACTCGTCCAACTGCGGCGGAGCTATACGCAAGCTGTGTGGCTGCCCAGTCAACCCGAGCGACGACGGCGTCGAGTGCGGAGCGGAGTGGACAGAGTCAAACCTTCCACAGCGTGGGCCTGTGTCTGGGATGCGCAGGAAGGTTGCTTAAGCGCCTGCACCCGAGCCTCAGCATTGCAGCAAAGTCGCCCGAACAGTGGGACTCTACGGCTCCATCGGGCCTCTGCTGTGAAATCGCCCTCTGAAAAGCCCGAAGGCAGAGACTGAGCCCCGGTCGACGCGTGCCAATCAGGTGAGACGGCTAGCCAGCGTCTCCGGTGCCTCCAAGAGGCCCGTGGGTCCTCGATCTCGATGAATGCTCTAGGTACATATAACATGTGCACGCACCTGGCATTCAGATCGCCCTGATCACCAAGCCCGTCATCACCAACAATCGTCAGGGAAAATGTATGATCTGCAAGTCTCTAGGCAACCCGTCTGTTATTTCAGTATACCTGTGGCTGCCTCCCATTCACATTACAGCGACGAAACACCTACACCTCAAGCATCTCCTGAGTACTGTCCAGATATATGGGCCAGTCCTACGAATCCACTCTTAGCCCATAGATCCTTACCTATGGCGAGCCCTGGTGCCGACGCCTCACGTCTTCTGCAACTGCAAACCCAGGCTGCACATCGACCTTCTACACAGCCACTCCAGTCTCCCTCGCCTAGCAACTCCGACTCCAGCATGTCGTCGCAGCGCAGCAGTATCTCTGCGTCGAACCCTCTATGCTGCTGCCGCTGCCGCCGTGAGTCTCACGGTCACTCCGGCATGTTCCAATTTGGCACCAACCTCTACTACTGCAGCCATTGCGCCAAGATGGTCGGCTACAGCGCTGGCTGAAGCACCATACTTCATCTGGTCTTTGCACACAATTCCCGCATATTTCCATGGACTGTATCACCACATGACCTTGGCCATACCAGACCTCAACACATTCCGCACGACTTCGGTCTACACATCTACAATGATGCCACTCCGTACATATAGCATGCTTGCTACCACCAGCGCATCCCACCCGCATATTGGAAGACCATTACAACGGACCGCGGATTTGGACTGAGATTACAGCACCTCTCCGTCAGCGCAGCTTTAACAGCTGGAAAAAAATCTTGGCCGGGTTATGGAAGGTCACACGCACAGGATGCATCGAACGAACCACAGCCGCCTTTAGGTGGCTTAAGAGGTGGATGAAGGCAGGGTCTTTCCACCCACTGCACAGGCAGCTTGGTTATATTGGCTTAGGATATGATACCCGGCGCATTGAGCGCCTCTACTTGGTTGTCTTTTTCAACACCATAATTAAATTATTCTCCATACCAGACATTATTTTCACAAGATGCAACAAAGCGAATATCATTTCAGCCCGAGAATCCATTGCGCTAACCTCTGCTGAACCTAAATTCCGTATTCCTGACTCGTATACTCGATGGGCCCATGCCCGACAATTCTCGGATTGCGCTGATCCCCACCAAAGAGCTGATATCAACACCCCCCTGACAGAAAAGTGAAATGGTCACTTGAAAGCAGATCATACGCGCACTGCATATTACTTCGTGGTGCTAATGTGTGAAAGGCGAAAGAAGGCCTGGTGCTCGCCCAGCCGGCAAGTCCTTAAACCCGAGCTGGAACACATCGAGATGTGTATCAGTGTAGCGCAGTGCATCGAAATAAAAAAGGACTTTAGCCGCAAACATGTGTATCAAGACCCTTGCGGAGAGTCTACAGCCCGCACGGATCCTGTTTATTAAGGTCGAGCTGGCTCGGCACAGATCTGCAAGGCTAGCTTTGCTTTTTGGAGCTGGCTTTGTGCACTGGCAGGAGCCAGTAAGGCTAAGGATCAACGGTCGGCGTCGTCGGCAGGGTCCAGTGTGGCTTGTGCACAGACCAAAAGCTCGATGAAGGCGCAGTTTCTTAGATCTGCGGGCGCAGTCTGCCTCTATGAAGTTGGCAATGTGCCCACGGAGGAAACTGACTAGAGTAAAACTGCGTCAGGCTGCAGAAACATGCTCGGAGTCCACACGGTCCCCACGGAGCCCACACGGCTAAGGCTTCAATCTTCGGGGCCTGGATCCGGTGAAACTGCTGGCAGTCGGCCCACGGAGGGAGGTTGGGCCTGAGACGCGAAGCCAGCGTGGCGGAAAATCGCGTCCGGGGATAAGCGGTTCTTTTATCGGCCGTGTACTATGTAAGCTTATCAGTCGATCAGCACATGTCTGATGAGGCAAAAGACGCTCTCAAGCCACGCACGCTGCGTGTCAGCACATGGTGCGTCCAATGCAAAAGTCAATTGCCCATCATGCTTTCGTCAAAATCTCAACGCATCGAAATATTGTAACTGACTCACCTTTCTCGCAAAAGCAACTCCTCTTTCCGCAAGCGAAGCTAAACCTTCTCCCCTCTTCTGCAAGGTCATGTGTCTGGCAATACGAAACGGAGCATCTGGTGTTCGACAGCCGACCCTTGTCCAGCACCTTTGAGCACTTCCATGGTGCCAACCATCGACGATACTCGTTCCTGACATCGGAGATCTCCCGTCTTGCGGAGGCCACGATCGCATCGATTTGCTCCACTCGCACGCGCGCACGCCATCCCTGGCTGCCCAGATGAGCCGTCTGTCTGGTGCGATGCGCTTGTGATGCAGAAGCGTTGGATGCGTCGGATAAAGAGTCTGGATTGGCCCGTGGTCTGAATGTTCATCGAGATTCATGATCTCAAGGCTCGAAAGCCTCGATGTTTACCAACACCACGATGGGGCGACCCATATGCATGGGAATTGCGTCTCCCTGACTTTGACATGTCGCAGATCACAACGGCAATTGATTTGTGGAGCAGCTGACTGCCGTCCTACTGGTCCGGAAGCCTTTCCTTTGTGCAGCGGGACGTGTCATTGTTCAATGAGGTTTTGGTGTTTTGACTCCCAAGTTGCCCCTTGCCCCTCTTTCACGCTACCAACACTGCACGTCCATGTCCGCAGCCCCGTGTTCCGTGCAATGCAAGTCTAGGCCTTCCAAGAAGGAACTTCGTGATTTTCGCCACTGCACCTGCCGTATATAGCGACTATCCGTCTCCGCACGCATGGCTGCATCGGGCTCATCGGCTGACTGACTCTGCACTCTCCCTGCAAAGTGTGTCCCTCTGCGGAATACCTACCTCCAGGCCTTATAAAGGCCAAGGTGCCAGCATCGGAAACCTTTCCCCCTTGTCCCGCCGTATAAGAAGTGGTTCTCTCCAATCTTCCTGCTCACCACGATGTGCTTGGCGAGTACCTACGTTAAGCTACGACTGTTTCGACGCATTGCGCTTGGTGAAATTTGCATGCGCGCTTGCAGAGATTGATGTTCTTAGCAGCGGAGGAGTTCGCACAGTTGCGGCGAGAACGCCCACCTGGGCAGGTACTCTAGGGCCATGAGAAAGGTAGTGTCACAAGATGCCGAGAATAACTAATCAGCCTGTGCGCGCGGCGTTCATCAGGCAACGAGTCGGTTCGAGTCAATTTGTCCGGAGTTCACGTACGTAGTAAAAAGGCGAATCACATGGGCTAGTAAAGGGCGACCATCGAGAAGCTAGTATGGCAACATCCGCTGTCGCACTGCATAGTGAGGGGAGATCGACCACAACGGTGCTCACGGCTGGAGGCTGGAGCTTCAATACGATCGACAGGGACCATGGCAATAGCCGTCAAGCCAATAATGAGAAAGTTGGTTTGAACTATTGTGCCATCTTCGCACTCAAATACATGGGCTATCTTGGCTCACTGCGCCTCTACGGCCACATGATACCATCTCCTCCAAGCTTAGCTTCACGCAAGTTCGTAAAGACATCGAGGGGGTAATCTTGCTCCCTGAGTTCTCTCCTCCACTGGTGTGTCCTCCTGCTTAGCACCTTGTCCTGTACGCTCAGCTCTCTCTTAGCCAGCTTGGAGCCAGTAGAGTAGTCGCCGAGGCCACCAGCGACGCAGTGGTTTTTATCACCCCAGGCCGAGTCAGCCGCAGCCTTCCAGATCGCAGTCGCATCAACAGTCATCTGCTTAGTGTACAAAATCCTGCAATCGCTAGGCTCATAGACAAATTGAAGGGGCGTGTAGTCCTCGTCTCCATCACGGATGCCATCACGGAAGTTGACGTTTATGGAACTGCCGATGGCGAGGCGATCGAAGACAACATTGCTCCAGTACTCGCCAAGCTCGGTATTGTTGAGTTTCGCTGCTTCTTCGGGGCTGGCAGTCAGGTTGGTGATTGTGTACTGTGCGAGTTGCTGGATGTAGGTCCATGGGTAGTTGTTCGTTCCCTTGACTCCGCCTACGGCCTGGGTAATGCCCTCGCGGGGTCGGCCACCGAGAGAGATGTACTTGACACCAGCGCGCTGGCGCATAAGCTCAGAGAAGATCGTGCAAGTCGACGCGCAGTATCCGTCGGTGACAACCACGACATCCTCGGCAGCGAAAGGCTGCTGCGTGTAGTTCTTCAGAGGACCGTATCCGTGAATGTAGATACCTGCATTTAAAGGTGTAAGTACGTCAGACAGGTTCCAGCGGAACAGGTCGGTGAAGTTGTCGCCCTTCTGGGAGATAATAGGGCCGTACTTGTCTTCCCAGCTCACGAAGTTCGTGAGATTGGCCGAGATATCGGTCTGGTAGTTGAAGACTGAGGAAACAACATTGTCATTGAGATTGTATAAGGTCTCGTTCTGCTCCTCTGTGACCAGTTGACGAGGCAGGCCTTCGGCAGTCTCGGAAAACTTCTGGCCGAGCAGGTTGGTGCTCTCGAAAGCGCGAAAGCGATCAGACGCAGCATGGTCGATGTCGTTGGGGAAGAGCAGCTTGTACAAGTCGTAACCCAAAAGAATCGTACCACCGCCATTAGCTGAGACGTCGACAACGAGCTTCGTCTTTCCAGTAGCTTTTGCAGCAGCAAGGAACTTCGCAGCGGTGTCCTGAAACTCTTCTTGAGCGTTGATGCCCACAAAAGAAGGTACGGAGAGGACAGCAACATCAGCATAGTCGTCTTCGAGGTAGTAGCCACCAATCAAGTTGTGTGCCTCACGTACGACTGGTGGAGGATAGCCGGGCGCTGGGATTGGTGAGACCGTGGCAGAAGCAGTTGCAGAAGAGACCGCAGACGAGGTAACGTTTGACGAGGGGGAAGGAGTTGCTGTCGCCTCGGTCGGCTGGTTGCCAGTGAACCACGTCTTGTAGAGCGACTCTCCATCAGCAATTCCATCAAAAGGAATGAGAACCTTGGCGTAGTTCTGGTATGTTACGCAGGTGCCGTTCTCGAACTCGAGCTCAGTCGTTGCGTTCGGGTAGACCCATCGACCGCGACCGCTGCCAGCGAAGGTACCAATACCAGAACCAGCGGGACCAAGAGAAACGGTGGCAAGCTCGTAGAACACATTGTTGTACAAAGCATCACGGTCCTGGAGCGATCCATACTGAGCCCAATTTTCCAAGTATGCTTGGGCGTCCTCGCCATTGATCTTACGGATTGGAGATGATAAGAAAGTGGCATTGCCGAATGACTCAGCAAGAACATCAGAATATACGTGTGCCTTGGGTAATTCCTCTCCATCAGCAGAAACCGAGACAAGCGGGACTGGACGGGCCCAGTTGAAGACGGTGCCAACTACGTCAGGGACGTACACGAAGTGGCCGTCATGGGTTGATTGCAGCAAAGTGTAGAGCTCGAATCCGAACTGTACATTGTCAGATGGTGCATACTGAAAGACGCTTGATGATTGCATACCTCGAATTCGTTCTCGTACTTTCCACCAACAACCTTGGCGCGAATCTCCTCCAAATCACCCCAGATATCGACAGCAGGCTGGACCTTCTCGGCGTACTCCGCAGGCGGGTCCTTCAAGAATACAGTATTGCTCTGCCACTTGAAGTATGGAACAACACCATCGACCAAGGCCAGAGCAGCCGTCTGGTTGAATGGCACGGATGTGATGCACTCGTACGCCAGCTCGGCGGCAACGGTGGGAGTTGCAACTGACGACTGCGCCGCGACCGATGCGCTCACCTGCGCACAGGGAGTTGATGCGTTCTGGCGAGCGTATAATTGACTCTGAAGAGGCGAAGACAGAGCAACAGAGGCAAGGGACAAGCCCGCAGCGGTGTTGGTGAACCGGACCATGTTGGCAACGATGGGACGGATACCAAAGTCGCTTTACTGGGGAACTTGCACTACATTTATACATGTGCTGAAATCAAGATAATCCTTGCAATCCACCCGGGCCGTGGGATCTTTCACATAGCTGCATTTTACTATGGAGAATCTGGACGAACATCCATGGCCAAACGGCTCACTGTAGCGAATAACAAAGCAGTTTGTGGTAGACCGACGTCAAGAAGTCTATGCTCTTGACGTTGCCCAAAGAGGCAGTTGCGATAGTGGCCGTCCGAAGATCGCCATAAGATTGTACTTGCCTGCAGTAGAGCTCTCTTGTGCATGCACATGGGGACTTATGAGGACAACTTAGTTGGGCCGGGAACTAATACATTGACACGGCATCATGCACAGGTATTGTAACGATAAGATAAAGCTGCAATTGCTGCCACAGGTTTCTTGAGAAGCTTTCTAGAGTGATGGAAGCTCGTGCAAGCATACATCACAAACGACCAAGCTAGGCTTAATAAAGAAGGAGCTAAGTGAACAGCCCCACTACTCGAGCCGGGCGGCGCAACTCAACACCCTGGTCGCACGATATCTCCTGCCGAAAGGACGAAGGTATTAACCGGCAACCGACATGATGCTCATGCGAACTGTCAGGGTGTCAATCGCGTGCTTAATGACACTGATGACAATCTGATTATGTTGCGAGCATCTACTCTAGTAATTGTTGTGTATCTTGGACGATAATTGTTAGACATTTTTTTTCATTCAAGTCAACCATCATGAGATTCGTGTATTATCTCTGCATGCCTATGCGTAATGTACGCCACTTACGACATGACGAATGCAATCTGAGCTTGGTTTACATATGAGTGCACATACTTTCGTAATGTCGAAAGTTCAAGAGTCCCTACCCCGTACACCAACAACTACAATCACGCAGCCAAAAAAAACAATAAGATCTATTAGCGTGACACCTATAATAGTGTTTTATCAGCTAGTGAAGTTCTTGTTACCCCATGGCTGCGTGCCCTCAATGCGTTGGGTGGGAACTATTGGATTTTTGTAAGTACTTTGTACAAAAATACGCCATGATAGGGCTGCTGGGAGCACATACTGTCGATCTACAAAGACTATTGGAATCCAAGAGATAATGCAATCAGCGCCAGGAGCACCAAATCGGACTTCGAGACAACACAACGATCTGAGTCATCTGATCAAAAACAGATGTGGAGTAGGTGAAGCCAGGAGTATAAGTTCATAGGTTCGTGCTGAAGCAACGATATTTATACCAAACTAATGCCAATTGAACAAACAAGGATGCTGAAGCGACCTGATTTCCTCCAGAGTGACGCCATTGAACACCGCACGACGCCATGCTTGCCGATTCCCACCACTGCACCTACTCTTGGCTATCTCGTTGCACTGGCAGAACACGTCCGGCATCAACAATCATCTGCTCGTCCAGTCTCTTTCCAATGTCGCCATGCTCCAATCGCTTCCAGGTGGATATGCGCGCGGTGTTGGTGTCAATCTCGAAAACGCGGAGTCGACGATGGTAGTTGTTGTACCCACCATAACCGCCAAACCCACTGCCACCAGCGTAGCACATCCAAAGCTCAGGCTCTTGCGTTTCATCTTTCGAGAGCATACAATAGTCATTGACGTGGTCATGGCCACATGAGACAAACTTGACGCCTTGCTTGACCAGCTCGTCCTTGAAATGGGTATTGAATGCTGGAGCTGTGACGCCTTCTGTCCAATTGCCGACCCACTCGTTATTCCTGTCTGCGTATTCAGGTAAGGGTATGTGGATGAACGCCATGTCCAGGTGCTTGTGCGTGTACTTGCTGTGGGCGTCCTTCAACCCCTCAGCAGCGTTCTTGAACCAGGCAATCTGGTTTGGCTTGATCCAGTCGTAACCTCGATAATGGGCTTCATCAGGAGAGTAGGCATGGGTATCGAGCATGTATAGTGTCAGAGCGGAATGCTTGCTGTTATGTGCCTGTACCTCGACGAAGTAGTTGCCAACTCCATCAATAGTGTTTGGACCAGCTTCTGACAGTGAGTACGGTAAGGATTCGTATAAGGACATCTGCGCATGCCGCGATAAGGTGCCCTCGTCGTCGTGGTTGCCAAATATGGCGGCATAAGGGATTTTACGCTCGGCGAGAGGCTCGATGATCTTGAATAGGGCCTGAGGACTATCAGCAGACAGAAAAGGAAAATGCAGAAGCGTTACGCACGCTCTGGATGTCTGGCGCAGTATCGCCATTGACCTGATCACCGGAAAGAACTACCATATCAGGCTTTTCTTCATCAAGAACACGTTCAACAAAGTCCAATGTTCGAGGGTCCGCATCGCAGTGGCCGCCGTTGGCACCCTTGGGCTCTGGATCCCTGCATACACCTAAGCCGGTGCTGAGGTGAAGATCTGAAATCTGCATAATCTTGAACTTGCCGTCCTTTCTGATCTTCGGCACTGGCTTTTCGAATTTATGTGGAGCACCTCGTCGTATGCTTATGCGTGGGTCCTTGCTGTCTCGAGTAGTGTCCAGGTGCAACGCGCCATTCTTGACTAACTCCCAGCCAAGTCGTGGCTCTACCGCATCAGAACCAAAGAGTATGTCGACAGCAGTCACGGCCTGTTTTGAATCGCTTGCGTAACGCTTGAGCGACCTCTTAATCCACACGCCTGCAGGACGAGACTCCCACTTCTCCGAAGCCTGGGCCTTTTCGCCCACAGACGGATCTAGCTTCCCAGTGCGAACATCAATAATGACCTTGTCGTCGCTCGTGAGCTCTTCCTCCCTTTTGCGCTTGATGTGCACGTATGCCTTGGAAACCCAACCAGATCCAAGGTAGAGATCCTTCTCAACGCGATGCCACTTCTTCTGATCAAGCATGCATTTCGAGAGCGGATTCAGGCTCGAACAGGTCTGTACGGTGATGTCGGTGATAACGAGGCCCTCGTGGTGCAAGGGGAGATGGCTGTGGACAGATTGAGGGAGAACGCGGTATCGATTGTCGACGAAGAAGACTAGGAAGCAGGCGATTATGGTGAAGGCGACCAGTTGAATGCCCGTTCGTACCTGCGACACGCGTCATCAGCTAATGCAGTGACCTTTGATGCATGTAACGCACTATGCGACGGGTCATGGTGGATTTGATGGCTTATCAGCCACATACGTCTTAAAAGAAGAGAAATATCGTGCAACAGTTGCGTGTTGTCATCGCCATGACCCACTATGATTATGTGAATAATGGGAGGTTCGGGCGCAGAAGGCAGGTACGAAGGGAAGTGTTGCTGCGCGTACAGTCGCTCAAGTGATTGATCGACGTTGGTCAACCGCGGAGGTCTCCCCTTCGAGCCGGAGCTGGTAGCGTCAACCTTGGTACCCTGCAAGCTTTCCCATCAATTTTGCGCGAAGCATCTTCTGCTTCATAACAGAGATAGCTACACGCACATTTTGTAGGCTGAGCTATGCGAAACCTGTGCCTACGAATTCGATGCGCCGCGCAGAACCCCACTAGATCTTTCAGCACCACCGTAGGCCGACGTCGCGCTTTCCGGGAAGGAGATGTAGTTTTGCTTCGAGGCAAAAAAGAGAATGTAGACGGCATACTTCTGAAACTGCAGGCAGCGAAGACGACACACAGCCATCGTGGAGTCATCAATCATGCCAACATCATCGGAACAGAGGCGCGTCAGATTGTGCGCTCCTCCAAGGGCTATGAATACCGTGTCTACGAACCTACTTTAGCAGAGTACGTTCGGCTCACCCCACGTTTAGTTACACCTGTGCGTCTCATGTCATTTGAACACGCACATCGGCTGTGTGGTGTAGAAGTCAGGCTAAGTAATCCCAGCTGTATCCTTCTGATACCAACCTGATCGTCTCGCTTCTTGACATCCATGTCGATACGCCTTCGGATACCGCAAGCTGCGAGCCACCGTTCGAAATCCTCGAGGCAGGCACAGGCCATGGTGCGTTGACTTTGCATCTTGCTCGCGCCATTCATGCTGCGAACCCACGGCTGCCAAAGACATCTGAATATACCATTAATACCGAAGAACCTGAAGACGCTGAAGACGCTGTGTACTTGGGTGAATCGATGGCGGACTTCCAAGAAGCGGCTGAAGTGTCGTGGAAATCTAGCAGACGCGCTGTTGTGCACACTCTGGACATCTCGAGCAAACACTCGAAACACGCAAAGAAGATTGTTCAAGGCTTTCGTCACGGGCTGTATGCTGGCAATGTCGACTTCCACGTAGGAGACATTTCTCAGTGGATTGCTTCTCAGAAAATAATCAGGCAAACCGAGGAGCCTTTTCTTAACCATGTATTCTTGGATCTACCCGACGCCGATACACATCTGACAAACGTCGCACCCGCCTTGAGAGTGAATGGTCTACTTGCTGTCTTCAACCCAAGCATTACACAAATCGCGCAATGTGTGGAGAAGATCAGGGAAGAGAAGCTGCCGTATCTCCTTGACCGGGTTGTAGAACTCGGTGCAAGTACGATTCGTGAATGGGATGTTCGTGCAGTCAGACCAAGATCGACACTTAAAAAAGCAAACGTCAATGAGTCGTCAGACACTTCGGATGAAGGCTCGACTGATTCGGCGAAGAGCCAAAAGGCAAGAGATGATGAGCTGGCAGAGGCGCTGGCTACCGAAGAAGAGAGATGGGCCATGGTCTGCCGCCCAAAGGCGGGACAGATGGTCGTAGGCGGCGGATTTCTTGCCTTGTGGAGACGCATGGAGCACGTAGAACGTCTGAAGAGCAAGGAGCAGAGTGACGATGAGGCAAGCTAGACCAATGGAAAGCCAGAGTGCATGTTCAGCAAGCACACCGACATTCAAAGCGAACAGATGCCCAGTGTTGTGTAACAGCATTTGGTATGTGGTTTGGCACGTGAGGAACAACACTCGGGACCTAGCGATTAATAGCAGTACTCATCCTCCAGTAAAGCGAACATGTTGGCGAACGATTACAAGGTTCCATGAACAGCTCACCATATGCTAGTCTTCTTCCAGACGCTTCTCTCGTGGAAAATGGTGATGCGGCATCTCATTGGCTGCTGCTTGCATAATCCGTGGACCCTTAGCTTGAGACGGTCATGAAGCGCGGTTAGAGCTTCCATCATTAATATCCACCACAGCATCATTCCCCGCCTCCCCACCGTTCCTCAGAATTGCGACAATGAGCGGCGCGGGCGAGAATCGGTATGCGCTCCTACTTTGGCGTGTAGATTATTGCTAACATGCCTGCAGCTGGCGGAGGCCAGGACAAGGCAATTCGAAGGACGGACGCCAGCAAGCCACACCACCGACGAGCAACGTGTGGAGCAACAAGGCCGTTCAAGGCAACAAAACCGCAGGCCCAGGACAAGCGGCGCCGACTGCTGCTCCTAAGGAAGACCATGTCCCTGTGCGCGACTTCAATGCGGCTGAGGTTAGAGACTATTTGAAGAAGAGTAAGCCGACCATCCGAGCTCAAAGGATTGAGTTGAACACGGCAACTCTAGCCACCAGATTTACGAATCACCGCTAACACATCACAGAATACCGCGAGACTATTGCTGGTATGACGAATGCAAAGGCGCCCGCGATCTGAACAGCTGCTGACTACGCGACCAAGAAAACCCAGCGGTGTACCACAAGGTCGAGGGCGATTCTGTCCCCAAGAGAAGTAGCGGAGTGTGGGGAGCCAGAGGTATTTTAGGAACTATGTGCACACAAATGGTTCGCGACTGACGCCCTCCAGGCAGCGGCACATCGCACAAGATGCCAAATGGGCAAAACTTCTTTGACGTTCTCAAGAAGCAACTTGCCAGCCTCGAACAGACCAAATGATCGCACACCGTACACGTACAACTACCTCTCGATTCAGCGGCACTATAAGGGCATTGCGGGCGTTCTGTGGCACGCAGTCTGTTCGCGAGTGACTGGCACCTCCGCGGTGACACGCTGAGGTCTTGGCCCACGCTATGGCGTTGTGGGCGTCGCTTACATGGGCAATGATTCTTCAATCTCTGGGCACGGAAAAACAATACCCGTTTGTATTACGGGCGTTCTTGGATGACACGGAATATGGCTAGCAAGGGTGCGATTGTGTAAAGTGCCTTGTACGATAGGTAAACTATTGTTAGACCAAAGTCCCAGCGATCAAGCGCAAGCTTGCGCTTGACTACACAAATAAAAACGAAATAGTTTATATTGATCTTTGAGGTTTGGTACCAGGAGAATGTACTCATTTGAGAGGGCTATGGTAATCCATCAACTTTCTGGGTTGAACCCTGTCATGCAACTATGACAACCACCAACAACACCTGCTTACCACCCAAGGGGCTTCCACAGCCATACATTTGCATGCAGCAGCAGCAAGGCATCAACCGTTTCCTTTGGTAGTTGCAAAACAGTCTGCTTGTGCATCGGGCCGCTTCTTTCACCGCATCCCTCAGATCTCCGCGGCCAAGCCAAGCTAGCCCCAAATCTCCCAGTTCGTTTACAATCACAAACACTTTACCGGCGGTCGCGCCTGTACCCCGCCACGACCCTCCGACGAAGTGCGCTCATATTCTCTGGTGCCTGCTACCGATCTGTAGACTCCCGAACGCGACGTAAAAGGAGACGGTGTCTATAGGGGACACAGCGCACATTGCGATCAGCCAGGGTCATCACCGCAACCACGCTTGCCGGGCTCCGATGCGCCAAACATCCCCACCCCGTACTTCGACACTACGATAATCCTCTTGACTATGTCTTCTCCACCACGGACGCCTACTCGGAGGCCTGCATCATCCCTCCGGCGCCGCCCCTCAAGCATCGATATGTCACAGTCCCGACGCCAATCATTCAACCGCCCCTCTTCCAGGTCTGGATACTCGCCCATAACGCCGCGCTCGTCGCGCGACTTCGATCACGGTAGCCCAGCGCAACGTTTCGATGGACCCAGAGACAATGGCGAGGGAATGGGCAACCTCGCGGATGAGCTGGGCGAGTGGGGCAGCGAAGACGAGGAAATTGACAGCGAGTTTGGGGAAGGATTGGACCACTCGCATGAAGATGCAGCATACATCGGCACAGCTGTAGAGCACGATGGGTCGACAGGGGTCCATGGCGTCGTGAGCCCTACTGGGGTGAGGGATAGTGGGGTTGCGCTGCAGAGCTCGCCTTCAACGCAATCGAGAGCCACGCTGAGTCCAAGTGCGGCAATCAAGGCGAAAAAACACAGCAGGCAGCGTTCGCTGTACGACGGTTCAGACTATGGCGACGACTCAGACCTGGACAGCGAAGGTATCACGCCAGCACTCGAGTCGCGCATGGCCGCCGTCGAAAGTCTGGCACGGAGAGGGCTGGAAGAGAATGGCAGTGCTTCAGACGAGGTTGTCAAACGAGTCACAGACCAGCTGCGAGACCTTGGAAGCCAAATTGGTATCGAGAACGGTGCCACACGGTACGCTGCTGCTAAACGTTTGCAAGAAATCTCTAAGCTAACTCAACATAGTCTAAAAACAGCTCACGATTCGCTGACCACGCATCTCACTCATCAGTCACGCGTCCTTACGTCCCTCACGGCGTCCTTCACTGGCCCGCGCGCCATAATACCCTCGCCAGAAGCTATTGAGGAACTACTACCTCTTGTGGAACAGACGCTTCAGTCGCTCCCACATAGCTCTGCTGAGCCCTTAGTCTCGCTGTCGCACCTCACACTTTCGACTCGCGAACTCTTGCAACACCTTTCCAACGTTAGTGACACACTGCACATGTCACGTCAAACGACCACAAATGCGGCACGCCGCCTACGGACAAGCAAGGAGCAGCTGCACGACTGGAAGCGAGAATCGGAACGCACGGTTGAGGGCCGAGAATTTATTGAGCAAGGCGACTGGGACAGGCGACTGCGCGAGCGTGAAGCAAAGAGGGCCTGTGGAGAAGTCATGGAAGGCTTCGAGGAAGCGTGTACACTGTGGCGTAAAAGGCTGTGTGAAGGATTGGGCGTAGCCAGTGCGTAGTCCAGTGCGACTTTCTTCTCTGTATCTGTGGCCTACTACTCTTTCTTCTTCGATCGCTCACACATCGACGGGCTGGGGAAGAAAGCTAACAGGGCATAGATGAGGACTATCCGACAAACTCACAGACTGCATGGCCGCAAAACCCTCCGTCAGAGAACGCCGAAACTACCCAACATCTGCGAGACTTCACGCCCTCTCCGGCACCGTTGGTGCGTAATTTTTCTCGCCCATCATCCTCATCCTCGCGCTTCTCCAGCCGCTCATGGGTCGAGGGCGCGTCCCCCGCCTCACCACGGCATACTCGCAAACAATCAGAAAAACAGCAGAGCATGCTACCCGACTCGACTTTCCGCTTTTCCGACGACGAGCTGGCTCAAAGCTAGTAGAAACATTCTTGCCAAACATTTCCTTTCCTATGTTACGTAGTCAGCTTCTTTGTTTGCAATTTCTTTGTACCTGCATGGCCAGGCTCATGGCCTGGGGCGTTGCCAGGGGATGTATGTCGTATGTTAATAGCGGCATTGGGATACGGATTTGGTAGAGGTGGTGCATGTCATTAGGAGCCTGGTAATACCCCTACATACGTCGTTTAGATTGGAATTGATGTGCTGTCTATGAGTCGGTCTCTTTGGTCGTGTTGTGTTTAGGTTTTGAGGCCTAGCAGTAGCTACTCCGAGCTTTCTGGAAAGAATCCAGTTGAGAAGAAGCAGAAAGAAAAGGCAGCCAATCAAAACTGTATTCACCTTAGACACTTTCAAATTTGTCTAAAACATGCTGATTATATCTGGAGTCCTCCAATTCGATCATGGAATCTCACCATCATGCAGCACACCCGGTGATGTGGAAGCCGCGCAGAAGCCGCGAAAGATCCGAGGCATCTCCAATCACCGTTCCCTGCATCCTGTTCCCTGCGTTGCTACCGCGCTGGCACGTCATCATCGTATATCAGTGCAACGATCGCACGCTTCCCCACATGCCTCTTCCAACTCTCCACAAAGAAGATGTCGACCGGATATTTCCCCAAACGCGAGAAGGTTGGACTTGAAGATCTGTTCTGCGGTCTTGTAACCGCATCCCACATCCTCCACCAGCATGGAGTCTTGGATGCATATGGTCACATCTCGGTCCGCTCACCAGACAACGCTGCCACTTTCTGGATGCCGTGCAATATGCCACCGGCTCTGGTGAGCTCGCCAGACGACTTGGTCGAATATCATGTAGAATCTGCCGAACCTGTCGAGAAGAACGCAAAGCCGGGCTACCTAGAGCGCCACATCCACAGCGAGATCTACAAGCGGTTCCCAGGTATCAACAGTGTTGTCCACAGTCATGCTGGTGATGTTCTTCCATACTGTGTTAGTGGCGTTCCCCTCAAGAACACAATCCACATGGCTGGCTTCTTAGGTAGGTGTGGTATCAAGATCTCCATGATTATCGCTGACCACGTGAACGATAGGTACGGATGTGCCTGTTTGGTATTCTGCTGGTCCAGACTCCCTTGTTCGTGATTCGAACCTTGGTGCTTCACTCGCAGCAACCTTCAAGCCAGCGACGTCGGCTGGTTTCATCTACTCTAAAATGAAGTCGGCACTTCCAGGAGCCAAGGCTGAACCGTCTCTGGAGCCTGAGTATGTAAATCTATACGTAGCCTAGTTCTGAAAATCTGCTAACTGAAATGTGAAGCCACGCTGTAGTCTTGCTCCAAGGACATGGCTTTACCGCTGTAGCTCGTGGCATCGAAGAGGCCGTGTATCAAGCGATCTACACGAAGGAGGCTGCGAAAGTGCAAACCACAGCATTGACTATCCACAACGCTCACTTCAGTCACACCCTCGAGGGCAAGATCGATATAGAGGCCGGAGGGAAGATCAAGTCTGGAAAAGCTAAGGGTGAAGGTGATCTGAAGTACTTGACTGAAAAACAAAACCACGACACGTGGGAATCCATACAAGCGACAGTGGCTAGACCATGGGCGTTATGGGTTCGAGAGGTCGAAATTAGCCCGCTGTATAAGAACGACTGTCCGAGCGGCGAAGACTGACTAGTTTCGGATTCTGTTGCAATGGAGTAAGCATCCTGGGCAGGGGCGCCAAGGTGTGAGTTCGAAATGAGTCTTGCGTTTAAGCTTGCAAATCGCCCTGACAGCATTGCCTTGGCGAGTCAACAACTTGTAACTTGTTGCACTTCTTTGTTACCTTACGTTCTTCCTAATATGGCTAGGCGCACTTAGTAGAACGCATCTTTTAACTTGCAGTCACTCACGGGTTGCCTTTTCAATAGCGTTCAGCACTTGGTTTCAGCTCCCGGCAGTACCGATATTGCTCCTTCTTGTTCTGTGTGAAGAGACTCTACGGTATATTGCTAAAAGAAAGATTACAACTGACATGAAACCACGCTGCCAAGGCGTGTATAGTGCTTATATTGTGGAGGGCCTAGGGTCTAATTCTCCGCCACTTAGCCTCGGGATATACCCTGATCATTTGCCGGCATTGTTCCAAACATCATCTCCAGGTTAAAGACCCCATCACCTTCGGCGCATAAATGCAGCGAAGAATGCGGAGAAGCAGGTACCGGCGACTTGCGATCGACAACGTGTGGGAAGCTTTGAGCATCCAAGGCCGCATCTCGGCACACATGATCAGTATTCGTATTGGATTGCATTACCACTTGTCTAAGCACATGCCTAGATGGGAGCAGATGGCTGATGGAGGTTCGCCAGCAGTGGAAATGACGGGAGAGTGGAAGAATTGGCGCCGAGCGAGTCCAAGAGGCTTCTGTTGCACAGCAGCGGGCATCCGCGCATAACTATATGTGCAGCTGTGAAAGGCGACCGATGTCTCTGCGTACTACTTTCTGATTTCAGAAGCCAGCAAGCTTTCTCGTGGCTTACAGCTAACTCGAGACCTTTGCCTGGTCTTTAGGCCTACTGGTCAACATGCTTCTCAGGTCTACCCTACTGGCTGCTGCCACCCTTTCTTCCTCAGTGCTGGCAGCCTTCGGCGTCACCAAGTCTGGTAGCAATTTTGTAGTTGATGCAGGCTCGAGCAATGCTCTTGTCTTCACTGTGAATGGCGCAAACTGCGACATCACGTCAATCAAGTACCGCGGCGAAGAGTTCCAGTATGCTTCGAAGGGATCGCACATCTCCTCCGGTCTTGGATCAGCTACCGTCACATCTGCAATTATTGGTAAATTTATGCAGCTTCTTCTCTGGATGTAACTGACCAGTTCTGTTAGGCTCTGTCGCTAAGATCACTTGCACTACCTCTACGCTGACACACTACTATGTCGTGAGGTCGGGCGACTCCACCATCTGGATGGCAACCTACACCACAGCCGAACCTGACATCGGCGAATTGCGCTTCATTGCTCGGCTCAACTCTAAGACACTGCCTTCCGAGTATCCCTTTGGTGCTGTGTCAACGACTGGGGGCTCCACTTCAACTGTCGAGGGCTCGGACGTCTTCGTTGTCAACGGACAGACCCGGTCCAAATTCTATTCCAGCGAACGCTTCATTGATGATGCTAGGGTATGAACGTATAGTACTACGCATAATGATCAGCGCTAATGTTGTTCAGCAATGCGTCTACCGAGGAGAGGAAGTCCATGTCTGCATGCTACTCAATTCTCAATCGTACGAGGCTTCGTCTGGCGGCCCATTCTTCCGAGACATCAACTCAAACAATGCCGGCGATTCGACCAATCTGTACTTCTATATGAACTCTGGCCACGTCCAAACAGAAAAGTTCCGCATGGGTCTCCATGGCCCATACGCAATGACCTTCAGTCGAAGCGGGATCCCAGCTGGCGGCTCGTCGCTCGATAGTTCTTTCTTCAAGGACCTGTCAATCAGTGGCTACGTGGCTGACTCTGCGCGTGGAAAAGTTACAGGTACCGCCACTGGCATCGGCTCTAGCTTCCAGAAGGTCTTGCACTGGTACAACGATGCCGCTCAGTACTGGGTGTATGCCGACAGTGCCGGCAAGTTCACGTCGCCGGCAATGAAGCCCGGAACATACACGCAGGTTCTCTACCAGGGCGAGTTCAAGGTCAAAGCCGCAAGTATTACCGTCAATGCCGGCTCGACCACCACCTCCAACATCGCCGCCGATGCTGAGACCAAGACATCTGTCTGGCGCATAGGCGACTGGGACGGCACCCCCAAAGGCTTCAGAAACGCCGCAAACCAGCTCCGCATGCACCCATCCGACTCGCGCATGGCATCGTGGGCTGCGCAAACGTACACTGTCGGCTCCTCCAGTTTGGACAATGTCCCCATGGCGCTGGTCAAGGGCACAAACCAACTCACCATCAAATTCAATGGTGCCACCGGCTCAACTCTTCGTATCGGCACCACGCTTTCGTTTGCCGGCTGCCGCCCCGGCGTGGTCGTCAACTCCTGGACGGCCGCCACCCCGGCGGCGCCGACAAAGATCGATTCACGGGGCTTCACGCGCGGAGCGTACCGTGGCTTTGGCGAGGTGTACAACTTTAGCATTCCTTCGGGGACGCTGACCAGCGGGACCAATACCGTCACCATCACTTGCGTTAGCGGTAGCTCGGGGGATGCTTTCCTTGCTCCGAGTGTTATTCTCGATGCTATAGAATTGTTCGCTTGAGTCTTGCGCCTTCGGATCTGTCCTTGAAATATGCCGCTCAAAGGGCCTCGGCGGCGTCATACCTGAGTACTGAGGATCTGCGTTTGATCCCATATCTTCTCTGTACATATCTCATTACAATGCAAGCCTATGTACTCGTGCATACCTTTACACAAATGGTGAATGCTTTTTTGTCCGCTAGGTGAAGCCAGTCATGTCGTGTCACTGTGATCTTCGGTATGTCATAAGGGCATGACCTGTGGTCGTGGTCGTGTGGTCGTAGTCGTGTGTTCGTAGCGCTGGGCTGCAGCACGGTCGAAGGTCCTGATCGGTGAGCAAGCATTGGAAAAAGCCGTTGCGCAGTCGAACATCAACATATTCCCTCAGGACATTACACCGCCGTTTGAAACGCCTCAAAGCTATGACCCATCCCATGTCTATATTACTGCGGGTATTACATTGAGAATCATGAGCTATGGTAGGGCCCGCGGCTCCAGGGCGAGTATCAAACGTCTCAGGCATGTATGCTCTGAACGGTAAGCACTGGCTGGAAAGGCGCATCAAAACGAGTTATATCTCTTTTTCATTACAGAGATACTGACTTGATCGGATTTGTTCAATGATCAACGCAATGAGGCCGTTTACTGGACCCCTATGGGATACTTATCCTTTCCATAGTGTAAGATATCTATATTTTAAGTTTCGATACCGCTAGAAGACAAGGCCAAATGCTCCCTCTGAGCAGCTGCAACGGTGATCACACCATCTAGACCATCAACGGCTGCACGTCAACGATGATCTTGTAATGACCAGATCGTAGGGAATACCAGAGTGTATAGTTCTATTGCTTAGCGGTCGAAGCCCAGGAAGTAGATTGTATTGTCCACGTACTCTACTTTAGGTCGTTTGCTCGAGACTATGCCGTTCAGCTGCCAGCCAGTGAACGATCTTGTACGGCTAGGGCATTGCGAATGCGCTCGCCTCGCGCGGTTAAGAATAGGTCAGCTGATATGCTAATGTGGTTTACCAACCGCGGCACGCGGGAGATACGGGCAATGGTATTGGCAAAGCTTTCCAAATGGCCGTTGTGGATCGGCGATCGAAATAGTATGGCGAAAGGAACGGCGCAGGGGTACCAAACACGAGTATGTCCCGCGCGCTAGCCTTACTCGCAAAAAAACACCTGGAGAACGCGCAGTCGGGATCCAATGGGACTGCTTGCCTGGATAGATATTGGGAAAGGATGGCTCTGGTGTGAGCCTATGGGTACTCATTGGCCCTATAGGTGTATTGAGAGGAGTTGCTCCACCGGCATGCAACGTGACACCTACCAAGCTTGGTCGAAGGTCTCTCGTGCCGTAAGCTGATGATATGGGCCGAGCCAGCCCGCATCTGCGTTGTGGTGGCGTAGTAATGATAGCCGTGCAATGTCCCCATTCGTCCAAGAGATCTTTCGTAGAGTGCGGATGTTTGCTCTCATAACAGCTGCCCCGTTCAATTGGCGCATCCTCCACCAAGGACTGCGGAACCGACAAATACCAAACAGTCTCGGTAGAAATGAGCTAGAAGAAGCATCTGCTGTACAAAGGCGTTTCCAATCTCTTTACCCATAAACTCTTGTGTGATACAGCGTCTATGTGATAGATTCCAAGCTGCAACCCCTCAAGCCGTGTTGTGTTCGCTTTAGGCAGGACCTCGAGCCGACCTACTGCAATCGAACTTGCGCGTGCTTGCAGGAAGCAATAGTCGACCGGCAGTAGTTGCACCTTGTAGGTGACAGGGTCTCAGCTTTGGACTGACTGAGCACTTCGGTTGTGTTGTCAGCTGCGAGAAGGAGTATTATCGTTCTTCACAGTCATATGAAACTCGACATCATTAGTTCGGTCAAAAACGCCGCCGTGAGGGTACGAGTGAAGACCTGCAGAATCACAACGGTTTGAGGTCAGGCCACTCGACAGGAGGCCACTCGGCTGGATACCATTACAATGGGCTCCTCTCCCCACTTCGGTAATGAAACTAGAATGCGCGGCATTCCGGCCGCCAATAAGAGGTTTTCCGCAAAATATGCCACTGCAAGAAGGATCGAGGGTGCTCACAGACACGTGGCGGAATACGAAGGCGATACTGCAATCCAGTGCCACAAGATTCGAAGCGTAGAAGACCAGATTGCACGGGACAGGGCGGTATGGGCGTGGGATGACTCGACTTGATGTCGTGGCAGAGCGGTAATGCGGGTATGCAGGGTGTCGTCCCGCACGTTCGCCAATAGCTTCGTGGTCCTCCTGGTACAAGCGGTGAATTAACTTAGCGCCATGAGTAGTAAGGCTACGAATCTCGCGTTCTGCTTGACCGGAATTCTCTCCCGCATAGATGGTCGCGTCGCGCTAGCTCAGATATTTACGTGAATTGGAAATGTCTGGTTTGTATAATTGCATGTTGTGTTGTAGAAGCAGTATGCCAGGAAGGTCCGAACAGGTGTTCTGCCACCAAAACTTTTGACGTGTCAGTTCACCGATCAGGCGTGTGGCGGTGCGAGCCACGGTTAATTTGACTTTAGGGTCATCCGTCTGTGCACACAAAGATTCGGCATCATTGTGCGATCAACATGCGAATCGACGACCACTGCAAAAGTAAAAAAAGGCAAGTGTCAATCGGGAATGCAAGTGTGAAGTCAATGGAGCCCATTGTTGTGGTGCAAGCTGTTGCTAACGAAACTTGCTGAAATGGGAAGTGTTAGGTACCCACTTCCCTAAGGCATCGGAATCGGGATGCTGTGTTGCTTCCCCATGCTTTGCATGAAGCTAACTTCGCCAGGGGATGCGGAACTCAGTCCGTCCGAATTCGTGCTCGTTCGCTTGTGTGCCCTGTGTTTTGCGGCTGCTTCTCCCCATGATCCCCCTGTTCGTCATCATGCTCTGGGAAAAGACCATCGGACTATCCTTATCGAGTGCTCAGCAAGTGGACTACCTTCTACAAGGCAACAGAGATGTGGCAACAAGACCAATATCCGATAAGAAGATGCTTATCGCTCTACACTGTAGCTGCCCATACGTCATTTCGCCTGGAATATTCCGATATTCTATCCTGGTCGCATGCAGGTCGCCCCTCTCCCTTGCCAGCGTATCGTGATCTTCAGTTCGCGGACATTGTTTGACAGCCACCAAAGTTGACGCTTTTCCCCAAGGAGAACTTTGCGGAGTCGGATGCTTTGTACGCGCTGCTTCTTGTCAGACACAAGGCTCAACCCCTGCATCTTGCTGATTGGTCGTGTCTTTACCTGGCAATTTCGACCCGGCCAACATCCCAGTAACTCGGACCTTACCGCCTGTGAGCGTACCCAGGGATGCTCAATCCACTTCGCTGCACAGATGGAGCCATGGAAGCTGGTGCCGCAGGAGTGCCGCACAAGGCATATTCCATCCCGGATATATACATCCACCTCAGCTCAGATTTTGGACCTCATTATCTGTCTTTCGTTTTTCGTTTCACTGCGTATTTCACCTCGAAATTTGAATAGATCTGCTCGCTGACGCTCCTCTTACGTCCATGCAACCTCGATCTGGGTGCTCTCTCAAGATGTCTTGGTCCTTCCAGCTGCAGAAGATCAACCAATCTTTTGAAAAGATTGCGGGATGGTAGTAAGTATAGTATACTTCTGTGCTCGTCAAAGCTAACCATTCAAGTTTCGAATTCCTTCAAAGGAGTGAGGATGCCTTTCGAGCGTTACACCAACGCATCTCCTACCTGGAGGAACGGCATGCGTATGGGCCCAGCGACGAACAGGTTGAACGGATATTGCGCAAGATCCTAGCCGAACGATTCACAGAAGAAGGACAACAACGAACAGATTCAGTGACCTTTCTCAAAGGCGCCGACTTCTTCGTCGAAGATGCCAGAAGTCGATCGTCGATTCGACCAATCAATATCAACGCGGCTTCCTTGTTCGTGGAGCCTGAGTCGGTACCGTCCAAAGCATACGCAGAGACATTCCGTATGCTGGAGGGTCGTCTGAGCGAGTATCCGCATGTGAACCTACCAGAATCCGTCGATGGGAATGGGAGAATAAAGATTGAGAGTGAAAGATCATCATTTTGATCTAGAACGAGCACAGCGACACGACCGAAGTTGTCAATTTACGCCATTTCAACACCTTCGCTATCGGCAAACCACACTACCTTGATGGTTTCCGGATGCAAAAAGTTCCTCAGCGTGGATAAACTAACATAATGCTACGAAGATGGCCCCACGATTGCCGCTTCCACGCCTCTCTTTGGGCATATGCATTGCCTGTTTCCGTCTTGAAGGCCAAGTTTGTACGCATAAGGAAAAGCCAGTCCTCCAGGCAGTTGCTATTGATCCTCAAACTTCATGGGGACGAGATTGTGCAAGAGCAGAGGACATGGCTCGAAAGACATCGTGCACGTAAGCCAAGTCACGCTCAAGGAGTTGTTCCTGCCCCAACAGATTGATATTCCATTTCCTCTGTCATTATTGGTACTGTTGGAGTTTAAAATCAAATGCTGCATTGTACAATCTCATGACAACCCTCTTCAACATCGCCCTAACTTCCACATTCACCAAAACCAATACCAACCTAGATTACGATTCGACTGGACGGTCCGGCCCATGGTGCCGTGCCACGCTCAACGTCCTTCTACTGCCTTCACCCCGGCCCCAAAACCAAAGATCCGGGAAGTGGACCCAGTCTGGCGTGTCGGCCCGACGCCGGGAAAGGGTTGAAGACAACCTCGAGAACAAAGAACGCAGTGCGGTCTGCAGCCTAGTGTGTACAGCACAGACACCTGCATGTTGGTCGGCGTCAGGCCAATTTCACAGTAGTACACCACGTGTCACAGGGCTTTCCTGATCGACGCCCAACAACAATCCATCGATTGAAGATCCAACACGCACGCAGATTGAGATCATTGTCGCAGCAACGAGTATATCAAGGTAAAGTCACCGGCAAGTACACATCAACACTGACGTCCCATGCATACGGAGGAGTGCATTGGTCGTATGCGGTTGTGGTCTTCCCTCGTCGTGTCCACGACAGGGACCCTCCGTATTACAACAGTCATCTTCGGACCGCAATCTCGTCGCGGGAATTTCTCCTATAGTATAAAGAAACGGCAATATTTGTCCGCTCCCGAAAGTTACGTGAGGATGTTCCGATGTGCTTCCGGTGCAAGCTACTACACTCTAATGCATCCAAATGACGCTGCTTTGACGTGTCCATCGCTATATTTCGCAACGCCCAGGAGACGCACGCATACCCAACAATATCGGTCCCGCCTAAACACGAGGTTCTCGAGTAGCTAACGCTGTAGGTACGCGAGTCCGCCAAGATGAAAAGAGCGAGTATTCATGCGCTGTACGTACGATGAAACCTCCTAACCGGCAATCATCTGCAGTCAGATCTACGTTTGATAGGAATCGCAAGTCTCTGTTGCCAATGCGTCCGAGATCTTCGCATCAAACTTCCAAAGTAGGAATACTTATAGACAAAGTAGGTATAAGCCCCGCGGCGTTTAGGAGGGCTGCATGTTGCCGTTGGATCGAGTTTTCGCAAAAGCAAAAGTGTATCAAGATCGAAAAACTCCTCAGGACCAGTCCAAGGAATGATGGGGGATCTACGCAGGGTTTCATGTTATTTTGGCTCCCGATGACCAAGCTCGATGCAAAAACATCAGATCATACGGTTCTTGGTGGACCGGGCCATCTTTGCCGGTGATGGTCGTTGAGGCTCGTGTCTGACATGTCTGCACAACACGCGGGTTGGACTGTATCTGTACAGCAGATGGAAATGGAATTTATGGCGAGCAAAAAGAACGTGAAATCTCGGTATGGCCGGTCAGGGTTCAGGGACCAGCGGGTATAGGCTTTTAATCATGTCATAGCTGTCAGTTATAGCGCACTACATAGCTTTTCCAAGGATGAAACACAACTGTGGTTACACACGCATCTATAGCTCTATGGTAACCTCCATGTCACAGGTTATCACTGTCGTCTCATCCTTCGGAAAGGGATATGACATAGCTTCGTTTATGCAGTGAGTAGGCAGCGGCATGTAGGCGCCTCTATCATGCCGCAATACCCTATCAGCGAATGCCGTTGAAAGCCACCCTTGCTCAGCCTGCACGTGTCGTACGAGTCAGACTCGTGCGGCTGCGACTGCCGAAGCAAGCCATGCAGAGCGGAAAAATTTGATCGATCTCGCAGATGTCAGAAGGTGGGTTCGATCGGAAAGGAAGGCGCGACGTTGTGCTGGCGCTCACTGTCTCGAATACGAGCAGGACCGGCAGCTGGAAGCGACAATCTTGCCTTTCTTACCACGGTGAATACGGAGCTGCAGGCTCAGCAATCGTTGGCGTCTGGGATCCTCCTCACGCAATTTGGTGGTGATACGGAGGTATGCGCAGTCTTGACCGGTTTGGGTGCTTGCTAAAGATTCACAATGAAGGTCTGTGGCTACCTACATTAGCACTTTCCTTCTTAAGAGGCGTTATAGTAGATCGTAAGGTGCAGTATCGAGATCTGCTATCTAGATCCGCGATCGATCTCACTTTCGTGTTCGGACTTAGCTGCCCATGCGCGAAGGATTCGACATGGGTGCCAGTTGAAGGATTTCTGCTTTACAAATCAGATCAAAAAGCGAACATGACGGAACTGGGATCTGAGAACAAAGATGTTTATGTGACTTCATATTTATTGGGTCATATACGAGCACGAGGTCCCACAATTGCTTTTCCTGTCATCCTTCGGGACGACCTGCACTACCTCTGCTCAACCGCTGGTGCCGCTTCGTTTAGGCACCCCATCTTTTACGCCACAGATGTAATCTCCTCCTTGTACAGTGCGATTCTGACCACGCATGCCCAGACACGGATATATTCTCTTCCACGTCTGACTCGGACCACTCATGCCCAGGCTCCGACAAGGCTCATCAAGAAAGCCCCAAAGAAGACCAGCAAGCATGCGATGACTCGCTTTTTCCCACGCAGCACTTTCCAGCTCTCATCGCTCAAGAAATCTTCTGACATGAGTTCCACAAGTGATGCGAATACAAGGAACCCGGAAGATATAGCATTCATAATTCCAACAACAAGGAGCCCGACCTCAGAGTCCGGAGTGTATAGAGTGTGGGTTGCAATGCCGATGGCCTGTCCAAGGGGCGTTGTGCATCCGTACGCCACAGCCATCAGCCAAGGCTGGGGAGAGCATGCAGGCCAGGATATGGCGGCGATGCGAACGCCCAATGCAAGACCTTCAAACGTTTGGTGGAAAATGATGGCGATCAGTAGCACCACGAAATCATTGCCGATTGCCACAGCTAGAGACATGCCGATGAAGATGCTGTGGAACAAGATACCCATCTCCAGAAGGAAGCACTGCAGAACTGCCTTCTTGTGAGCCTGTTCAGGCGTCATTTTAAAATCCTGCAAGTGGCTCTCGGGATCCTTAACCGCCTGTTCGCCATGGTCTTCCCTCCCATCTGTAACAGGGGTTTCTTCTTCGATGGCGGACTCGGTGGCGTCCTGTCTTTGATTGTCCGCACGGTACTGGGAAAGAGTTCGGCTAATACTCGTGACCCTACCTCTCAAGTTTCCCATTACGCGAACTTGGTCTTGCATACTGCCATCTGAATACGTCCTTCGCATTTGAGCCTGGAGCTCTGATGCCGTGCGTACCTCATCTTCCTTCTCTTGTTTCGTGTCACGAGCAACGCCTTTAACTCCCTCGTTGCCACCACAGCAATGCCGGCCTGGAGAAAATACCATCTCGACGATTGTCACGAAAAAGATGCTGGCTAACATGATTGCCCCGGGCGCTGCCTGATAGTCCTCGGTCCAGAAGCTAGAAAGGCATGGATCGCTGAGTGACAAGAATGCTGTCGGTAGAAGATGCACAAAAGCCGTTGCGATCAGGACGCCGGTTCCGAAATGTTTAGCGCTGAAGAGAAAAGATGCAGGTATACGTAGACGAGGAAACTTGATGACCAGGATGGGGAAAGCACAGGCACTTGACGAGACGAAGAGGATGATGAAAAGGCCTCCGACGTGGAAGGGTAAGTTATAGTCGGGCTTCGCACCGCCAACAGCACAGCCGTCTCTCTTAGTATAGTGATGAGTTGCAGAGGGGCCTAGGTGTGTAAGTCAAACATCATACTTATTTGCTGATGATAAATCTTACTGCTCGCTGCTTGAAGTGCAGCCTTCGCAGCTGTATTGCTCAAAGTACGATCTCCGCTCAGAAAAGACATGGCCATGGAGGTGCAAAGCACGGATAGGATCCAATAAGCCCAGCTTCTCAACGTCGTCCACGGTAGATTGTGGCTAGCTGTGCTGGCGCCAGCGTGATCATGGTCTTTCCAAGCTGTGATTGTTCGGGTGCAGGGTCCTGGAACTAACGTTAACACTTTCGTTTTCATGGCACAAAGAACGGCACAACGGCACCATTTTGAGGACTCTCGACACCCTTCCCAAGCGCCGCAGTCGACTGCTTCTCCTTCTCTTGGAATTGGGTTTGGTCCATTTCGTAGCGTCTTAGACCTTTTGCACCACCACACAACTGATCTGCATCGCCTAGCTCCCTGGCATTCGCGATTCCATTAAGATCTTGACATGTCGTAAGATCGGCCGCAAAGCGTGGTGGGTTTTGGTTCCACGTCGGGTTGAGAAGGATGTCCTCATCGGTTTTAGAAGGACAATTCATGTTGACAACGCGCAGAGGGGTCTTCAGTCTGTGTGTATGTCGTTTTAGAAGAAAGCAATGACGTGGAGAAGTGATGGAGATGCCCGGGCTCATATGTTAGCACGTGAGTGGCCTGAACGTGCCCAGAGTACGGCTATGGCTCTTCCGTGATTACCCAAAGAGAACTCTGCGCCGAGTTGCCAAGACGAACCCGACCACACGAAAGTTCCCCAGATGCGATTCGGATCGCTGAGTGGATGTCTCTGTCACATAGCGCCTCTGCCGTCTGCGGGGATAGTGCGAGGACGCGTTCGTGACCGCTTTCCAGTTCTCCAGAACGTTGCGAGCGATCCTCATTTACCGGCTTCTCCCGAGATCCAAGACAAGTAGCTTCTGTGTTCAGCATGTCAACGTGCAAGAGCTATGGGAATTGGCGAATAGAAAGCCCTCCGCTTCTCAGCCTGGATAAGTTTGCGCATTTGCTGACGTAGTGTTGTAGCGTTCGAGGTTTGTCGACTCCGATGTGGCACTAATGAATTGCACATGTCACGGACAGCACCTTTAGGTCAGATATTATTAGTGTGAGAGTATTGACAGCGCGTGTTGAAGCGCGCGGAAGTAGTTCGTCTATGGGTATCACTATCATCTCGTGCTGCCAGATTCCAACACCTCAAGAGCACCTCCCACTAAATGGAGGCTTCCTGTCACCAGGATCATCACTTCTGCGTCACTCCCATCCACCCATTCGCGTGCCACCTTTCGCGCAGTGTTGACAGCTTCCTCGATTGTCTTCAACACATGCACTTCGGCAGAGCTGTCGATCTCTGACCAGGTCCTTGCCAACGCCTTTTGTACGGCAAGGGCGTCTACCTCCTCCTTGTCCGTATTTAATGACACCAAGTCAGGCCTGTAACCTTCGTTGAATGTCTGGTTGGTTGTGAAAATAACATGTGTGAATGGTGATGTTGACCCGGCAGAAAGGCCGCTCTGCAAAGTTGTGTAGAGTGCTTGAGCAAGGGCACTTGCGTCTCGAGTCTGCTGGTTGAATATCAGGACTCGCGGTGCCTTTGAAGCTGATGCTGCTGCAGCAGTCGTCGATGCGATCTGCTCGGCGAACCATCGTCCTGTGACTTCAATACTTTCCAAAGTATGAGCACCATCAATGTGCCATGCGACGTTCTTCTCTCTCCGAACCTCACAGCGCCCCGACCATCGGACCTTCTCGAGCCCGTTGATAAACTCCTGAGGAAGTTCGATATGTGCTATCGCTGTAGGATCCGGGATCGAAGTGTGCCCTAGTGCACGTAGATGTGCTGCAGCAGCAGCAATGGCTACTGAAGCGTTGATCTTCTGGAAGTCCGCTGAGAGTCCAAGCTTGATGCTGCCGTCTGCTAACGATGGATGGAGCTCGACCTCGTGAAGATCGACGCCCTTTTCCTCAGCTCTCTGCCGTAGGACTTTGATAGCCTCTTCCTTCTGCGGTGCTGTAAATGCAACACTACCAGGTTTAAATATGCCCGCCTTATGCCACGCAATTTCAGGAAGTGTAGAGCCAAGCATGGCAACATGATCAATCCCTAGACTCGTCACAGCCGTGACCGTCGGTTTCGTCAATATGTTGGTGCTGTCATACTCGCCACCAATGCCACATTCGATAACGGCAGAGTCCACGCCCTCATTAAGGTACCCATGCAATGCCATAAGCGTCAAATACCTGAAGTATACAGGCTTTGTTGGCACATCTGCAGGAGCGTTCTCTGCTTTTGCAGCCGCCTCTAATTTGTCCCATACTTCAAAGAAGTATTTCGCAAATTTCTCTTCGGATATAGGCTCGTTGTCGATCTGTATGCGCTCGCGAACGAATCGTAGATGCGGGGAGGTGTATAAGCCGGTCTTGCGGGGTTGCGAATGCCCATCGCTGCGTGTGGTGTACTGCGACAAGATGGAAGAAATGAATGCACTTGTGGAGCCTTTGCCTTTGGTCCCAGCGATGTGTACAGGCCTCAGTTTGTCAAAATCCGAGGGCTTAAGACAACGTTAGTGCTCTCCACATCCAAGATACTGGGAGCCGCACACCTTGTATCCGATCTTGCTACACCACTCTAGCATTTCCGGAATGGCTGCTTTGTTCATACCCCGTCCAGACTTGCGGATTGCATCGACAATCGCAAAGTTGGATTGCAGCGTATTCAGCGCTGCGACAGCGGCCTCCGTATAGTCAGCTATAGCCTTTGGTCGACTCGAGGCGCACCTACTGCGTAGTCGCGCTTCTCCATACTGAGATGACTGTAGTTTCGTCGAGCAATTGCAGCAGTCCGCCAGTGAGTAAGGCGGCTCCGTGCTACAAACATGAGGGCATCTTCTGGATTTGCGACCGGTTGCGGAGTACATTTGTTCGTGAGCCCCGTCGATAAGCGGATGACGTGCCAGGCACGGACCAGATCGTTCCTGCACCCCCAAAGGGTAGTTCCTTCCCCCACACCAGTTGTTGCCATCAACTTCTCAAGCAAGATAGACGATGCCGTTGATGTTTCAATTTCTCGCGCGAGAACCCAGACTCTCTTCGGTCACCTTTTGTCTCATCATGTGCGTTCGAATGAGCCTTGCCGCGAATTCATCTCGTCTCGTTCCAGGATCGCGTCGGAGCCTTGATAACATGTACATGGACATGACCGGCCAAGGATTCGGAAGTAGACCAAATCGCCACGGAGAAGTAAAGAAACCCCATGGCTGTACTTCGTAATCGGTCCTCTGCATCAGGATACACAAACTATTAATGGTTCACGCAAAGCGTCGGAGCCTCATACATGGCATGACTGCCTGAACCGTTGAACGACGTCCATGCGTCAGCACCTACGACCACCTGTTTTGAACTCACCAATCACGCAGAGACGAACATGTTTGATCGCCTGTCAAGTATCAAGCCGAACCCCACTATCTTGGGAATATTGGTGCAAAACGTCTTGGGGTTTGAGGACGCGGAACCTGCAACACCGTATCGATACCTCCACAGAACCACACATGCGGATCACCAGACCTCGCATCGTTCCAGAAGGCTTTAGGATCTCTCCTGACAGTGATTTCAGCTTATTGAACAGCGTCTTGGCTGAATTTGGTGGGTTTACGGTTGACCGTCGCCATCCACCGATTATACCACCGATACATACAATAGTGATCAGGATGACATTCAGTAGACCCCAAAAAGGAGCACGCGAACTGAAAACAGCAAATGAATGGCTACACTAAAGCTTTTTTTCACTACAGGTCCGCTCGGAATACACCTCCACATGGTTTTGTGGTGTAGCATCTCGCACGTCTCCTACAAAGAAGCAGTCACGCCAGCCAAGACATAAGGATCGCCTCAAAATCCATCCCTTGTCACAGCAAGCACCTACTGCAAGGTAACAGTGAGGTGCCTGTGTATGAGATGACCCATAAAAAGCACCGTGGATCTCCTGAGTGCACGCGTACCTGACGATCATAACGATGCATGCATGTCATATCTGTCAGCCGTGGGCGAGTAAATTTACCGGTAATCACAACGACAGCTTGGCGGCGAAGAGTATATGAACACGACAGGGCAATCGTAGTCGTTCGCCAGGCCACAATCAAAGTCGCGGGGTGTCGCAGGATTGGATTGGTGACTGCGACTCTTCCAGTCGCATCATGTCAAGACCCATGTTTCACACCTCTACCATATCCCTGCAACACCCGCGCCGTCCCGCAGCAACACCACTCATATGATCCTCTGCGTACCCCGATCTTCTGCCACTTTCCGAACCCCCATCCTGGTCCCCATTTCCATCCCTTTCCAGTTCGTATGCCGCGCCAGCATTGAGCGTTCGCGGCGCCGTCTTCACGATGGGGCTGGCCGCTATTTCTCCACATCTACGACAGATGCTAGCACGGCGAGACGAAGATAGCAGCGCAGATCTTTGTCTTCGAAATACACAGCCGACCTAAAAGTAAGCATAGTGTCTACTTGATACCAAACAGACAGCATTCGCTGGGGTATCCTTTGTCAGTCCAGGAATAGTACTTACTTTGCACAAAGGAACCATCCACGGGGCCGCAGCCACAACTTCTGGCACCTGGAAGCGTTACAACCATAAATATCCAGGAACACATAAAACTCTCTGAGAGAACGAATCAACGACCTACCCATACCGTAATATCTAATCGCACAACGCGGCCACCATGTTCGGCCTCACGTCCATCAACACCATCGCTCTCTACTCCTTCTTCCTCCTCCTCCCAACAATCTTCTCACCAAGCCACGCCCTCCCTAACCTCCACCGCCGGGGCCTCCCAGGCGCCGTCTACACGTGCTCGGGCGAGAACTTCTCCGGCAGCTGCGGCTGGTCGCTCCCGAACACAAACTGCCGGATCGCCACGGCCAAGTCGATCGGGCCCGACCCAGGCGGCTACTGCACCCTGTACAGGAACTTCGACTGCACCAACTCGGTCCGCACGCTGAGGTTTCCCGGCGCCTCCTCGGGACTGCCCGAGTACATGTCGTTCAAGTGTGGTGTCGGTGTGGGCATCTCCGGGACGGTCGCGCCGCAGGCCAAGGGCAACCCGGATCTGAGCTTGAAGGCGCTCCCTGCGGATCGGCTGGCGGGCGGCGTGGGAAGCACGGAGCGCAAGAAGCATCTGAAGGAGCTGCAAGCTATGGAGAAGGATGGGTTCAGCGAGGGGCTGATTGGGTTGAAGAAGGATATGTACTACTAGGGTTGTTGTTTCTATGGAGTTTCGGTCGAGGGGGGTGGCTTTCCGTTCGTGTATACCCGTGTTCAAAACAATCTTATATCATCATACTTACAATCCGCCTGCCACTGATGCCAGCCTCACAGCATTCGTTCCGCATCTTTCTCTGCTCCACGAACCGAAGAGATGGGAAACAAGCATAGAAGTAGAATCAGAGTCGAAATTTCTCCAACATGTGAAGACTTTTGTACAACTATAGTACCTGCAGGCCCCAAATAAGCGCCGGCCCATTGTCACGGAATGCGCACACACACACACACGCACACAGATCCTGATACCCATAACGCCCAGCGATACCCCCAAACCCCGCTCCTCCAGCGCTCCCTTACAAAAAAAGGGGGGGGGGCGGCCCAGCACCCCCCCAAAAACCCCCCCCCCCCCCGCAAAAAGCTCAAAAACGCCTAATCATGCTCGATAGCCCTCGCCTCCATCGCCTCGACCCCAGCCTTCAGCTCCCTGATCCTGTGCCCGACCCTCCTCTTCACCTCGGCCCCGACCACCTCCCCGCCCTCGCTCACCACGCGCCCGTAGTACGCCAGCAGGGTGTCCAGCTCCTCGCGACAGGCCTCGCGATCCGCCTCGGCGTAGGTGGTGTTCTTGTCCGTCTCCTCGGCGGCGATTTCGAACTCGTCTTTCGCCGTGGCGAACAGCTCCGTGATGGCCTCGATGTGCTCGTCGATGGTCTTCTGCAGGTCTGCGGGAATGTCCTCGGCGGGTGTGGACTCGGCGGGCCAGCCTATCTTGGGGGACGAGGTGAAGGTGCGCACGCTGGAGAGGGAGGTGCGCGTGCTGAAGCGCGTCCAGCCGCCCGGCGCCGCGAGGAGGGATTGGTTGCGCACTTCGTAGCGGGGCGCGGGGGAGGGGGAGCGCGCGCGCGCCGGCGGCGGCTGGGTGTGCAGCTGCGCGCTGCTTAGGTAGGGCGGGCCGCGCTGGGCGAGCGTGGTCGAGGCGCGGGGCAGGGTGCTGCGCAGGAGGGTGCGGATGGGCATGTTGCGGGCGGGCATGTCGGCGGCGCGCGAGGAGTAGGCGCGGCGGGAGGCTTGCGCTGAGATGGTTCTGGCCGCGGCGGCGCGGGCTCTTAAGGGAGTTTGGGCGAACATGATGGTGCTGGTGCTGGTGCTGGTGCGCCGAGCGTGGTGCCTGAGGTTGGTCTGGGGTAGGGTGGCATGGGTGCGGGAGGCGGTGCTGACGCGAGCGCTGACCGAACTCCGAGTCCGTCCTCCGCTGTGACGGTTTGTTCCGTCTGAACCGCATACCCCGGACAACCTTGCTGTTCCTCTTAGTTTGCATGAGGCCATGGAGTTCGACGAGTCCCGATCACTGCTTGTCGTTCCTGATTTCACTCCGTCGTTCAATGAGTGCAGGTACTGGATCAGCGGGCAATTGCGATTCGACATTCACATAAGATTCGTTCTCAGTACAAGAAGGAATGGTATCCGTATGTTAGCTATCAGTTGCTAGAGCTATCTGCAATACATCCCCATAAGTCCTGCAATTTTGGAAGGGAAATAGCAAGAGTGAAGATACAGTAAAGAAATGGTCAGGGACACGACATTGCGTGGGATCCTGACAGGTACATTTTAATCGCCGGAGATTCATCTGAAAAGACGGAGCCAGCACATGGCGTGTCAGCAATGGATCTGTAAACAAACCGACTGACCATGTAGGCCAGTGGGCGTTCAGCGCGTGCGGTTACTTCCCAGTCTCGGTACAAGCGTTGTCCCAGAGGCTCAACGCAGACTGAAAGGCGTAGGCGGAAGCCACAATTGGACCCCGTGTCTAAGGTGGGCTTTGGGAACGGTATCGCCGGCATCACCGTCGAGATGGTGAAGAGAACTGTGTGTAGTCTGGGCTGTCCCTCTGGACGCCTCAAAAGAAACAACTAGTTCGGCTCCCATAGCTTGCGTCCGCTTCCACCACGCACAGGGCCTGTTCGCAGGACAGGGCGAGCGAAGGAATTGGGATCGATGGGAGCGTTCGGGTCGTGGCGAGGAGCGGGAGGTGCGCGGACTGGCGGTCCTCCGGGTGGCACGTAGGCTCCGCGAGGCACGAAGGCACCGCGACCCCGCGGAGAGGACGTGCCACGGCCTCGGGCTGCGACATGTCCTCCTCGACCTCCTCGCGGCGACTGCGACTGCGACTGCTGCTGTTTGGTACGACCAAAGTCATTAGGGTCCCAGACACGCTGGCTGTTTGCGGCTGCTGCTGGGCCGCGAGGTGCGCGCTGGAATAGAACCACATCCTCATCATCAGATGCTTCCTCCGGCTTAGCTTGGACAGCATGGCTCGAAATGGGACGCTCAGTCGTCTTTGGGGCGACCGGGACATTCTTCTTTGCCACGTTAGACTCGGACTCGATCTTGTGCAGGGTTATATGGTTTTTGAACTCTCGATCTTCGCGAGCGACAGTATCGCGAAGCTGCTCCAAGCGTTTGGCGCGGATGCCAAACTTGGAAGCAATCGCCTGCTTGGTAGGGTCGTTTGTAAGAAGGATGTAGGAAGCCAGCGCTGCATCTGGGTTAGACTCCTTGTTGATGCGCCAAAGAACGTGGTTGAACAGTGGCTTTAGGTACTCAGGTACGGCACGCTTGGAGGACCTTGCTCCGGGGGAAGCGTCTGAACTGTTGCGTGCGGTGCGACCGGGGGATACGGTAGGCAGGGTGGTCGAATTCTCTTTGAAAGCAGACGTGTCGTAACTGGCAATCTTGTTCTTGCCCAAGGCCGAACGAGGTGATTCCGGAGTTCTCGGAATGTTCGCTTCGAGGCTTTGCGTGGAGCTCATGGATGTCTCATCAGACACATCAAGCGCATTGAAGGAGCTCTCGAGGTCCTCGTGGTAGTCGTCCTCGTCAGATTCGCTGTCTTCCAGAGAGAGCAGCGTCTCTGGTAGCATGAATTTGTCCACCTCTTCCCAGGTGCTGTACGCTTCGTCGACGCCCTCAAGCAGAACACGGTCGGCTGCGTCGCCAGAGGACATGGAGGTGATTTCGTCCAGCCACTTGACAGCCTCACGTGCATCGGCGTTGATGCGCTCGTTGCCATTCTTGAGGCGGTGCAGTGCTGTGAGTGCTGATACAGTGTTAGTGAGGATGAGAGCGAGAGCGGCAGCGCCCTTAGGTCATACTGTGCAGTGGTACGAAGAGGCAAATGGCGCCCTGCGAGACCCACTTGCGGATGCCGTCGCGGGTGCTCTTCTTGACGCCGGCGATCAACGCCGTCTCATCGACTATGCAGTTGAAGATCTTGCGCTTGGGCGGTGCGGGTGCGCGCATGGCGGCCATGTTGGCACTGGCCCGTGGCGGATGCGGGCTGCCGCGCATGGGGGCTGGAGTGTGCGGGTCACGAGTGAGGGTGGCAAGCGAGGCGCGAAGGCGGTGGGTGAGTGCGAGTGCGAGTGCGAGTGAGTATGTCGAGTTGCGTGGTGAGTTTTGACGGAGAACTGAGGTGTATGTGTTTTGCGAACCGTGGTTGGCAGGTTCGCAGTGGGCAAGAGCGGTTTTCGTTGACGGCTATACCTCTATACCAGCGTCTACGTTCGCACAGGGCTGGGCTGGGCTTCAGGGCGCGTGCATCGTATGCGCGCGAGGTTGTCGCAGTGCAGCGAGTGAGTCGGTCGTAGGCAGAACGCAGGCGCTCATGTTCGGAGACGCAAGTGGGCGGGCGACAGGTGAATGTCGAATGCCGACGCAACATCAGTTGGGCTGAGGTGCTTAGGCCAGCCCAGACTACACACTACCGGGAAGTGGGATGACGAGAGATCGCCGGGCTCACAAGCCACACGTCTCCATGCGCATTGTCTCTATTTCTATTTTCCCCTGTGCAGTGCTTGTATTGCCGATTGGCTGTTGCCTGTCGAAAAGGTCTGCGCACGATTGCGTTGACAGCATCACCTGCAGGTGAGTCTTGGGGTGCTTAGTCATATATAATTTTCCCATAGCTCAAGCTACCGTGAGGATCTCAGCCCTCACTCTGCGACAAGGCCTCAACATAACGACACTTTGCGCGCACCTGTATACAATACCCCCCACTCTCTTGGTTCGCCCCAGCTTCTGGAAGTTAGGAAGGAAACATCACCGACAATGGCGGCGCCAGGAAAAGGCGCTGGGCGCGTGCCTACTGGATTCGCTGCCGAAACCTTCATTAGCGACCACACATTCCGCCAGGGCCACCGTGCGACAGAGGGAGGGCAAAACACCAAGAAAAGAAAGAGAGAAGGCAAGGGCGACTCGGGTGTGGTGACTGGAGCCGGAGCATACAAGGGTCCTTGGGCGCGGTACGAGGAAGAGCGGCCAGACGCAGCCTCAGACGACGAGTTCGGGAGCGATGAGGAGGTCGAGATCGTCTACGAAGAAGACGAGATCGAGGAGAACCCAGAAGCGCCGCAGAAAAAGCTGGCGGGCACCGACTACCACGACACCGAGGCCGAGAGCGAGACGACCGAGTTCAAGGGCAGCGAGCAGTACGACTATCAGGGGCGGACGTACATGCATGTCCCCACCGACCTGGACCTCAAGCTCACTGGCGAGTACGAGCCCAAGAACTTCATCCCCAAGAAGCTGGTGCACACATACAAATATCACACAAAGTCCATCACACAAGTCCGCTTCTTCCCCGACAGCGGCCATCTGCTCCTCTCTGCTTCTGCAGACTCTAAGATAGCCATCTGGGACGCCCACCACAACCGCGAGCTGCTGCGCACATACTCGGGCCACACCAAGTCGGTCAACGACATCGACTTCAACCCGTCGGGCACGCAATTCGTCTCCGCCTCGTACGACCGCTACATGAAGCTCTGGGACACGGAAACCGGCAAATGCCTCAACAAATTTACCACGGGCAAGACACCCCACGTGGTGCGCATCAACCCGTCCACGCCGCACGAGTTCCTTGCCGGCATGAGCGACAAGAAGATCCTGCAGTACGACACGCGGTCGGGCGAGATGGTGCAGGAGTACGACCACCACCTGGGCCCCGTCAACACCATCACCTTCTGCGACGAGAACCGCCGCTTCGTCACCACCAGCGACGACAAGTCGCTGCGCGCCTGGGAGTACGGCATCCCCGTGCCCATCAAGTTCATCGCCGAGCCCTACATGTTCAGCATGGTGCGCGCCGCCCGCCACCCCTCGGGCAAGTACGCCGCCTTCCAGTCCAGCGACAACCAGATCACCGTCTACTCCACCACCGACAAGTTCCGCCAGAACCGCAAGAAGAGCTACCGCGGCCACAACGTCGCCGGCTACGCCCCCGACGTCGCCATCAGCCCCGACGGCCAGTTCGTCTCCTCCGGCGATAGCGGCGGTTACGTCTGCTTCTGGGACTGGAAGACGTGCAAGATGTGGCACAAGATCCAGGCTGGCGATGCTCCCGTGCTGGCCGTGCAGTGGCACCCGCGCGAGACGTCCAAGGTGGTCACGGGCGATTTGAACGGTGTGTTGAAGTACTGGGACTGAGAAGGAGGGTCGTGTGGAAGTCGAGTGGAAGTGATAGGAGTAGTAGATATTGTAGCGCTAGCAAAGATGATACCCATGTACCCCCCCAATTTTTTTTTCTCTCAAACAGACTTACCAACACTCTGCTCACCATCCGCAGTGGGCTGAGGCTCTAACCTTCAATCCTCGACGTATCCACCCGGTATACCCATACCCTTATAATCCAGCCGAGGCGCAGCAACAAGCAGCTTCACGATAGAGCTGACCACCCTTCCCAGCCATGAACCACCACGAGGGTCGATTTCTCCGGAAGCAACCTCCTCAAGGGTCTCTGTAACGCTCACTTCCATGGGCGTCTCGTACAAGTCATCGAAAGGCGCATTGTTGAACAATCTATCGTCTTCCGCGCTGGGCCGTACACCCAGATCCAGGTCAAGGTCGTCTGCAACAGAATCGACCAGAGCAATGAGATCGTCCATGGTTCTGATCCTGTCGCACAAATCGGACCTGGAGTCATTGATGCTCAGGGGAAGCTGCATAGGTGCTCCACTGTTCAATCTTTGCGCCGGCCTGGGGGGAACATACACCGGCTGTGTGAGCTCATAGTGTCGTTGGTGGACAGGTTCGTAAGGCAGACGGATCATCTGAGCTGTACATGAGGGCCGAGATAGAGTGTGAAAAGCATTGGTACGTGTCGTACTTGACGGGTCAGACCGCTCAGCCCATTCTTGAAAAGGAGTAACAACAGGTTGGTCGGGCGTCATGTTGTTGATCACAGCTTGCAGTGTCCTAGTGTGCTCATCCCGTATGGCGTCAAGCATATGACCAAGATCCTTCGCAAATGCATTGTTACATTTGTCTGAAGTCGAATGCTCAGGTTGGTATTTGTGGCATATATGCCTCTTCTGTTCTGCACTGTCGCTTATTGCACATGCGCATGGGCTTGCAAATGGCAGGTTGTTCGCCCTCCTTGCATTCGACCGTTGCTGCTTCCGTGGTTCCAGAATAGGCGAAGCCCTGGACATACAGTGACGACAAAGTTCTCTGGACGCAGTGTCCGCAGGCATGCTCCCAGCCACATACGAGAAGTGTCCACAAGCTCGCTTGATCCATTTGCCAGAGTTTTGCAGAGGGTTATGTGTTCGGTGCGTATTGCCTGGGTTGATGCGTGCACCAAGAAAGCCAAAGTCGCGGGTTTGACGTCTTCCAAATGCTTCGCGCGAGTCGATATGGTCTGGCACTTCAACGTCGGCATCATCTATGTCTAGGAATCCACCATTATTCGGAGCGGTCTCAGGGGAATTGCTTTGGACCGGTGTTGAAGGTGTAGACCTTGAGCCATCGAGGCTCTAGCTCTTGGACTCGACCTCCGAAACTCTTTGGGAGACTTGGCCTGATCTGTTGAACTCACCAGGCTCCTAGGCTTGGTTGTTGTTCGTTCTCGGAGACTCAAGTAGTCCTGGCTTCGAACTCAAGCAGACTTGGAATTCTTCGTCCTTGGCGTTGGATCGGGGGTCTCCATCGATAGCTTCTCGAACAGTGAGATCAGGTCGCGCACGCCCAGCTTGACTCTGGAAGGGTAGTGTTGCCTCGCTTGCGCCTTCATCACTCTCAGCTGTTGTGACCGTGTCATACGTGAAACCACGCCTCACTGTTTCATGTGCTTCATCAGGCCTCGAGCTATCTATTTGTTGCTGGTAGCTCGGCGGCTTTTCGTCTTGCCAGTTGGCTTCAAAATCATCTGTAGGCTTTCGGCTTCCAGGCATTGGTTCAGGTAGACCAAACAAGGGACTGTCACGACGTGTGGTGGCTTCATGGGTGATCGCACGAGAAGGAAATGCATTAGCTTGGAGTAGATCAAAAGGGTCGACGACACGAGACTGTGTGAGATCAGACGATAGGTGCGAGGGCGGCGGTGCCACAGGATACTCTGGTTCCAGGTTCGGCTGTTCATCAAGAAGTATGTCCGAGCGAGAGACGTGCTTAGGCTGGCCAATTCTAGCTTGGGGTTGATGAAAAGGCGGTGATGGAAGCTGGTTTCCCACCGTCAACTTCTTAGCCGTCATACTCGTGTTTGCCGTTGCAGCTCCTCGAGGTGGGAATACAGGACCCGATTGAACCTGCGATACTTTGGCTTCAAAGAAATCCTTCGCAGCTTTGACGGAGGCCGGCTTTATCGGTGATTGACGAGGTTGGGGTGTTGGTAGAGGACCTGGCTCCGTGAACTCCGCCTTCGGCTCAGCCTTGGACTCAGGGCGAGTTTTGAATCGAAAAGAGCCTGACGTTCGGGGACGACTCTCGGACGTTGCGCCAACCTGAGAGGGCGCTCCTCCAAGCGCCTTTGGAGTCCGGTAAGAATGATCGACACTGTCCAGGATCTGGCCGTAAGGATTCTTGCCCTCAAGATACGCAGGCGACTTGCGTCCCGGGGATGCAGGTGAATTATTAGCTGGCTGCTGTGATACACTTAGACAAGGCTGGGCCGACATTTCACGCCGGGCTGAACTGGACTCGGCCTGCGCTCGGACATCGTTCCGACCTTGCCTCGTGCGCTGCCCAGGCTCGCGGGCACCCGGACCTGTAGAGTGGGATATAGAACTTGATATAGGTTGACCATAGCCTCGGCGCATCAGGTTGTGCTGGATAAAAACGTTCCAGAATGTCTAGATTGTTGAGAGGACGAGAAGCAGGAATGGAGGGTTGCTACTAAGCTTGTAGGTATGAGAGACGTTGCTTAGAAATACAGTGCGAGAAAGAACGACGGAGAGAGACAGAGAGAAGCGTGACAGAGCTAGTTTCGAGTGGAGGCCCATGAAATCTGGAATGTAGACAAGGAAAAAGGAGGAAGCAGTTGCAGGGACGGTTGCTGGCTCATGGTGCACCTTCTATCATTTCCTAACGGAAAGCACGCCGCGTGCTCTGCGCCTGGGGTGAACCGGAACTCTGGCGGTCCTCACTGGCATGAAGAATACAGACCAGTTGGCTTGATATTATACATACCACATCGTCACGCTCCTAAACGCTTATTTACACATTTACTTAAGAGCGGCCTGCAGGCTCTCGAGAACCTCAAGCTCGATCTTAGCCTCAGCAATGTCCTGCTCGCTTCCGCTGCCGTTGGCAATCTTCTGGGCCTCGGCGATCTGGTTCTTGACAGCCTATTCTCCGTCAGTCTGCGTGCTTCGAAGGGTGTTGCTGTAAAACATACGTCGGCGCTGAAATCCTCAATCGGGTATCCTTCGACGGCGTTGATGCTGAGCTTGGAGTCGGGCTGGACAACGGCGAATCCACCAGACAGGAAGAACTGCTTGTTGCTGCCGGACTCCTCGATGATCTCAACCAGACCAGGCTTCAGCTGCTCGATGGAAGGAACGTGGTTGGCGAGGACACCCATATCACCGGTCTCTGCGGCAAGGTTGACCTGGACGCTGCACAATCCGTCATGTCAGTAATCGCTCGATCGCATTGTGGGTTCGGTCGGGTTGGCGAAGGACATACACATCCTGGGACTTGAAGATAGTCTGCGCAGCGATTTGTCAGCATTTCATCCGTAAATCAAGATATTTCCAGTAGCATCTTCAAGATGCGGCGGGCGCAGCCGGAGCGTACCTGGTGAGGCAGAGCTAGGGAGAGCTTGATCTTGTCCGAGGCGACCTCAGCGTATCCACGGCGCTGGACGGGGCGGGCAATGGCGGCAGGGCGCGCGCGGATGGCGGCGCGGGCGAAACGGAAGGCGCTCATGATGGATGGAGGGGTGGTGAGGATGCAATTGCTGGTGGGCCGGGAGCTTGAGTGTCGTTGAATCTGCGAGCCAGCCCGAGTTCTGCGTTGCCGAAGTTGTTCCGCGCTAGCGCCTTAGCCGCATACTATGCTTCATGCTTCATACTGATGGGGGATGGGAGTTTGTTGGTATCATCTCACTAGAAGATTACTGAATTCAACATAAAATACATCTGTACCAGTACCATGGTTAGTGAGTATGTGTTAGTTCCGCTAGCGCCTTTCAACTCTCAGTTGTGCTTCAATATAATACAATCGTACACACAGTCTCTCGGTCACAACGTGTAGACAGCACCAGTAACTTGGACTGCGCAGTCCAAGACATCAAAGGTATTCTTTTGTATTCGTGCAGGGGTATCATAAATCCAGAACGCCTACCACTTGGTTTTTGCGCCTTCTTTGACGTCTCAAACCGCCCACGCAGCCAGCGACCTTCTCTCCTACTCAGTAGTCATCGAACTGCTGAGGCGCAGCCATGCTCATCCTTAGCTGCCTCTCCCTCTGCTTAGCCTGCAACTCGAGTGTTTCTACCGCATAACTCAATCGGTCTTTCCTCGCTTTCAGCTGTTTGTATCTCAACTCTTGCTGCGCATTGACTGCTCTAGCAGTGCTTCCAGCTGCTCGACTTGCCGGTCGCGAGGCCGACCCTCCTGTGCTGTCGCGCCCAAGTCGACCGTCGTTCAGATCGCATTTTGCAACGAGAGATTGCTCGCGGCGCTCTAGCTTATCCAGATAGTTTTCGACGCGTTTCAGCAGATTGTCGACTTCAGGGCGGATTTCCGAAAGCAATGCGCCTTGCGCGGTCTGGAGGTCGGTTTCGGAGATGAGTTCAAAATGCTTGTTGCAATCAGTACACTTTGTTACACGTCTATCGGAGCCTAAAGATTGTCCGCACCCGTGTTGTTTGCAGCACTTTGGACAGCCGTGGCATGTCGCTAACGCCGTCGTCGAGGATGTTGATAGTCGAATCGAGGTTCTGCATGCTGGCACGCAACGATGCGACACAACCTCCCAAAGCTGTCGCCATGTTTTCAAAGAACTATAGGCTCGTTTTGAAGTCCCTCCCGATCTGGCCCACGCGTAGTGTTGTAGTTGTGGGGTATGCGGAGGGGTTGTAAACAATGTCGGTCATACCTTCTGCCGACTTCATTCGTGCCAAGCATCGAGAACTTCCGCTAGGAGCTCGACGACCCATCAACTCCCATCTCCCACGGCACCCGCATACCCACCCATTGCCTCTCCATCAAACGCCAACATGCCTCTCCTCGGTCGCAAGTTCCCCGCGCAAATCGGTACGTCAGATCGCGCTGCTCGTAGAAGCGAAATCGAAGGAATTCCACAGCTAACAGACGCCCAACTGCAGCCAAGCCCATGTGGCCCTTCTACGTCTCCGGTACGTCGCGAGCATCCATCACGAATTACAGAAGAGGAGGAAATCGAGAATAGGATATTTGCAGTCATACGGATGCAATTGGACGGCGGGAAGTGCTGGTAGAACAAGGTTAACAAGTGATCGCAGGCCTTGTCATCCTTTACGGAGTCAACTCTGCTGCCAACGCCATGGCCCAGGGTTAGTTACTGAAGACGCGAAATCCCAAGAAGCCGAGCTGACGATTGCTAGCTGATGAGTACAAGAACGACCCCCGCAACCCGGCCTTCAAGAACCAGTCCGCCAACCACTAGATTCGATAACGCACGATGATGGAGGTCATGATACCATAAGAGGCAATGTACAATAGCCGTGTATGCGGAAGCTGCCGGGGACGCCTCGCTTCGAGGTGGCTGTATAGACTTTGGCAATGCAAGCTTGATACGATCGAACCTCTCCACACGCCTTGTCACAATTGAGCCGACCATGTCGAACGTCAGATATTAGCTTGTCCAGAACATACCATACAAAGCAAAGCTGATCGGCAACAAAGGGTGTGCAACCAATCATATCCCAGGACATTTCATCAAGAGAAAGATACACGGGCTACTGCTGATTGGTAGGCTCATAAGCAATGCTAATCACTGCTATGAAAATGCACTGGCTCTGTTGGGCAATTTGAGTGTGGACGGTGGCATGAAGACCCGTTCGCAAGACCATGACTTGTATTGCAAACCAGAGACAACCTAGGATCAGATACAAAGATGTGCCTTGACGTTTTATTCTACTCACGCACAGGCGAAGATGATCGAGTTCTACCAAGCAGGCACTTCAAGGCTGTTTATTGTGCCAGGCGTACGCTTTATAGGAACCCGTCCGGCCCTTCAACAGCTGCAGACTTTCGACGTCATGTGATTGCGATTAGTATATGGGTACTTAGGTACGCTCGAAGTGCAAGATGGTCAAGAAGACCAAGACAGTGAAGTGAAAGACAAACTAGGCAATGAGCTGGTAGCGATTAAGATGTACTATTGATAGCCAAATCTGGAGTATGCAAGTCGGAGTGTTATTCCAGTGAAGGGCGTGACAGCTGTCACCCACATCCATCATCACAAGCCACCGACATCAGCTTTAGGACCCTGAAACTACGGGAGTGCGGGAGGGCTGGAGCAGAGGAACAAACAAGCATCGATTTAGTCATCCTGACTTCTGTCTGCAAAACTTTCAAGAAACGATGACTTGGTGGCTGGGCATCATCAGCTCAACCGCCGATGTTACATTCGAGATGCTCAAGCTCGAAGCCGGAGATGCTGTGGCAAGCCGATCTTAGCCTGTGAGATCGATCTGTCAGAAGGATTGCTGTCAGATCGTGCAAGATTGGCGTCTCTCGTCCGCCAGAAAGGGCACGCAGAACAGCTGACTGCATTGGGCAGCACATGTACATATGCACATATATTGCGATCAGGTGTGGAGAAGGCATAAAGGGGCAGTGTCTGGTGGAACTGCAGGGCCTCGGCATGAAGCGGCCAGCAGGTTGCGGCATCTGAAACGCATTGAGGCAGTCCGGCAGAGTCCCAGACTGGCGTGAAGGAGCAAGCGCAGGCCGCGGCTGGGTAGCAATTCTCGCGACATGGGCGCGATGCTCGCCGTGCGGAAAGCAGTAGCGTCGAAGGTGCCAAGGTCGTCGGTGTAGGTGTGGCTGCTCGCAGTGCCCTTCTGCCTCTAGCCGTCTCCTCCCACTCCCAATTACCATTCTCGCACAACCACTGCCGTGCTTTCTATTTGGGGCTTCTTGCTGTTTCGTAGCGTGCAGCCGCCTCCTTCACTCCTCCCAGGAGCAAGCAGCTTTGTGTTTGCGCGTTTTCACTGCAACTGTTGTGCCGTAAGCCGTTGGTGCCCATTCACGCCCTGTAAGTCGTCCGTCCAGCCCAGCGACTGCGAGTTCGCCAGCAAGGACCCGCCGTGCCAGCGACTTGCCTCCACGCTCGTGCCTATTTATCCCCCACAACTGCAGGTTTGCACCTGACACCTGTACCCTCTCGCGTCCCTACAGTCTCTCACTCTCGTTCGCGCTACCTCCCTTGTCGGCGGACTCGCTTGCCCGCACCGCTTACTCACCGCCTAGTTGGCAAAAGCCTCATACTGACCGGTCCACCCACCACAGGCTGAACCTCACCTCCGTCTCCACCACCACCACCTCAACACCACCCAACCTCCTCTGCGTCTTGCCCGACGCCCCATTATAACCACCACACCATCTGCAGGCCAGCCTCCTTAAGGTTGACCCCCCAGCAGCCATGACGACAATGGTACGGCGGCCCCGCAACCTGCCCGGACATGCAGCCTTCCACTGCAGCATCCACAACAACAATAACAACAACACCCGCTGACATTACTAGGATCTCCGCGTCGGCAACAAGTACAGAATCGGCCGCAAGATCGGTAGCGGTTCCTTCGGTGACATCTACCTCGGTGCGTGCAGCCCTTCAACGCGTCGCTCACCCAAGCTAACCTGCCGCAGGCACAAACATCATCTCGGGCGAGGAGATTGCTATTAAGCTCGAGAGTGTCAAGGCCAAGCACCCTCAGCTTGAGTATGAGGCTCGCGTCTACAAGTCGCTTGCCGGCGGTGTCGGTATTCCCTTCGTGCGCTGGTTCGGCACCGAGTGCGACTACAACGCCATGGTCCTCGACCTGCTCGGCCCCTCCCTCGAGGATCTCTTCAACTTCTGCAACCGCAAGTTCTCGCTGAAGACCGTCCTGCTGCTCGCTGATCAGCTCATCTCCCGCATCGAGTACATCCACGCCAAGTCCTTCATCCACCGTGACATCAAGCCTGACAACTTCCTCATGGGCATCGGCAAGCGTGGCAACCAGGTCAACGTGATTGATTTCGGTCTGGCCAAGAAGTACCGTGATCCCAAGACTCACTTCCACATTCCGTACAGAGAGAACAAGAACCTGACTGGTACCGCTCGTTACGCTTCCATCAACACTCACTTGGGTGTCGGTACGTTCATGATAACCTCTGTGCTCGCAATTGTGTGCTAACTATGAACAGAGCAGTCCCGTCGTGACGACATGGAGTCCCTCGGCTACGTTATGCTCTACTTCTGCCGTGGATCTCTCCCCTGGCAGGGCCTCAAGGCTGCTACCAAGAAGCAGAAGTACGACCGCATCATGGAGAAGAAGATGACCACTCCCACTGAGGTCCTCTGCCGTGGCTTCCCTAACGAGTTCGCCATCTACCTGAACTACACCCGCTCCCTCCGCTTCGACGACAAGCCTGACTACTCCTACCTCCGCAAGATCTTCCGCGACCTCTTCGTCCGCGAGGGTTTCCAGTACGACTACGTCTTCGACTGGACCGTGTACAAGTACCAGAAGAACGCCCAGGCCATCGCTCAGGCTGCTGGCCAGGGCCAGGGTGAGGAAGATGACAAGAACGGCCGCGGACGCCACGTCACTACCACTGCCGCTGCCAACGCTGGCACTGCCGCCGGCGCCAAGCGTGGACCGGTCAACGCACGCCAGGAGGGCACCGGAATGTGAGTTCGATATATCTGATCCTTGTAAGGACCCCTTCCTCTGCGTTTGGTGTTCGATAACGCTTTTGCGCGGAGGACGCCACAGTCAGAATTTACTAACCTCTGATTCTCTGTTCAGGCAGCTTCGTTCAGCCAACAAGCCTCGCGGGGACCAGTATGCATCTGGTGGCTACTGATTCTTGATGTGGCTTTCGATTCGTCATCTCAACTCTTTTGTAAACCGGCTCATTCGAATCGGCTTTACACCAATGAATGGGAAACGCGGCAGTGCTGTCCTGGCAACATTTTGGACGGCATTCGCACCCACTCGATCAGTTCAAGGGATCTATTCGTCGGAGACCTAATCAGGACCTTGCAAGCTTTTTCCCATGTCTTGCTTCCACTACGGCCTCGGGTTTCTGGCGATTGTCTTGGTATCTGGAAGCTTATCCCAAGCGGTATTTCAACTCTCCTAGTGTTGCGGCTGGCGACTATCACTACACAGTATTTTTGATCTTCGTCAGCGCTGCACCTAATACTTTGGACGCTGAGCACTGCTACACCGGACATTTCCCTGGATCATGACTGGTTCCATGGCTCTACCTTGCACTGCATTAATTCTGCCCTTTCCTTGTCTTTCTTGCGCGGTTTCCTACAGCATTTCTTTCGTGCGTTCTCCTGCTTCGGATATGGTCTGCCAGCTTGTGGGGAGGTTGAGCTGATAAGGGGACGAGTATACATAAATTGCAAACATGGCTGGAGCGGTGGCTCAGCTTGGGGTCGGGTGGCAGATCAGTGAAGGCATTATGGTTAGTAGCTAGAGAGCCGGAAGGACTTTTTTCAAGGGGCCGCTTCCGGGGGTGTATGGAAGAGTCTAGCCTGCTGCTGTGCGTCTGAGTCTGGTGTGGAGTTGGAGACGGGCGGTTCACTTTACAAATACAGTTTCCTTTGTTCCATTTGAGTAGTCGTGCCATGGTCGCGTGATATCTTACAGGTATGCTTCTACAGCGGATCGTACAGTGCACTGTACACATGTCGGACGCCACTCGATGCCTTCTATTATACATGCCACTCTACAGCATTGCACCGTCGAACTTTTTCCATCACTCATCGAACAAATCGACACTCTTCTTCCTCCCCTTCCTCCCGCCACTCCCCCTAATCTTCCTATCCTTACTATACCTCCCATCCCTATCGCCATACCTCTTGCCCCCAGCGGTGACGCGATCCGCGCCGGTATCGACGGTCCTGCCGTTCTCCTCGGCAATGCCGACCTCGATGGTGACTTTCTTGGGGCGGCGGAGCTTGCGGCCCTTGCGATCAAACTCGTCGGCGGGCCTGCCCAGGCGCACGGAGCGGGGGATGCGGGTCTTTGCGCCGAGGGCCCACAGGTCGCCCCAGCGGGACTTCTTCGCGTCGCGGAAGGCCTGGCGGCTGAAGCTGCGGGGCACGGTCCAGCGCTCGAGGTGGCCGGCGGGCGTGCACACGTCGAGGATGATGTGGCCGCGGCGCTTGAGGGCGGGCAGGATCAGCCGGGGTAGGGAGAGAGGGTTGACGTGGGCGGGCGTGACGAGCCGCGGGTGAGCCGCGTCTTCTGGGTTGTCGAGCCACTCGTGGCCCGCGAAGGCCGCGTCGGCGCTGGGTTGGCCCTGCTGCACGCCGGTGCCGATGGGGTCGTGCTGCGGGAGGCGCTGGTCGCGGCCGCGCTGAACGGCGAGGTAGCTGAACTGCACGTCCTCGTGGTTCTTGTCCTTGGCGGCGAGGATGCGTTGGAGGTAGGGGGGCCGGATGTAGCGCTGCGTGAAGAAGCAGAAGTCCTTGCGGCCGGGGGATTTGCCGGGGACGCTGTACATGGGGCAGGAGGAGTGGTTGGTGCAGGGCGCGATGATCATGCCGATTTCCTTGGTCTTGAAGCGCGTGTCTGTCTCGGGCTGCGAGACTTGCTCCTCCAGCGGGGTCTCGGTAGCGGTGCTGTCTGGCGAGGAGATGTAGCGGTCCAGGAGCATTTGGCGGGCTCCGGCGATTACTTCGAAGCCTCGTGGGAGACCTTTTTCGATGAGAATGAGCACGCCGCCCTTGGGGTTGAGGAGCGACCAGTACTTTGAGACCTGGTCTTTGCGTAGGTAGTCTTGCTTGAGAGGCCAGAGGGTGTGAGGGGCAATGATGATGTCGTAGGTTTTGCGAGGCTGAGCGGTGTTGGACTCGTCCGCTGAGGTGACATGCTCGGGAAGACGGGGGATGAAAGTTGTGTTCTCGAGCAGGCGGCTCGCGCGGTGACGAAGGGTATCAGAGCTGGTGAGGACTGTAGCCTTGCCCTTTGGAGCGGAATCTGGGGCTGAAGTCTCAGGCTGCGCATCTTGTATAGTCTGGTCCTGTGGGATAGGTTCTTCGGAGGTTATCTGCTGGCTGTCCCATTCGGCTTTCAGAATCTCTTGCCACGCGAGCACGCCAACGCCACCCGAACCAGCGTCAAGGATGGTGCCACCCTTCTTGGCCAACATGTGCTCCATCCAGGGAGTGCCCAGACGGCGCCGAACCTCGACCAAGGTGCTCATGACGCTGGCGTAGGTGCCGGGCTGTACAGCAGCCATGTATGCATCCGCCTCGATATTGCCCATCTCGGCTTGAGAAGGATCAAGGGCAATAGGCTTCTGCTCCTTGCCGAGCCTCGCTGGCGGTGTGCTCGCAGAGTACGGTAGCCCTCGCCCACCGAAAATGCGATTCGCTGTCTCGGTGAGATGCTTGTGGTTTGCGCGCGTGAGAAGTTGGGCGGTCGGGTCGACGAGCGTGTCCTTGGGTAGGAAGACAGTCGAGGGCGACGGCTTGAAGCGGCCAGCGATGGTCAATGGATGTGCGCGCATGAAAGATTCGTCTTCCACGTCTTCTTCGTCCTCCCACTCTTCAGCCTCCTCGTGCTGGAGGCGACTCTGTTCGTACACGTTGTCGTGGTAGGTTGCAGCCTTCTGCTCCCTATACTCTTCCCACTCTTCCGGCGTCATTGACTGCTCACTCTCCTCGACCAAATCTGCCTCCTCTGCTATGTCGTCCAGGTCAAGTTCCTCGAGCTCGCCATCTTCGCCTCTTCGCAAGAGCACTGTCGAGCCGTCCGGTTGCTCCTCAGCTATGATCTCCTCCTGCTCCTGCTCCTGCTCGGGTCCCAAGAGCTCCTCGGCGGTATCCACGAAGATAGGCGGCCCATATAGACGCTCGTACAGGGCGTATTCCTCCACGCTCAGGTGGTCCCGTGGCAAGAAGTCTCGAAACTGCTGCCTTGCTTTCCGTACATTGACTTCCATGTTCAATTTATGTACCGCTGGGTCGAGAGGAGCGCTTTCCAAGTCGGCAGCTACATCTGGGTCCTGCTGCTGTCTTCGCACCAATGTGGTCGAAAGCGATCGTTGCTGTGTGAATAGAGGCGCCTGCGCCTGCGCCGGCGCCGGTCGCAACGCAAGGGTCGACTGTGGCAATCGCGCATTACGGGCTCGTGTGATAGCGATGTTGAGACGACATGATGCGCAAACGGACTGTAGGCCCCTCGCTTTGAGCATTTTGTCCAAAAAGATTGGGTGTGTCGAGTGCCTTTAGCCTCACTCGCGGAAGAGAGAAAGTTCGCCGCAACAACCAAGGATCCTACACTAGACGCGCACACAGCCAATCACGATGGAGGCATCACAAAGGACGCGTCCAAGTCTCAAGAGATGAACGTCCTTGTGATCAACATTCCACGAGCTCAATGTTTATCGTCGCTCACAAAAATGATCACCCAGTCCAGAGCTGGTTCTCGTCTATCAATCTAGCTTTCACCTCGACGCCGCGGCCTTCTCTTTGTCATCTCGTACGCTTCCGACCTGGGCGGTTAATGCACTCGAGAGAGGCCGTAGACGGCGCAGCTGTGGGGTATTCAAGTGCTGACCGCCCCATGTACCGTCCAGTGCATATACTAAACCCACTTGGTCTACAGCTCTCTTGCGCCAGCGTTCGCTGATCGTTGCTGACGGTCGGCACCGGTGACTGCTTTCCGAAGTTATCCACCCCACCATATGGTTATCGTCTCAAAGCTGCCCGTCCTTTCGTTGTTCTTCTCAACGCATAGAAAAAAAAACCTACTATACTTTCCACCTCTGGCAGTTCAATCAAAGGAGCCCACTAGATTATCTAGCACGTTGCAATTTCAAGCTAGATCGATAGCAGCTATAAGTTGGATATTGGCGTTCCGCCTTACTCCATACTACCATCCAGGTCTCATTCCTGCCTTTTACAACCATACCTTCTGAAGATGGGGTCAATTACCGAGAGCTTCGACTACACATTGTTGAAAGAGCTATTGAAAGATACGAAGGCTGACGTTCTGCTTCCTGATGACGGGCAGAAGTACGAAGACATCATTCAGAGGTGGAGTGAGAGCTGCGTGAAGAGAGCTGTACGTTCAAAGTCTCGCTTTTCGAAACTTGATCAGAGCGCCCTCTAAGCTTCCATATTTTACTGTACAAGTACATTCGAATATTTCAAACTAACAAAGTTAGTCCGCAGTCATAGCAGTTCGATCTACCTCCGACGTCTCAGCAACTCTCGAACAGATCCGCAAGCACAAACTTTCGTTCACTGTCCGAGGAGGCGGTCACTCGACTTCTGGGTCAGCGTCAATCGAACATGGCCTAGTTATCGACCTCTCCAAGATGCGTGGTGTCACCGTCGACCCCGAAGCCCGAACCATCACCGCAGAGGGCGGTACCATCTGGGAAGACGTTGACTCTGGGGCTGCAAAACACGGCCTTGCTACAGTTGGCGGCACCGTCAATCACACCGGTGTAGGTGGTCTCACTCTCGGTGGAGGCTACGGCTACCTGACCGGCAAATACGGACTGACCATCGATAACCTTCTGTCCGTCGAAGTGGTGCTGGCCTCAGGCGAGGTCGTCACAGCCTCCAAAGACGGCAACGCCGACCTCTTCTGGGCCATCCGCGGCGCCGGCCAGAACTTTGGCGTCGTCACCAAATTCACCTTCCAGGGCTATCCTCAGGAGAACCCCGTCTTCGCAGGCCCGCTCGTGTTCCCGCCCACAGCGCTCCCGCGGATTGTCGACTTCATGAACAAATTCCACGCCACCAACGACGGCAACCAAGCTCTTCTCGTCGGCTTCAGCAGCCCGCCGCCGCAAAACGCCCCGGTCATTCTGACACAGCTGTTCCACAACGGCACTGAGGAGGAAGGCCGAGCCATATTCGCCGACCTCTTCGCGTTGAGTCCTCTGGCCAACATGAGCGGCATGGTGCCCTACCCCGTGCTCAACAGCCTGCTGAACGTATCAGCCGGCTTCGACGGGCGCAAGCTCTTCGGCGGCGGAGCGTTCAAGCTCCCGCTCGAGCCCGCGTTCGTCGAGGGCGTGTACCGCGAGTTCCAGGCCTTCGTGGAGAGCAAGGAGAACTTTGCCGTCGCGCAGAGCTTGATGCTGTGGGAGGTGGTGCCGTACAAGAAGGTCATGGAGGTCAAGAACGAGGAGACGAGTTTCGCCAACCGCGGCGATTACTACAACGTCGCCACCATGTTCAAGTGGTATGTCTCTCCCCCCCAACCCTACCAACCAGCTACAGTGACTTAGTGCTAACTAAAAGTGTGCCTGTGCAGGTTCGACCCCAGTCTTGACACGGAGATGCGCACCTTCTCGCGCTCGCTGCTGAAGAAGGCGTCCGAGACGACAGCGAACAGGTCCAAGGACGGGGGCGTGGGCCAGTACGGCAACTACGCCAGCGAAGACGTTGCGGCCAACGACATCTTCGGCGACAACGTGCGGCGCCTGGAGGACCTGAAGCAGAAGTACGACCCGGAGAATCTGTTCAGCCACGGCACCAAGCTCACGCCGCGGCCGTTGGTGGTCGTGAATTAGATATGGTAGCATATTCTCCTTTTCTTTTTGTGAACATTGGCAGAAAGACTCGCAGACTCTTAATGCTTGAGCTTCGACCCTTGGTATATCCGCAAGGCCAGAGCCCTCAAAAAAAAAAACCCTCCCTGCAATCTTTCCTCCCAGCAAGTCTCCCATGCATTCCAATCCCACCTCCAAGCACCCATATCCCCCCGGCTCCTCCTCCGTCTCCCCCCCCTCAAACCTCCTTCATCAACTCCTCCAACTCCTCATCGCTATCCCACCCGCCGCCCCCGCGCCTATTAACCACGATCTTCTGCTCCTCCTTCTCGCTCTGCTCCGCCACCGCGCCCAGGATGTCCTTGAGCTGGTCCTCGCTGACCTTCTGCCTGATCTGGCCCGTCCGCGCCAGCATGATCAGCCTGTTCTCAATGTCCGCGGCGCGCGACTCCTTCACCAGCCGGATGCGGCCCAGTCGGTCCGCGGCTTCGGGCGTCAGGATCTGCGCGAGCATGTGGGCGCGTTGGTCGGCTAAGGAGGAAAGGTTGCTGCGTTAGCGGAGGCCCTCGATTGGGGGGGTTTTTTGGGGGGAGGGAGGGAGGGGGAGGGGGGGTTTACATTCTTGCTGTCTGTGGCGCGCGTGTGTTAGTTACTGAGCGAGGAGGAGGAGAGGGAGGAGGTTACCGGCGCTGCTCCTGCTGCTCGCCGTCGCCGCCTGCGCTGCCGCGGCTGCCGCCCTGCTGCTGGAGCTGCTGCAGGCGCGCTTGTCTAATTTGCTCGAGATCGGCGTCGGACATGGTGTGGGGGGGTTTTGTGTCTGTGTTTGTTCGTTGCGGGCTGTCGCGTGGTTTGCTGCGCGGAAAAGTGGTGGGATGCGGGGAAGGGAGAGAGAGCTCGGGGGTCCGCACGTTGGTGGGGCGCATACATACCTACTACGTATGGGCTTTGATGTCACAAGCACAGTATAGGGAAAGAGATTTATAGGGAAAGAGAGTTGATGGTATGTAAGGATAGCACACGAGTATTTAAAGCAAGATAATGGTATGTTTATTTGGCTTGTATAATGGTTATGCCTTTGACGATTGATATCAAGAGAAATTATGTTGTGAGTTATTCTCGACCTTTTCAACAGTCGCAACGAACTAATGGTATACAAACTAAACTCGAAAGACTTGCCCAATAGGCCTCATACTTCTCAGAGTTACCCTCTATCATCAGGCCTGGGCTCGACATTCGACTGAGTCAAGTTAGCAACGGCAATCCAGACATCAGGGTTGTACACGTACCTGATTCCCGTTGTAGAACTGCTGATTTCGCGGCTCTCGCGCTCGCTGGTCAGCAAGCGTCCTTACTCTGATGTTGCCTTGCTCGTCTCTCTCCGACCGCGACTGTTGCTCGCTGCCACTGCCACTGCCGCTGCCTACCGCCTGCCCTTGGTTCGGCGGCGGTGCAGCAGCGCCAGTACCCAGGAAAGACCCCAGAATCCCTCCAGCGTACCCAACAGTCGACGACAGCAGCCCGAATGCACCACTGACAAGCCCTGTTCTGGTTCCTGCCAGCAGGTTCGATCCACTTCCTGAGTATGCGTCTGTGTAGCCTTTAACGGGGACTAGGACTAGTGTCGCGCTCGGCGCCAGATCGATGTCGCCAAGCGTTTGGTTCTCATCCCCGGCGGAAAGCTCGCGACTTGGCTGGGGCGCAAGGATATGTCTGAAGAAGTAGGGGGGCAATGCTTGGTTCTGGACATTCGGGTCGTTTGCGTCGAGTTTAGAGAACTCCTCGTCTATCCACTTACGCACCTCCTTCTCGAGAGTAGCTGTGCGTGGGAAGATGGAGCGAATCGTGCGGCCGTCGAAGAGGCGAACGTTGAGGTTCACATTCGGTGCTTGCGAACCTCTTGTTGAGGGATTCGATCGGGTCTGCGCTTGTGCTTGTGCTTGAGCACCTGCAGTCCGCTCCTGTTCGCGCTCGGCTTTGCGCGCTTCTGCCCGTGCCTTCCGTTCGGCTTTGTCCTGCTCTATACGTGCCTTGATACGTGCCAGCTCCTCTGCATCTTCCCTCTTCTTCTTCTGAAGCGCGGCGCGAGCGGCTTGTTGTGCGGAAGTTGTTGCAGCAGGCGATGCCGCAATGCCGGCTTGTGGAGCAGCATCGGCTCGTTGCTTGCCTTTGGCGTTGGAAGGTGTAGGGGGGGCACGAGCAGGTGCAGGTGCAGGCGCAGGTGCGGATACCGGCGCTTGCACTTGAGGCGGTGATACTGCAGCTCTCGCAGGGGGCGATGGAGCTGCTGTGGGTGGTTCTCCATACAGGTCATCTTCTGCGTCCACTGTGCTTGCTTGCACCGGTGCTGAACCAGGGATGGCTGGCGCGCCCAAGACTTTCCGTACAGAGTTCACAAACTCTTCCTGCCCAACTTCGCTTCCGACCTGTAATTGCAGCTTTCCCTTATCGATTACGATCAGCGTTGGTGCGCTCCCGAGTTTACAGAATGCGGCGAGGAACCCGGCCTCGGTCGACCCGCTCTCTAGGCGCAGGAGGATAGCTTTCTGTTCGAGAAGACTTGACAGCTATGAATGTTAGGATTTGATGTCAGAAGCGGCGCTTGGTCTTGCGATTGCGCTCGCAGACTTACCCAGCCGCTCTGCAGCCATTCATCCTCCCAGAGCTTGCTTGTTGCGCCATCATCTAGGCAGCCAGTTAGTGTTGTGATTGTATGTGTTAGTTGCACATGTACCTCTTATGAAACATGCTACGAGCTTCTGTTGCTGGATCGCCTGGCCGATGCCACTCTGGAGAGTCCCTTCGTAAAACATGGTTGCTCGTCACGGTAGAGGTTGTCTATACGTTGCGGGGAGATAGCCGGAGTTTGGAACGCAGGGATGATGGGTCCAGCTAGTGATGGAAGGACCCACTCCAATGGCATCCTTGAAGCGACATGTGACAATGGCTTCGGATATGAACCTTTCCAATTCGAGCCCCGTGCAATCCTTAATTGAGTTTACAGTGTGTACGAGCATGAATCGCACGAGAAAGCATAGATTAAGGCTGTCGAGGCATGATACTAGCTTCAAAACGGTTCTTCCATGCTAATAGTCATTTCACCTTTTCACGTAAACGCTTTCCAACAAGTCTATGCGACACTGCCGACAACCAGCGCTGCAACACCCTCTTCCTCACTCCTAGCATCGATCTTCATTGTGACACCTGTTCTCGCGCTGAACGCCATCCTGATCGTCGCGGCAACCTTGCCACCGGTTATTGTCTTTCCGTACAACTTGAGGGTATGTGTTGTGTTTGATAGTGCCACGTCTGTGCCCTCGAGCGGTTGCAAGCTCAGAGTCTTTGTGAGCTGTTCTGTAGCATCTGGTCGGTTGTTAGTATTGAACTGTTCGTAGCGAGCAGGGACACCTTACCTGAAATGCTCTTCATCTCACTCAATTGCAGTGTTTCTGTTGCCGAGTCGCCACTCGCCTGCTCCCAGACATTGTCGAAGCTGCCGGCGTATGCCGGGACAACATAGTCAGCGCCGTTGAGATCCAAATCCTCAACCTGGTATTCGTCAGGGTACCCGTCGCCTTCCTCAGGCTCGTTCGTGTCGGGATCAATTTCCTTGCTTGTGAACTTGAGGATGTTGGTGAAGGTAGTAGCAATGAATTGCGACTCGGTCTCGAGGCGCTTGAATGAAACGTAGACAGTACCAGGCTCATTGGTGGCGAGCTTTGGTGCTGGAATGATGAACTCTTCTTCTAATTGAACATCGCCGTCGTCCTCTGGTGCGACTACCATCTCGACATCGAGGAGCACCGTGTCAGGGAGTGTGTTCTTGATGTCGTACTGGAGAACAATGTGGTCCTTGAAGATGTGTTTGACAGCAGTGACAACATACTCGGTCTCTGTCTCGGTGAGCTCGACAACGTCGCTCGACTTCAGAACACCGCCGTAAGCCGCAAGTTCTGGGATCTTCTGCAGCTCCTCTTGGTACTTCTGAGCGTTGTGCGCAGCTGAAGCAGCCGCCTCGGCGCCACCCTTGGACGGTGTCTTGGCAGCACTGGGAGCCTTGATGGTGGGCGTCGCACCTTCGGTCTTCTTCGAAAGATCGGCGGCATCGGCTTGTTCGCGAGAAACGGTGGGGATCTTGGTGATGTCGAAGGCGGTTTCGAAGGTGTCGCGAGAACCAGAACTGACGTACATGGCAAGCTGATGCTCAAGGATAGGCAGTGCGAACATCGAGTCGTTGCGGATGAAGCTGACAGCCAGATCGTCATCCTGGTCCATCAAACGAAGGTTCAATGCAGCACGATCACGGACCTCGTCGTCAACATCGTCAAGGCAACGAGTGAGGAGAACGTGTACAGATTTCTTGATCTCAGGGTCTTTCTGGCCAACACCAAACTTGGCCAGGGCGGAGGTGGCAGCAGCTCGTACAATCGCGTTCTCAAGTACAACGCGGTTGTAGATGTACCGGATGTACTTGGTAGGGTGGGGAGTCGAAGGGCCTTCGCGTCCAAGGACAAAGAGGATGCGAACGGCAAGCTTTGTGAACTCGCAGTCCTCGATGAACTCGCAAAGAGTTGCAAGGGCATCTTCCTTGGCCTCAGGCACAAAGCGGATGAGATCCATGATGGCCTCAACGACGGATCGCTTAAATTCGTAACCGCCCTCATCGCGCAGGATGCCGCTGAGGAAAGCAAGGAAACCAGACTGCTTCGCCTTGAACTTCAGAGCCAGAGTACGGACAGCTTCCACGATGGTGACCTTGAACTCGTCGGTGATCTCGGTCATGAAGCCGGTGATCTGTTTCATGAGTCTGTCCACGGAAGACTCGTTGCCGGTCTTGAGCAGCGTAGTGATGGCGAATGTAGCGATGCTGCGGTTCGAGTTGGTAATGAGAGACTCAATGTCTTGGTTGCATGTTCGAACAGCGTCAGGCTTGAACGAAGCCATCTGCGACAATATCCTGAGGGCGGCAAACTTGGTGACGGCACGAGGGGATGTGAGGAACAGCTGGAGGACGTGAACAGCCTGGACGAGCTCGGCATCGGTGACGTCGCGCATGTCGGCGATGGCCTTTGCAGCCTCGAAGTTGACCATCTCGGACTTGTGGCGCAACCAGCCGTCGAGAAGGGACATCATGGGCTTGGAGCACGGTTAGCAGTTTCCCGACTACAGCAGCCTGTAGACGTACCTTTCGCAGGTTGGGGTCCTCCTCGGCCAACTTGGCAGCTAACCTGACGAGCAGAACTGTGGCAGCGGGGCTCTTGACAACGCCAGCAGCCGAGTACTGCTGCACCATCTTGACCAAGCTCATCCTATCGCCAGAGCGCATCTGGTACAGCAGACCAATGGCGTGGTACTGTGTCATGTAGTTTGTGCTGGCCTGCAGAGCTGTCTGGGAGCTACCGCCGAAGCCACCAAAGAAGCCACCAGACTTGGAGCCAGAGGCGGCCTCGGCTGCCTCGGACTGCCATCTTCGGACGACGTCCTTGGCGACTGGGAGGAGGTGGTACGAGGAGACGAGAGCGGCGGAGGCTACGGAGGGGTTCTTGTCGACGATGCACGTCTTGACGAGACGCTCGATGGCTTGTACGGTGGAGGCGTCGATAACGCGGCACAAGGCACGGATGGCGTTGGCACGGTACACGACATCGCTGCCAACGGAGGTGTCCTTCATGATGGAGGAGGTGACCATGATCACATCGTCGGCAGAGCCAGCCAGCTCCTTGATGACCAGGTACACCATCTGGCGCAGCGATGCATCCTTGTTCTGGAACAGCTTCGAGATGCCAAAGAAGAGTGTGGTGGCTTCCTGGCGTCCCCAGCTCTCGCCGGTGAACAGGAGCAGGGCGAGCTTGGTGAGGATCACTCTGCACTTCCGCGGCGAGACGGGGCTCTGGTTGAAGACGCGGGCATCTTGGAACACGGTCGTCTTGTCGATCTGCGCGACGCCGCCGATGTCCTCCTGCTTCTTGTCCATGTTGTGCTTCGAGGTGCAGCTCTCACTGCGAGCTCTCTCTTAGCTGTAATAAAGTGTCCCGCTCTTGCTCCACCAAACGTGGCCTCTGCCTATCAATGCAGTCGTCGGTGGTGTCCAGAGCTGGCGCTGCGATTGGTCGCAAGCGATTGGGGAGTAGAGAAGGGATGCGCCAGCGAGGACTCGGGATTACGTGGTGTTGTGAATTGGTGTACGTTGAAGTTGCACCCTGGCACTGGCACTGGCACGGGCGCTGGCGCTGGCGGCCGTCGGTGTGCACGGTGCAGGGGTGTGGCTGCCCACTCCTCTGCTGTGGCTGCGTGTGCGTGTGTGTTCGTGTTTGGCCTGTTTGACTGGCCCTAGAGCCTAGCGCGCTGGCGTTATGCGGCGGACACTGCGGCCAGGAACGGGAAAAGAAGGCGTGGGCGCAATCTTTGGGAGGCACTTTCTAACCCAACGGCACCCGCCCCCAACACTTCTCTCTCCTCCTTGCTCTTCCTCTTCCTCTCCCTCTTCCTATTCCTCTGGCATACACACACAATGGCCGCCTCGATACCCCGTTCGCGCTGCCTGTTCGCCGTGCCCGCACGACACGCCGTCTCTCGATCGCGGACAGCTTCACAATGCGCCCGAACTTTTGCCACAGCCTCAGACAACCCTCCAGCAGCCCCGACGTCCTCGAAGCCGAGCAGAGCGAGCACCTCCTTTAGCGATACTCTCAATTCCGGCCCGTCTTTTGCTGATTTCGTGAGCCCCAACGCCCCGTTGTCACCCGCCGAGGCCTACGAGATCAAGACCGCCACCGTCGGCCCTGAAGGCCGCAAGAAGACCATCACTCGCCTGCCTGAATGGCTCAAGACACCTATCCCGGTCAACCAGAACTATAAGAAAATCAAGAAGGATCTCCGCGGTCTGAATCTCCACACTGTCTGCGAGGAAGCAAAATGTCCCAACATCTCCGATTGTTGGGGAGGAAGCGATAAGAGTGCCGCGACAGCAACCATCATGCTTATGGGCGACACTTGTACGCGTGGCTGCCGATTCTGCTCCGTCAAGACATCCAAGGCACCCCCACCGCTGGACCCTCACGAGCCTGAGAACACCGCCGAAGCGTTGCGCAGATGGGGGTTGGGTTACGTTGTTTTGACATCGGTAGATCGTGACGATCTTGCAGATGGCGGCGCGCGGCACTTCGCCGAGACGATTATGAAGATCAAGCAAAAGGCGCCCACAATGCTCGTTGAAGCCTTGACGGGAGATTATGCTGGCGACCTAGACATGGTCAAAAAGGTGGCTTTGAGCGGACTTGATGTCTACGCACACAACGTCGAGACCACTGAGGCCCTTACGCCTTTCGTGCGTGACAGGAAGGCCACGTTCAGGCAGTCCCTGGACGTTCTGCGAACCGCAAAGGAGGCACAGCCGACATTGATCACCAAGACCAGCATTATGTTGGGGCTGGGCGAGACCGATGAGCAGCTCATGGACGCGTTGAGAGGTAATTGCCTACATCATCATCTGCCCTTGCCTTTACTAACCCGCGTAGAACTTCGCAAGAACAACGTCGACGTAGTCACCTTTGGTCAATACATGCGACCGACTAAGCGCCATATGGCTGTTCACGAATACATTACTCCCGATAAGTTCGAGCTATGGCGCCAGAGGGCCCTCGATATGGGCTTCTTATATTGTGCATCGGGCCCACTCGTGCGATCCAGCTACAAGGCAGGAGAGGCCTTCATTGAGAATGTGCTCAAGAAGAGAAGGTTGGGCAACGCAGGGAACAGCGAGACTGCTGCCCAACAAGTGGCTGAGAGCCAAGCTTTATAAGAGAATGAGCTGGTGCCTACGAGTATACTGTATTATATCATGCGAGCATGAGCGCATTCAACGAGCTATAGCTCCGCGCACTTCAACGTGCGCGTAATGAGACCAGTCGAACATTTGCTGAAAACCTGAAGATTTGGACTTCGAGTCCTGAAATGAGAAACGCCAGAATTGCTAATGATTTCAGGCGTTTCGAGAGACCACGAACACACCTCGTAGCCTTCTTGGATAACCCCCATAATATAGGATCTCGTCCGTCAATAGCTGGCGCGGCCGTCACGTTAAGCAACAACAGTGACATCGCTGCACTCTCATAAGAGTTTCTTCCGTCTCTTGCGAAGCTAAAGACATCTCAGAGGAGAAAGGTCTCGGTACACATTAGCGGCCCCATACTGCGAGGACTACTCGGGGCACTCGGCCAGACAGTTGCATCCTTACCGCATTTGTATGCCCCGCGTCTTGTGCATCTCTCACTCGACCTATGAATTGAACGAAGCGCGATGCAAGTCGCAGACGTAGTACAAGTGAGTACATCTAATCTCTTCCGATATGTTTACCCAAATTCGGATAAGACTTGCCTTAACACGCAGTTTTTCACATGCCTTCCTTCGTAGACTATGGTTGTTGCTGCTACCCTGTGCGCCTCTAGCATCCCAGACTAGAAGGACCGATCTCACACTGGATAACTCGACTCTGGTAACCTCCAACACCGACGCTGGTCTCATGATATCGGCACCGAGTGAGGCCGGGGCTTCCCGACTTCCAGAATCTACATGTACGCCCCCCGATATTCCACATGTCAAAAAGCACGAACATGAGCTATCTGCTTTTGTAACCGCGTGTCATAACCTTCCGTATACTCCACTTCCAGTCTGTCATATAGTGACAAACCGCTTACTACGAGAGACACAGAGGGCTATGTAGCTGCTAGCTCCCGCCAACATTGTTTGCTGTTTATGATCAACGGCCAAGTTTTTGCGCATTTCGACATTCAGTAGGGTCTGTGAACAAGGATTGCAGGTTTACCTATCCATGCACGTGCTTCCGGGTCTTGAACTTGCACCTACCGTGTATACAGTGTCACCCGTACAGATTTTTGCTTCCATTCGGGTCGCTTTCCACTGTGGTGTTGGAGAACTTTAAAGGTGCACATACTAAATCACCAGCATGATCTGATCTGATGCTCACAGCCTAGACATCGCACTTGGACTACTTAAGTTCGACCAGCTATGAGCAGATGTTGTTCAAGTCTGCAAAAGTACAACAATAGCATGATGGTTTCAGCGTAAACTATGGAAGTCACTAGACAGTCCTATCAGAAGCACTAGGTCAAGGCCACGAGCTTTCCCGTCTATAGAAGCCTTTAGTACCTTGTTTTGCTCTACCTGTGTTTACAGGCTCGAGGTCTTAGGCGAGGCGCATCTGCCTCCCGTTCGTGTTGCACCTGATCGGGAGCCGGGTCTCTCAAACAGTTTTATCGTTTCCTTGTCATAATGCATAAGTTTCCATGGCTAGTTATACACCAGGAATGGCAAGAGATGCATACTTAAGCCCCTCAAACCCGTGAGGAGAAGCGGTTCAATGAACAGTGGATCTCCCCGAAACGTCAACAGAAACCAAAATTAGCGATGAGTTCGCACTCACGACGCTTTTGAACCGTATTGCCCTCTCTTCTCGTTCTGTTCAGTCTTTTGATTGTATCTCGTAGCAGTGGACGTCTTGAAATTGACTCACGCCTGGAAAGCGCTCGTCGAAACCGTGCAATCGCCTTTGGATCCGGGTCTCGGGGCGTGCAATCCAGCGCATTGTTTCTCTTCACAGTTGCTACTTTACTTGGACACTGAGTACTCGCGTCCCTCGCCTCAAGCGTCGCCACGTGGCACGGTCCATTTGCACAGCCACTGCGCAACTTGTTTGAAGATGTATATATTCATCGGTGCGACCTTACTCTTTTACACCACTTTCCCTGAAGCTGCCGTGATACCGCAACCTTCAGAAAACACAATGTCGTCAACAACACCAACAACAGGATTCAAGAATGTCGCATACTTCGTAAATTGGGTAAGTCAATTCACCATGGACACCCCCCACCAACGTCATGTCACCCTAAGCTAAGCCTGATTAGGGAATTTACGGGCGCAACTACCATCCTCAAGATCTACCGGCAGGAGAGCTCACCCACGTTCTCTATGCCTTTGCAAATGTTCGGCCAGAATCTGGTGAAGTGTATTTGACAGATACATGGTCGGACACCGACAAACACTACGAAGGCGACTCGTGGAACGATGTTGGTACCAATCTGTACGGCTGTGCTAAACAGCTATACCTGCAAAAGAAGAAGAACCGTCAAATGAAAGTCCTTCTCTCGATAGGCGGATGGACATACTCCTCAAACTTTGCCCAGCCCGCTTCAACACCCGGAGGCCGAGCAAGGTTCGCTAACAGCGCAGTCGACCTCATGATGAACCTTGGCTTCGACGGTACCTCACCCTACCACATTCTCCCCTCCCTAAACTAACACTCCTCAGGCATAGATATCGACTGGGAGTACCCCCAAAACGACGCGCAAGCAAGAGACCTTGTCCTCCTCCTGGAAGCAACCCGCAACGCGCTCAACTGCTACGCCGCCGAGCACACCCCAGGCGTGCACTACCTCCTCACTGTAGCCGCGCCCGCCGGCCCACAGAACTACAACCGCCTCAATCTCGCGGCCATGGACAGGTATCTAGACTTCTGGAACCTAATGGCGTACGACTACGCCGGCAGCTGGGACACCACCGCCGGCCACCAGGCGAACTGGAACCCGGACCCGCGCAACACGGGCTGCACACCGTTCAGCACTGCGCAGGCTGTGCGCGACTTCGTCGCCGCGGGCGTGCCGAGGGAGAAGCTCGTCATTGGTATGCCGCTGTACGGGCGTAGCTTTGCCAATACCAACGGCCCTGGGTCAGCGTATCAAGGTCAGGGCCAGGGCAGCTGGGAGGCGGGCGTGTATGATTACAAGGCCCTTCCTATCGAGGGGGACTGTGTGAAGAACGACTGGAGCATTGGTGCGAGCTGGAGTTACGACCAGGCGACGCGGTTGATGGTGAGCTACGATACGCCGCAGATGGTGCAGATGAAGGCCCATTTGATCAAGCAGCAGGGGCTGGGTGGTGCGATGTACTGGGAGAGCAGCGGCGACCGCAAAGGCAATGGAAGCTTGATCTCTACGGTAAGTGCTTGAATCTTGTTTCTGTGGTGTGCTGGGCTAATGAAAGAGCAGTTTGTGAACAGCGTTGGTGGCGTGGGGGCGCTGGATCGCAGCCAGAATACTCTGGAGTATCCGGCGAGCAAGTACGATAACCTGCGTGCTGGGTTCCCGGGTGTCTGACTGCCTTCCAGCATTGGGTGTGGGGTTGCGCCCGTTTTTACGGCCTCTCCGACTTTTGCTATCAACTCGACAGCTCTGTCGCTGTGCTCTTGATGCACTGGTGTCGGACTCTGTGCTAGCATGTAGTTACATAGGTCACATATTATATACATCCTACAGTGCATTCTTCGTATCTCTTCTTGCATAATGGGTACAATACTATTATTGAAGAAAAGTGCTTTGAAATAAGAAAACACCGTCCTAAGAGCCAGACCAGCGTGGCCGACTGTATTCCATAAGAGCCATTACAATCAGCTTGACTGTAATAACTCATCACAAACTTGACATGTAAACCATGAGTAGTAAACAAAGACAAAAGAGTTAGAGAAAGTCAATACCCCGCATATCTGCAATCAACATATTCGTCTTGTACCATGCGGTTGCCCTAGTCACACTCACTGCGGTTGGCGGGAGATCAGAATACTGCATTCAGGAATGAGGCTTAAGAGAAGGAAAGCAGTGTCATGTACTTCATATAGAGTATGTGTACATCGTATCCGTTTACACGAGGGAGCAACATGGCAACTCTGCTCGAGAAACCTCGGGAGAGACAGCTCACACGCCCACATCACGAAAACGCACGCCATTCTCGAGTATGTCGGATGTTTTGCAAGCAGATACAAAACGCACTGGCTTTCACTCCAGGCGACTGCAAATGTCGTCCTGGACGCTTTCACCCTTCTGTACTCCCCCTTCGGAGGCCTTCGAGGCTCAAATCCGGCGGCCGCTGAGTAACTAGCAACCTAAACTGAAGCCTTCAGGACGGAAAGTGATCAACAGGTTCTGCGAACTTGCCATATTAGGAAGGTTGGATATGGATTGTGAGATAGCTGGTCGACTGAAGGTGATAGGTGCTCTCTGCACTTAGACTGCGCACTAATTGAGTCCGTTCATCTGTGGGTATGTACGAGAATCGGTCAAGTCGCTTCGTATGCAGTTCAACGTAGGCGTACTGGTGTCGACTTGACCACGCAGGGGCGGCCTTGTATCCTCAAGATGGGCCATCATCTCAGTCATCCGCTGCACCGCAGATTCCACCTCCCGTCTCAGATCGCCGTGACGAATAAGTGTGCCTGGTATTGACACCAGCCGTTCAAATTGTTTCCGGAACGCTACGATATCCTCCTGCTCACGCGCGATCCGAGCAGGATGCAGAAGCAATCGCTGCCCAGAGAGAGCTATGGATGGCACCGCCTTGGCAAGCTTCTCGTGGAGTGCCTTGAATTCCACGAATAGTTTGTACATGGTCGATTTCGGGAGAATCACGGAAGGCGCTTCTGCGGCAACGCAGTGCTCCCATTCTTTGGCGAGAGCATCGAAGCCTTCCGGATTCAAGCGGGAAACCTCTGCTCGGATCGAGTGCTTGTTAACCATGGGGGCATCCTAGGGGCACGGTTGGTAAATACCGCTGAATCGGGGCTTCGGAATACAGCGAAGGCGATGAAGGGGGCCGATGACCAATTTGATTTTAGCAGTCATGTTTTCACGCAACCTATCCATTTCCAACCTAACCATATCCTGGATTTCCACGGATATTTGTAGGTTATGGAGGCGAGGCGCTTTGGCAAGCACCCCGGATGTGACTACCGAAACATAGTCTAGGTAATGTCAAAGTCTGATAGTTTGTCATTGGAGGGGCTGTTTACATACCGCGACGATTGTAGAGGTCGAATTCTGTATCGAACTCCTCGGGCCCGAACACTATGCGGACGCTGTAGTTCCTGATAGCAGTCCAGGGGAAGTATCGAATAAATCGATCGACCTTGTCTTTACCGTCTTTGCAGTCACCTTCATCCAATGGCCCAAGTATGAGTGAGCCGCCTACGCAAAGCTAGTCAGCATCCTGTCAGGGATTATGGAAAAAACGCTAGGTCACTTACAAAGCACTGCGTCGTTTCCATCCATACGGATCACAAACGTGGTAATTTTTTAGAAGACGTCCTTGATTTCCTTGTACGTCTCGCGGTTGAAGCTCAGAAAGAGTCCACTTAACGATGTAGGATACTCAGGGTCTTGGAACACATCTGTGTGAATACGACCTCGTACGATATCGAAAATGAGTTGCTTTTTGCAAGGTTGCTGTACCAGATATCTCCAAATCTCTAGGCGTAGCTTCGTTGGTAGTTTGAGAAGATGGCATGGAGACTCGACATGATTACTACCTTGAGAAATGTCCTGGGACTTTCGATTCCGGATTAGAGCCTGATAGCAATTGCCTCTTGTACTGGCAACAGTTTCCCGTGGTCCTTCCATTTCAAAGTGAGAGTTGTAGATGTAAGAAGTCCCACTGAGAAGTGCGCAATCGATCAAACGTGACCAAGTACTTATTCTTGAAGCTTGCAGAGGCCGCCTACGCGCTGCAGCGTCTACGATGGCGCAGCGGGCTGTATTTTGTGACTTACAAAGAAGCACTTGGTTCAAAACCAAGACAGGGATACTGCAGTTGATGAAGTTGCGGGTGTTGTGCCAGATCGAAGAATATAATGAACATTACACACCGTGCGGGGGGTGCATTCCGATACCGTATTGTGCATGGACTCTGCTGCCTGCGTAGGATCATGAACATTTAGACAAGTGTTGAACATAATATCCTCGTCAAAAGATAGCTGTATAGGTCTATAGTAGAGGTTGACATCGGAAGGTAGCAGCAGGGACCGTCGAAAGTTCATCAAAACAATCCTTGGTCGAAAGGCATTCAGAGCAAGGGTTCTACACTGAGGACAACGTCATTGTTAACCTGTGCTACACTTGTACCGGATTCATGGCGCGAGAAGTCGATAGCGATAGATGAGACGTCAAATGGTATTGGAAGACGTCAGAAATAGCGTGCCATAAATAGCATCTGGGCTTTTGAGAGCCACCATACCTTTGAAAAATCGCGTAGAAAACTATCTCTCCGCAATTAATGCGATAATTCGACGGCTAGGCAGAGCTGCGACCAAGAATCCTCTGGTATTTGGCACTCTTTTGATTATCATTCGCCCTGGAACTAAAGACCACAAATTCGGTCAATATCCAAAGTCGCTCGGTACTCAGCACTTGCGTTGCGTCAACAATGTGTACTAAGCTGTGTCAAGCTATCTTAGGCATGTGGTATTGGGATTGGAATTATATTAGCGTGCTTGCAATCATATGGGAAAAATACCGGAGTACCAGAACATTGCAACTACGCTGCTATACATCGTGGTATACAATCTTCGTTTCGTTCCGAACATAGATTCCCTGCAGCCCTTCAGAATCGACATCTGGGTCTCTAGGTGTGATTCCGTGCATCACAAAAGTCTTGCTTGAGCCAACGAGCTCACTGCCAGAGATGACACCACCATCGTCAGCAAGTCCTACTTCCGAATCCGCGTCAGGGGCGTTGCTGCGCTTTAGAGAGGTGCTACCGTATGTTGGGATCGAGCCGTTGCCTCCGTATTTCTGTGATGGAACACTCGTAGTACTCGTGGAGCCGAAGAAGTTTCCGAACGAACGGAAAATCGGGCGGAGTAGAGGTAGAGATGCTGAAGACCTGTTAGCTAGATCCAAGATCTTGAAAGGCTGCACTCACTTGCTAACGATGCCAGATTAACGTCGCAGACTGCCCAAATCTGATCCTCGAGACCGTCCCATGTGAGATCCTTGTCCATCTTCTTATCGAGCGCGATTGTATGGATGATAGTCATCAGTGCTGATATACACACAGCAATACCTGCACTGAACATGGCAGCTATCGCAAGTCTGCGTCTCAGAGGCAGGTGAAGCTTCCGAATCTCGAATAAAGGTAAGACAAGGATGGCCAATTCGATGACAAAGTGTGGTATTCCTGCAGCAAACAGAGACAACATCGGTGTCATTGGACATTTGCCTGGTACATCTGCGTCCCAGAACTTGCGTATTGGCGTGCATTGCATGCAGATGAGCGTAACCTGTGATAGTCAGCATAGGACCAGGGGTTAGAATGTTCCAGCTAGATGAGACGCACTCTTGCTATAATCCAAGCTGCCGACAAAGCGAGAAGAATTCGAATAGGCCAGCGTATCGCCGAGTGAGAGAACATCCTCCAGTAGAAGCCGAGTATGACGAATTTGCTCAGGCCAACTGAGAATGTGTATAACCCTGCGCATCTGTCAGATACTTGTTTTATTGCTGATTAGAGATTCATTACACATGTCTGCCCAAAGATCTTGAAAGTAGTCGTGGACAATCTCTCCCTCGGGACGCTGAATGTCTTTCAGAGGAAGACCAAATCCCCATCGTGTCTCTGTTTACTGTTAGCGACTGCACTACCAGCTGAATCGGCAGTCTTACTGAAAAGGCTGATGAATGTAAATCCGGTGCCAATAGCCTTTATGGGTGTAAGAACTTGATTGCACTACGATGTACAGAGACTTACGAATGCCACGATGGCGAGATAGTCCTCCCAAAACATGACGACTCTCGTATTTCGTCGCGCGACATTTCGCAATACCAAAGCAATAGCTGCAGCAGTGTATGGTATCAACGCGGCCGCAAAGAGTTCTGCTCCACGGTCAGAGCGTGCCATGGTGTTTTGATATGGAGCTGGTGAAACTGTAACATGAGAAAAGAATATAGGCTGCAAGTTATACGGAATGCTGCATTCACATGAAGTGAAGTTGCGCTGTTGCGCGTGAATGAAAAGATGCAAGCTGTCTCCACCAAAGAGTACTCGCTTCAGAACGAACGACGGAGGACTACCAATAGATAAGCGTACAGGTGAGATGAGACATGATACTGTACGTAAGGCTGTGTAATGGGTGTCAATGTTTCCATGCATCTGTGAGCTGCTGCTGGAATGTACCTGCAGCAAGGGGTCCCTCAAGCGGGCTGTGTGTTTCGTAGCGCCCCAATCAGTGAATTCGACATGAGTCGATTAAGAGTTAGTTCCGACGAATGTGGTAGCTGGTGGCAGGCTACCAGCCAAAGGAAAGGTCGAGGCGCTGCTGCTCCTGGCCGTTCCCGCAGATCGATATTCACATCGCACGAATCGGTGATCGTCTTCACATTCCCAAACAGCTGGACATTTAAGGTGTCTACTTGCGAATATAGACATTTATCCTGCCAATTCAGTGGATGCGCTGTAGCCGATCTCTTGGATGTCATGCGAGGTGTGTGCGGCTGTCGTGTAATCTTGAATTTACAATGTGTTACTTGACTTGGCCGGGCCGGACCGGTAGCGTGCTGTGCACTCGCTGTCTGCCGATAAGTGTAGTTGCTGTATCTTGCGATATGTCAAGGAGCTTTGCAATGTCATCAACCCCGGAAGCGTACTCTGGCCATAGACTCGCAGTAACCGACGTAGTGAAGATGTAAAGGAAGGCAAGCCACGCCGACCAATACGGCGCGTCCCCCCTTGCATAACAGCAGTCAGCTCACGCACACTTCGCGAGAAGACAAATAAAACAACATGTTCGTCTGCACACTACAAGTCAGCGAACGTCTACAGATTGCTGGCAGATATTGGACCTCTACTTCAGCTTCCGACGTAGTCCTCGGCGGTCGTCAGACTGAGTAGAGATATCACCTCAGCCCCCAAACCAAATGGTGTTCAATACCAAGACCTCGTTTAGGCACGGTAATACCCAAAGTACCGTGTGCAGTCAAGTGCGTATCCTTAGAAAGGGTACCCTTGCTGCAGATAACAGTCCTTGTGCGAATCGAGGTGATGAAAAGGCACAGGTGAAGCGAAACAATACGGACGATGTAATGCACCCTGTTTTGGTTGATGCAGATTCAACAGCTCGAGTGGCATTGCTTTGCTGGGGTGGGCGGCGCTGTCGTGAATACGAAGGCTTGCAGGATGTTATACAAAGTCAGCTACACAGTAGCTCTGTTCATGGCTTCTTTCGCCTCTTTCTCTCTTTTGCGGGCCTCACGCGCTTCCTTGCGCATTGCACGCAGATCCGGTGGCTTCTCGATACCATGTCTTGCCCTCAGCTCATTGATATCTGTCTCCAGCTCCTCTTCCCAGTATATATTGATCACGTCGTCGGCACGTGCCCCGTTTCTTGCCGCCCAAGGACCATATATGTCCAAGAATCTTCTCCACTCGCCCTTCTTCAATGTGAGAGCGCTAAAGACAGCGAGTCCTGTCATTGGAAGTCCAGTGTTGGCAAACTCAAATGCCTTGAGAGCAACCTCCCCTTCTCTGAACACTGGCAGTCCGACCAAAGCATGATAGAAATCGTGGCATTCGCGGTATCTTTGCATGACATAGGCACATTCCTCGTCGTCTATATACCGCACCTGTGCTCGCGTGTCTGGCGTGACGCCCTCCGCGTCCAACCATGCGGCGTAGTTATAGCCAACTGTATTCGATGGAAGCGAGCGTAGACGAGGAATATCAAGAGATTTCGACGTTAAGCGAGGTCTGTCGCGCAGAATTCGTCTTCCGGTGGAGTTCATGAGCATGCGATCGCGGAGCTTGTATATGAAGTATGGCTGCGCCGTAGCCTCACCGAAGTCAGCAATTAGCTCTGGAGCAGCATTAGTAGGTTATAGCGTGAATCAAAAAGCCGTATGTACCTCCTTTCCTGGGGTCCAGGAAAGCTCCAAGTCCAGAGCTGATTGCCAGACCCAGCCTTCCCACAGGTGTTAGTGGCACATGCTCTTCATAAGTCGACTTGGGTCGCGTGAATAGGGAGAGATGCCGCACAGCGACTCGAGTCGGTTTGACGCAACGCGACAAGGCAGAGACCTGCTGTCGAAGCAATCGAACACCAGCCGCCATATCAATGGATAGGAAGAGGATGGTCCGAGATGGTGTGACATCAACAAGCGCAATGCTCTTTCCTAATCGATAAGAGCGCCACACTTCAGCCACAGCACACCTTCTACAACTTTGTGACTCGAAAGGTGCAAACCTAATATAAGTCAATCCACAAATGACAGATTCCTGAACGCAGATATTCATTGGAATTTAGAGTCTACACATAGTTCGCGAGAGCTCTGTCTACGCATATCGTCCACAACGCAAGGATGAGCAACAACATGGCAGCAGCATTGGACCCAGGTGAAGAGCATACTAAGTTTGTTGAATGGGCTGAAAACAACGGGGTTACTATCAATGGAATTGCGCCCGCCAAATTCGTAGACCGGGGTATGGGCATTGTCGCTGCACGAGACCTCGAGGTCAGTATCCTAGCTCCAGAAACAGCGGCAGCAACACTGACCGGTTTTTAAGAAAGGAGAACGCATAGTACACGTGAAAAACACATCGCTAGTTCATGTCGCGTTGCCTTCTGTCAAGGCTTTCAACCTGCCAGACAATGCCACTGTGCACGGCAAGCTCGCAGCTTCTCTTGCGCTATGGTATTCGGATCCATCACACGATAAATACGCTCTGTGGCAAGCTGTCTGGCCCACAGAAGAAGACTTCCAAAGCACCATGCCCATATACTACAACAAAGAACTCCAGGATTTCCTCCCGCGTGCTGCAGAACTTCTCCTCGCCAACCAGCATGCGAAGCTTGACAAAGACTGGGCTGATCTGTCCCCTTACCTCGATTCCATATCAAAGGATCTATACACATATACCTGGCTTATTGTCAATACCCGAACCTTTTACTGGAACTACCCTGACCTACCTAACACGCACCCTCGACTCCCAAAACGAAAGACCAAACTTACAGGCGACGACTGCTACGCCATGTGCCCTTTTATGGACTACTTCAACCACAGCGATGTGGGCTGTGATCCACGTGCCGACAGCAAAGGGTACAGTGTGACCACCGATCGGGCGTACAAAGCCGGCGAAGAAGTCTTTGTCAGTTACGGCGCACACACAAATGACTTCTTGCTTGCCGAGTATGGGTTCATTCTCGACAGCGACCTCCGCGACGCTATCCCGCTTGATCACATCATAGTTCCGCTGCTGGATAGAGAGCAGGCGCAGGCACTCAAGGAGGACGGCTTCTACGGCAATTACACGCTCTTCGCGAAAGGTGGAAATGAGACAATATGCCACCGAACGCAGGCTGTACTGCGTCTGCTAGTGCTCGATTCAAAACGGTACTCTGCATTTGTAGGGGGTGATGATGACGGCGATCGTGAGCAGGGGAGGCTATATGGATATCTGGTAGATCTATTGACCAAATACTCGAGACAGGTCATGGATATCCTAGAGGAAGTAGAGGGGCTGAAGATTGACGAAGGGGAAGACATTGAAGCAAAGGAAGGAAAGGCGTCAAAGAGCAGCGGAGCTGAACCATCCATTAAAGCAGGCCACAGGGATACACTGGTGAGGAGATGGAAGCAGATCCGGGACATTGTCAACAGCGCTATAGAGGAGCTGCAGAAGTGACTGATCAGCAAGCACGGAACTCAGTGCCTATCCATTGAACCTTCCCGCTGCTCAAATATAGAATTAGGGGTGTGATCTTTGATGCATGTCTTAAATTGCGTCGCGTTAGCTTGAATGCGATCCATTAATGCTCAAAGACCAGAGAGCCACTCTAGAAAAAACGTTGAACTTCGCATGTAATCACGAAGAGTCCGTTCAGATTTTGAACCAATTTATACAACAAAGTGGTCGTTCGATCCAAGCCAGATACGTCGGGCAGGCAAGCCCGCAAGACATTCAGAGGAAATAATGGAGCTATCATTCGATAATCCGGCGGTAAGCAACAGACAAGCGGTTGCAATACGGCGTGATTGGTCAAGCCCTCGTCATATTTACTCAGGTGTTGCGTGACAGCAACGGCGGATTACCAGAAAGCTTGTCCTCAGACCATCTGTAGACTATGTGGGGATCTCTGAAGTCGCACTGCACCGAGCATGCACAATGATGTCAACACCGCTTTTGGTGGGCCAGTGAAGAGGCTGGTTGTAGACGCCTGCAGGGAATCAAGGGATTCCGGCACTTGGTTGATGGCTGACGCAAAATATGTGAGGGGAGGCTGAAGACGCTCAACCTTTTGTTGAAATTGCAAGATTGCTTCACCGCCAATCGGGCGAACGTCGGTGTGGACATGGTTGAAGATCTCCGACCAAAGATCGAATGACCATAGAACCGTTCTCTGTCAAAAAGCAAGTAAAGACTGCAATGCAATGTCTTCGATGCAGTGTGATGAGTTAGCGCTCATGTCCATGGCGAGGCTGCAATGCATCAACGGCATCTACGAGGCGCTAAGTAGCAGGAGGTTGTCGAACCCCACGGGGACGTTGCACGCTCGGCAGGTGATCTAGCGGTGAAGATCAAACAAAGCCGAAGTATGCCAGAGCTGTGTCACCGCGCGGGACGTCGTCAAGCAAATGTCATTCATCTGTGACAGATACCTATCTACTTTCAGTCTCCAGCAACCGCTGTGGCCAATCATGCGGGCAGTAAGGAATCGTGTCTGCTGGTGTGGTCGCCAGGATCGTGTGATCGCTGATCTAGACGGACGAGATGTACCACAGTAGAGTAAGATGCCCCTCTTGGTGTTGAGGGGCAGTCAGACACTCGGCTAACGCTCAGTATGCGCCACGCGTGCTGGGATCTGATTGCTGATTTCCGAATGTCATCAAAAAGGGCAAGTGGGGTGCCCAGGAAGTTTATTGAAACGTGCTCTCCTGAAGGTACGCAGCGACGCGCATGGTCTGCGATATGGGTAGGGTAGAAGAAACAGACACAATGCGAACCATGTTCGGGGCACGGCGATCAGTTGCTCTTCGTGTCGGTCGTTGGGCGACGACTGTTGTGATGCTCTCGAGCTGTAGCCAACTAATCTGCAAATCTGCGAATGGGCACCGCGAGCACCCTTGTAAATAGTATAGGGTCTGTGCATACCAAGGGTGCAAGCCATCACAGAGCTTGAATGGTGTCGGTTGACGGAGAAGGATTGTAAGGGTCCGGCGCTACCCTGATGTTTGATATCCAAGCCTTGTGTCACTCGATTCGCGTATCAGCGTGCAGCAGCGCGGTAGCCGCAGGATTGTAAAGCCTGACGGGAGTCAGATGAGCACTCTCGTGGACTGCCTGTTCTGGCAGTTCTGTAGCGCTCTGGGAGTAGTGAAAGAGACGCCGCAATCTTGCAGCAGTCAGCGTTCACGTCAAAGGACGCGGGCCCACCACACGGAGCTGAGTCGTGGCACGTTCAAGATTGCCCCATATGCTTGCAATGCACGGCTTGTGCAACAACAACTCGACCAACATCGCAGCCGTGTGTCGCAGAGAGGTTGAGCGAAGTGGAGCGCAGCTATTTCGATGTGCAAATGCTTTAACGCGCAATCTTTTACCGAGCAGTGCGTGCGGTAAGCACTGAGCAGCATCACTGTCGTGCTGCCTGCCGTCCGCCGTCTGCCGTCAGGCTCGCCGCTCAAGCGGTGGCTTCGCCCTGGTCTGCGCCGAGCGGAAGACCTCGTATCTGACAACCGGCTAGCGCCTTTGCAAGCGGTGCTCGGGGCAACCTCTCGTAGAAAGCCACCTGGGCATGGCTGGGGAATCCATCACGACATGCTTCAGACGGATACGTTTGCAAAGCAGTTCGTCGGCGCAATGGCTTTGTCAGATCAGCTCGGTCGCGTAAGCCTCGCGACCGCCTAGAAGCCATCATCACGAACATCAGACGTTCGCATGAATCAATCAAGGAGGCTCGTTGATGCCCACGATACCTGACCATGGAGCGCGAGATCCAAGCGCAGAGAGCTGCGGACAAGGGTGGTCAGCTAGCGCCGCATGGCTACACTTTTTGGCCAATTAAGCCCTAAAGGGTCTCCAGTGTTTATCGACGGCTGTCCAGGGTTTGCTCGTGGTGATGCTGCTTGGGCTGACCTGTCGCTCGTGGTGTGCTGCTCTGCGGCTCATATTGTGGCCGGCTTGTCCTGTGTTCGTCCTGTCACTCGAGTACTATCGCACGTTAGACGTGACCCTGGCCGCGTTGCGCAAGCCTTGTCGTTGAGCCCCTCCAGATCGCACCGGGCGTCTGAACGCAGCCTGCTGTCCGAAAAGGCATCTAATTTCTCGACGACATACGGCCGCTCACCAGCACCCTCCTCAGACCGTACCTGCTGTAAACAACGCGGACCCCCTGCGCTGCTTCAGCGTCGCCGCCCTCCTCTTCTTGCACCCTGCTGCATCCGCGAGCGCGTGCGTCAGGTTGTCTTCTTTTTTTCCCTGACCAGTGTTGTGGGCGCAGTCCGGACTCTCGTGCATACTGCACGAGTGCTGCACCTCTCTTTGGCCTATACCGCTTGCACTCGCAGCTTAGCTGCACCTCCCGTGCAACCCACGGCCGCCAGTGGGCGTTCTTTCCGTGCGCCGCCGCTGCATATTATCTGCCCGTCTCGCCAGAGCATTCTGTCCGCAGGTCTCCTTGCCTGGGACATCACGACGAGGTCAAACGGTATGTACCTCACCTCGAGTCCACCCCACCGCGATGCCAAGGCTTTGCAGGACAACAACCCTCCCATCCAAGTCCCATGCGCCCTGCGTCCACTGCTGCTGCAACCATTGCCTGCGCTGACAGTCTGAGTAGCACTCAGGTGACTTCGTCTCACGGCGTAGGCGCTCTGCGAAGGCCTCTTGACACGACATAACGATCGAGTACCGTTTCGACGTTCGAGCCCTCCCCAGCGGCCTCCTCGACAGCGGCCGCCTCTTCGCATAACAGACAACAGCATACTCGTAGAGCTCTATATGCAGTCGGTGCCCACCACTTATAAATCATGGACACAGAGGATGGTCAGGTTTTCATAAGAGTGAGTCTCCATCGCGAGAGCTACCTACAAGAGTCGCGCTGATACGCTGGCAGAACTTGGCGTACTTTGTACGAACGCACGAGAAGGCACTTGCCAATGCGCTGCAGCTACAGCGGCAAGCTCCCAAACATGGCCAGAGCAACTCCATCTCTGCCACCTCACCGACGAGTCCTTCCAGTCCCCCGGCCTCCTCATCCTCCTCCGTCTGGGCTGCTGCGCTCTCACTGCCTTCCTTGACCTTCACATCACCGACGGTCAAGCCAGCGAAATTGACTTTGACTCCGCACCACCTGTTCTATCTGCTCTCACGTTTTGAAGAGACTGCAATCCCTGTAGGCCCCATGAATGTCCGTCTTGAGAACATTCATACAGATGCTTCGCCCACCAACTACGTGTCTTTCCTTGGCAGTTCTTCTCGTCACAGGCAAAAGAACTCAGACGGCAACTCAGTCCACTCTGTATCGAGTGTACGTAGCGTTATGTCAGGAATGTCGTCGCTTTGGTCAACCCTACGCATTGGATCCAACAGCGTAGCTAAGGCTGAGAAGCAAAAGGCTCTGCTGCAGGAAGATTTGCGATACCTGTATTCTGCGTTCACCAAGATTCCATGCTTGCGCCTTGCTCCTGACCACAAAGCTCGTTTGATTGCGGGGTACGAGGAGTTCCCATTCGACACTGCTGTGCCCCTATTCGCCTTCAAGAACGTCACTGCACTGGAAATCTACGACGTTGATTTCCGGCAATTCTATGGTTGGGACCGGCTTGCTGAGAACCTTCGCAGCCTTACCGTCAAGCGAGCAGGTGTTGATGATCCTGCGGATCTTATCATCAACATTGTGCTTGACGACATCGACAAGCGCCGCAGGAGATCCGCGAAGGCACCTCATTCTCCTTCAGGGCCTTGGCCCACAGCGAGTCCTACGGCGAAACACGCACACCTGGCCCGATCTGAGGAATCGCCACCAGCTTCACCGGCTAAGCATGCCACAAGTCCTCGCAGCGCCGATCTTATGCGAGACTATAACGGTAAAGCTCACACGCATCAGCGCCAGCGAAGCTCGTCTCCTTCTCGTCCTACCAGCTCTCGTCACGGCTCCAGTCACGCTCATGGGCATTCGAGAAGTACCGCTGCACCCAATTATCGACGCTCCTCTGGAAGCTCTGCATCGAGCGTAAGGTCTAACACTCCAAGAGGCAGTTCATCGAACCTTCTTTCCCTGGGCTGGTTTCCCTCGACAAAGTGGCGCTTCTTGAGACACCTGAGTCTAGCCGATAATGCACTCACGAACATTTCCGCAAGCAGTCTAGCACCGCTTACGAATACCCTGCAGTCTCTTGATCTATCGGCCAATCTCTTCAGTGAGATACCCGACAGTCTAGCCACTTTGACCTGTCTGCGCGCCCTCAACCTTTCGAACTGCATGATTGAGGGGGTACAGTCACTTGGCCGGAATCCATTGCCGGCGATCACCACACTTAATCTGCGCTCCAATCGCTTGTCGTCACTTGCTGGCATCGAGCGTCTTCTGTCCTTGGAACGAGTCGACTTCCGAGACAACAATCTAACGGATCCTACTGAACTGGCACGATTGACAGTCATACCTGACATCACCGAAATATACGTCCACCGCAATCCGTTCTGCAAGTCATATCCCAACTACCGCGTTACGATATTCAATCTTTTCCGACGGACACCTGGTTATACTGAAGATGTCATTATCGACTCCACGGGGCCGAGCAACGCTGAGAGAAAACAGCTCGTCGACCGAGCACCTGAGCTTCCTGGCGTTCCAATCGTCAAACCGCCGGTAGAGGACGAATTGCCTGCACCACATGTCCCACCAAAGATCGTTAAAGCCATTGACGCAACAACAGAAGACCCCGACATGCTGAGACGTTCTGGCTCCCTACAACGCCAGAAGAGCGCGCGCAGCTCGCAAGCCGCGCAAAGCTCGCGGAAGAAAAAGGGGCCCAAGAGGAGGATCGTGGAACTCTCGAAAACCGAAGCGGCGCAGCAGGCGGCAAGCTCTGGTCTTACCGGGCTCTCTTATGACGACACGGCCCCAAGAACGCCGCCCAGGATACAGAAGTCTGCCCCCGCGGTCACGACCCAGGACAACCCTCGTTTTGACGAGCCATCAAAGATTCAGGTCACCGGTGACCCAGTGAAACGGCAGTCCCTTGACGAACGGGCCGTTATAGACACTACCCATACCACTCACCAGCAATTGCCACCTATTGATACCTCGGCCGATAGCAAAGCACCGCAGATCCCCGAGCAGGAGTTCGATGTGAGCAACGATCTCTATAAAAAGAAGATTGAGGCACTTCGACAAGACTTCGGCAACACATGGTTGAGTGCATTGGGTGACGAAACGTGGGAATCGACCGAGCCAGGCCTCTCTCCAGAAGGAGGATATAATTCACCACCGATACGACCCGCGCTGCCCCGGACACCAAGTCAAGGAATTGTCTCGGGAGGCCGCACACTCGGCTGAAGCTCACACCACCTTGATCTAATTACTTTTGCGATACCCAAAAGATTTGTTGTTTATGTCCAGCGATCTGCGACTACCTGTTAACAGGTGCTGTTGGGCCAATTCGGTCCTTGCCGCATCTCATCTCATCTTTTTCGTTTTGCTCGGGAGTTTTGTTGCATGGCGTTGGTTGGGAATTGCTTTTGGGGGATCTGGGCGTCTGCGTCACCCCCATTGTTCTGACTTTGTTCTACATGGATACACGGGCGGCATTTTCCTCCCCAAAAAGGCTGGCTGTGCTTGCATTTCTGCGTGGTTATATGGGCCTGTTATGACGACCTCGGTTTTGTATCATTAATCATGTCACGGCGTTGGGAGGGATTGGAAGACTCTCTGCTTTCTAACAGTAACGATGGCTCATGTTATCTAGCGAGACTGCGAGCAAAGAAGGGGCGTTGTTTGACTTATTGCATAATGCCGAGCGCATAGTTGGACACGATCTTAGGTAGCTGCACGGTCGAAATGTAACGATGATCCCATTGTATAATCGGTGGCCGCATACTGTTGAGCGATGCACTTGCTGTTTTGGCGTGGAGCTTACAACGTGGAGAGTCATGGACGACTAGTTCTGGATGGAGGTTTGGTAGGAGGGTGCAGCGGTCTGTCTGAGAGGTGACCTCGCTGCATTGGCGGCATCATCAAACTCAAGGTGCAAGGGAGGGCGCCGAGCTAGGTCAAGATGCGGAGCTGGATGCATCTAGACAGCGGCAGCATGGAAAGGTGACTTGCAGAGGGTGCAGGGTGCAGGTGGCAGCACTGGAGCATCAGGTAGGAAAAAGCATGTCAAGCCTTCATGCTGTGCGTGGTGAAGTGGACTCGTGAGAGCACAAGAAGGCACATGTAGGGGTTAGGTTGGAGCGCCGTAACGCGCGTGAGTGGGCGGTGTATCCTTCCCAGGATGATGATGACAGAGCGGTTGAGTTCGCCAGTGCAGACTCTGGCCTGTCGCCGTTGCTGCGAGGCTCGCATCCTTCGGACCAAGACAGCCTGCGCCTGCACCTGCACCTGCACCTGCACCAGCCCTCTGCCTCCACTCTTAGGCAGCATTCACGACATAGTGTGAAGTTCCTTGCCGTTGGTTACACTTACGCTCTCGTTGGCCGCGTGTTCTCAGTTGAGTCTAGCCGCACATCTCTGCCAAGCGCTAGGCCAGGACGAAACTATCCAGGCAAAACTAACTACACGGCGACGCTCTACCACTGCACCACCCACCTGCCCCGACACTTCAGTAGCAAAGCCTCCTGACGCCGTGACGCATCGAGCACCACCACGCAGTCCAGTTTCCGCCTTCTGACCCCGCATCCCGCGTCGCAGCCCGACGGTGAGGTACTGTTCCTTAGCATCCCACTCGAGACCGTCCGGCCACAACAACGCCTCAGCGCCCCGCTCCCATCGCGCCCTCAACCGCCCGCCGCAGCGCCCGCACAGGTATTCGCTCAGGCACGTGCAACATTGCCCACTGCGACCCGCGAGTCCTCGTAGCGTCGACTCGACCCGTGTGTGCCGCAAGGCGTCTCTGAGGGGCTTCGAGCCATTCTCCATACCGCGCCCACCACCTGCGACCAGTGCCTACCCGGACCGGCCCATCTGCACAAGAGGTATGTTGGACTCCTGCTCACACTTTCTGCCGTGCTGCACCGCCTGCACGGGGACCTGGGCGCCGCCGGCAGCGCACGCACGCCCGCCAACCAACCTCAACCGTGCTCTGTCTGCGACAACGTCGCCGGGCCTTCATAAGCCTCTTGATGCTGACAGAACCGCTGCAGGGACAGACACACCTGCGTCAACGCGCTCCTTCGTCCCGACCCACCCGCGCGAGGTTCTCCCTTGCTCCTCCCTCACCCCCTACACCAGGCCGATAGCAAGTCACAGCTATGGCGGAAAACGAGGTAGATCTCGACTCTATCATAGACCGTCTTCTTGAGGTCAGGGGCAGCAGGCCCGGCAAGCAGGTCCAGCTGCTTGAGACGGAGATCCGTTACCTGTGCACCAAAGCCCGCGAGATCTTCATTTCGCAGCCTATCCTCCTCGAGCTCGAGGCGCCGATCAAGGTCAGTAGACGCCAGAGATTCAGCCCCCGAATTCGGCTAATCATGCACCCTTTAGATCTGCGGAGATATCCACGGCCAGTACTACGACTTGCTCCGGCTCTTCGAATATGGCGGCTTCCCCCCTGAGGCCAACTACCTCTTCCTCGGTGACTACGTCGATCGTGGCAAGCAGTCGCTAGAGACAATCTGCCTGCTCCTCGCATACAAGATTAAGTACCCTGAGAACTTCTTCGTTCTCCGCGGTAACCACGAGTGCGCCTCGATCAACCGTATCTACGGTTTCTACGATGAGTGCAAGCGAAGATACAACATCAAGCTTTGGAAGACTTTCACCGACTGCTTCAACTGCCTGCCCATCGCCGCCATCATCGATGAGAAGATCTTCACCATGCACGGCGGCCTGAGCCCTGACCTGAACTCCATGGAGCAGATTAGGCGAGTCATGCGACCTACCGATGTAAGTCGCTTTCACTGTGTTTATGACAAAGCTCAGACTAATTTGCGCAGATCCCTGACTGTGGTCTTCTCTGCGATTTGCTGTGGTCTGACCCAGACAAGGACATTACTGGCTGGAGCGAGAACGACAGAGGTGTCAGTTTCACATTCGGTCCCGACGTCGTGTCCCGTTTCCTACAAAAACACGATATGGACTTGATCTGTCGTGCTCACCAGGTCGTAGAAGACGGCTACGAGTTCTTCTCAAAGCGTCAGCTTGTCACATTGTTCAGTGCGCCAAACTACTGCGGTGAATTCGACAATGCAGGTGCAATGATGAGCGTCGACGAAAGCCTGCTGTGCTCGTTCCAGGTACGTTGACGCGAAGACCAGCAGCGTGCAACACTAACTGAGTACCTTCAGATCCTGAAACCTGCCGAGAAGAAACAGAAGTAAGTGTCCAAATCCAGCGGCGTGCGACGGTAGAGCTCGCATAGCAAAGCGGCTTGAACTTCAACTCAGCCTTTTTTCGGAATGCATACTGACAACCTTCGCAGCAGGTTCGGGCGTCGATAAGCAACGACCCCTTGGTCGCCCTCCCGAGTCCAGACGCCGAACCCCTCGTGCGAGTCCACCCCAGCATCTTCGAAATCGCTTTCGCGCCCATGGCAACCCGCTACTCTTCGACATTTGTACACCAACACCTATTCCTCAGTCTTTGCAAGCGGAACGACCGCGCAACATCCTGTAATGAGTACTACGACTGCGGGTTGCCTCGGCACATCCCACAGCGCTTTAGACGGTCTGACGCGCTTCGCCTTGCCTCTCGTGCTCGCCGGCGAAACAAGAGGTTCCTTCATCCGAGATCGTTTTCTGTATTCGGTTGGACAGGAAAAGAGGACATGACTTACGGCTGGGCTTACGATCACGGTTGTCATCTCGGCTACTATTTCGCTTGGGCTTTCCCTCGATACGTTGAACATTCATGGTCTGGGTTGCGTGGGGTGGGGGAACATATGGGAGTTTCTCGTGGGTGGGCCTTCATCAAAGTGGGCTTGTTTCTTCGTTCTGGCGCCCACATCTCTGTTCCGGGGCGGCGCGGACACGGCTTCAGCACTACTACTCCGATATTGCCATGTCTCGTCTGTCTCGTTGTTTCTCTTAAATCTTGTCGCGTTCATCAATTAACCAGCAAACCCCTTTCTTGCCGATGTAAGCTATGGAACGCGGTTTCTCGTGTGTCCCCCCACCACTACAAGCCATGACATGACATGCACCCCTTCTGCCCTGGTCCTCTTTCCCCCATGTCCCACTGATCGCCGTTAATCCCACCGATCAGCATGTTTTGCGAAAACAACCGCGTAATGCAGTGTCCGTGCAGACCAATATGGCCGTCGATCCGAATGTAACGCCTCCGAAGCCAGACCCGGCAAGAGCGAAAAGGTAGCTCCCGACAACATCTCATGGCTGCTTTTTGCCCCGTTGCCCGGCAAGGGCTTTTCACAGCTACTCCCGCGTGACCCAGGGTATATGACCCCCCCCCCCCCCCCCCCCCCCCCCCCCCCTCCCCTCCCCCCCCCCCCCCCCCCCCTTCCCCCCCCCCCCCCAAGCGTATAGACAACCTGCTCCACCTACCAGCCCCTCCAAATCGGCACAGACACCGCCGACACATCCTCTACGCCACCCACCACGGTCGTCCCCACCCTGCTACCCACAACACACGACAAACTAGCACATGGACAGTCAATT